>CP139506.1:348710374-348804264 GCA_021014915.2 Artemisia tridentata subsp. tridentata | reverse complement strand
CCAAAGACATCAACATATAAACTTTAATTAATGGGAAAGCAGTTTTAAGGGAGTGCAACCTTTCCGTTGTCACATTACACAAGCCACCAATCCTGATGAATTAAAGTGTACTAATACAATGAAACAAAACTACTTAATGAATTAAACACATGCAGGACCTTCTTACAGCTCTTGTATCTTCATTCGGGTGTGTCTTGTGCTGCCTATTCGTCTGAATTCGTTCGCTCGTCTAGGGATATATGGCACGTACGTCTAAAATCTCCGAAATTCGTCTGGCCTTGGGGTATTTATAGTTTCTGTCTGAGGTAAGATGCGGCGCATTGAATAAGTAGATGCGGCGCATTGACTTAACTTCACGTGGGGTCCAAGGTTATTATATTCCAGAATATTCGTACACCGCCTTGAGATGCGGCGTATCTTCATAACTGTATGCAGCGCATGTCTTCTTGTATCTTGGATCGAAACTGGTGAAATCTTGATAGTGATGCGCCGTATGTAAGAAGTATAATGCAGCGCATCTGGAGTAGAACAAGTTGGTTCTTCTTCGTTGACCAAAGTTTCATATGCAACGCATGGCAGAATTGCATGCGTGCATTCTTCAAAGTCAGGCAATGGTCTTCAATCTCTTCATTTCAGCAGCCTTTTCCAATCTTGATCATTTTTCTCCATTTTTAGTCCATAATAGCTAAGTTTCACCAAATGCTTGTTTTTAACTGAGAATTACAAAAGTAAACGATTAAGTATCAATTCTCATACATAATATAATAAAACAAGTCAAATAAATAGGATAAATGATGATAATAAAATGTACTTATTTGAGTTCATCAAATATCCCCCCACTTGAACTTTACTTGTCCCCAAGTAAACCTTAGAATTAATCTTATGAAAATATATCCTAAAAGATATTAGGATTTATTTTTATATTTAAGCATATATTCGTTTTATCATAATCACACAACCAAATACTTAACGAATTAGGAATAAAATAAAATATTTCGATAAAAGCAAATCTAATCGTTTAACTGTCCAGTCGTGACGAATATTCTTTCATAAGCTTGGCAAGTATACACATCTCCCCCACTAAAGCTAAGGAATAACAATTCTAAAGCGGTAAAAAGGGTTTTGAGGTTTAAGGGTTAATCATTCTTCTTAATCTCTATCGATCTCAAATTCCAGAAAAGGCGACAAAATCACAAATACATGATCGAATCCACGAACACGATACTTGCAATTGCTCAAATCCTTAACTCGAATAGGCTAAAGATAGGACCAAGTAATCTTCACCAATAATATTATATCAAAAAGGGCGACAAAATCATAAATACATAGCCGAATCCACGACTACGATACTTAAGATTGCTCAAATCCCTAATCTCAATAAATCAAAGGTTTGGATAAAGAATAATATAGGGTATGGATAATATTTGGGATACAAATTGGTGTAAAATGAAAAATAAACAAAACAGATAAATTAAAATCCTAAGTGTGGTTAATCACTATCCCAACCATCCCATGAATAAGACTCATATCATTGAACAACTCACGCTTTAACACTTGAAACACACGCTTTAGGTAGACACGAATTATACTCAACAAGATCTTAATCAAAGAATAAACCTTAGTTGGCGTTCCCATAACGTTCAACTCCCATTCAATCCATAAATGTAATATATAACAAATAGTGGTGATATCGACCACTTTATACAAAACTTTACATAAGTTGGTTAAAACAAACATCCAACTTTTCCTTTTCTATTTTTTCGATTTTTTTTTTTTTTTTTTTTTTTTTTTTTTTTTTTTTAACTTGAAACATAAACATAGATGTGTAAAATTTCACCACATCACTATAATGATAACTCTGGATAATTTTTCCATACTTTTCATGACTTCAGAAATAACAGTAATAGTGAAAGTAGTAAACACACGAAAAATAAACTCAAAGATATACAATATTTACTTTCACTCCAATTGCATTGTGCAATTTCCTGACTCAACCAAGGATAATGAATTACGTACGCGAACACAGGTAATGTAAGGAAACACACTTTGCCTAAAGCAATTAACCAACCACGGATTTTAATCTAAAGGGTAGGCTAAGGTGTAAGGGTGTAACGAAACATTATAACAAAGGTGTAAGAAACGAAAGGAATGGCTCTGAGTGTTTTTCTATGGGTATCTTACTCTAAAAGTGAGAGTAACAAAAGGGTTTATACGGGGATTAACTAACCAGTGTAGTTAGCTAATATCACATAACATATAAAGGCTATTTGGGTGTAATCCTAGAAATTCACCAATTTAGACAAGTCATTCCAATTATATAAATAATACTCATTATGGTGGTCTCGAATAGTATACAAGCCAAGTTCTAAAGTCTACAAGTCACCGGCACACTCATAGATTTGTGAATTTTGAAAAATCACAATTTTTGAAAATAACGTTATGTGTGCAGCTATGCAACTTAGATCTTAAACAAAAACATGCTAAAAATTTTTAATTTTGATATATTAAGCGCATTTTAAGCATAATTTTTGAAAAAGTTTAGGACAAGTAAGTGTTCTAATTCTCCAATCCCCCCACTTAAGTTAAACAACGTCCTCGTTGTTTGTATCAAAGGTTAAAAACTGGAAAATAAAAGAATTAGAACAGAAAAACTCCCCTGAGATTTGCTCGGTATGATCCTCCATTGTTTGTGTAAGAGCAAAAATCATCTTTCTTGTGGATGAGAACGTTTAAGCTTCATAATTGATGTATCCACAGGAAATGCAGGAATCTATAATACCATCAAGACTTAAACACACCTGAGTTAAGAAAGTTCAAACTTGCATAATACATTAGTAGTTAGCGAAAATAAAATGTAAAAATTAAAACTGAAAATCATCAGGTCAGTCGATGCGCCGTATCTTATGGAAGAAGATACGCCGTATCGAGCCTGGAATAAATACGAATCAGAATAAAAGATGCGTCGCATCCTTAACCAGGGATGCGCCGCATTAAATAAACTGACAAAGAGTTTTAAAGTTAAAAATAAAAATGCAGAAAATAAAATAAGATATGACCAGTGCAGGAGATGCGTCGCATCTTAGGATGGAGATGCGCCGTATCTTCTGCGGGCCTGACAGACTCAATACAAAATCAGAAAATAAAATAAAATAAAAGATAAGCATGGGTTGCCTCCCACGAAGCGCTTGTTTTTGTTCGAGTCACGAGCCTGACTCCACCCTTATTTACTGTGTAATAGGGTGTTGTTCCCCTCACTTGGGATCAAGTGCGGGTGATAGTAGCAATAAACACGAAAAGAGTGTAAATTTGCTATTAAAGATGGAAGAAATACATAAAGATCATACCTTGGCAATATATGTACATCTTTCCTATTCATAACCGGTTTGGTTGATAAATTAGATGACTTGACCACTTCATCTGAAAGAGTAGTGTGTTGAGGAAAAATAAGTCTCCTTTCTTCTTGGTTAGTCTCTTTGGTAGTAAGGCGTCCCTTGACTTCCGCAGAAGATGAGAAAGGGTCTTTGGCAAGTAAAAGTTCGAGTTCCTCTATATACTTCATAGGGTCGAAATCATCATCTTCATCAATCATAGCAATGTTTAAGAGCTCATCACCAAACTCTTCCTCGAGCTCCACTAAAAACGGGTTGATCACAGGTGCTTCATGTGCTTCAATAGGTGGTGTAATAAATTTGACCTTATCATTCTTTTGTTTTGCAACCTGTTTAGGAAAACTAGCAAGATTATTAGTAACGGGATTAATAATATTAAATAAATTTGTACCACTTGTGTTGTAAGTGACTCCAATTCATCTTGTGAATCTCCATCTTTAACTAATGGTCTTGTAATTTCAGCATCGTCCCGAATTTCATCCTTAAATAAGTAATCCCAGATTTTTTCAAAATCCCTCGTTGGGTCGAAATCTGGTTGAGGTATGTCATCATAAACTATGGCGTCAAATGGTTCGAAATCAAAATTAGAATACTTTTCATCTTCATCCGTTGGATTGTCTAATGGTGGTAATACGATTGCAGAATATTCTTCAACGCAAGGTTCCGTATACTCATCATCTTGTGCAATCCCCGGAGAAAAAGTACTATCAAGAACAATAGCCGGAATTGGTTTCACGGTATATGAATCTTCTTCATCATCATTTGACATACACCAAGTGTGTTGAAACGGCAATTTGTTTCTTTCTTTCTTTGACTTAACCATTTCCAGTAACAAGTATTCTTCCTTTGTAATATCCGGATCGTCCATCTTCCTGAAATAAAACTTACTCGTGCAAAAGAAGAGTGAAACAATCAAAGTAAAATAAAATTTGCTGATATCAGTAGACGATGCGCCGTATCCAAAAAGTTGGATACGCCGTATCTTATAATCGTTAAAATTTAATCAGATTTTTATTCAGAAAATAGATACGCCGCTTATAAATTTAGAATGCGCCGTATCAGTTTTAATTATCAAAAATCAACGTATATTTATTAAAATTAAATGCGTCGTATTAACAAAAGTTAATGCGCCGTATTTTCGTTATGTTTCAAAATACAAGATTTTTGATTCAGAAGATACGCCGTATCGACAGAGATTGATGCGTCGTATCTGTTTAATAATTCGAAAACTGTTTTTAATTAAAATAATAGATACGCCGTATCTGCAAAAGCAGATGCGTCGTATGGCGTTATCGCTTAGAAAAAAAATTTCTTATTAAAAACAGATACGTCGTATCTTGGGGAAAGATGCGTCGTATCGAATTAATTAAACGCGTTGTATTTTATAAAAATTAAACGCAATACGCCGTATCTATGAAAATAGATGCGCCGTATCGTTTATATTAGCTCAGTACAACGATAGCAGAATACAGAAAATACGAAAAATAAAAACAAAGATAAAAACAAACGAAAAGCAACAAAAATAAAAGAAAACAAATAACACACAAAACAGAAAATATGCAAATAATACAATGAATGCAATTAATCTAATACACAACACGGTTAGCGGTTAAAATCTAAAAATTAAAAAGAAAAACCTAATTAAAATACTAATCAAATTAACAGATAATAACAATTCACTCCCCGGCAACGGCGCCAAAAACTTGATGCGCGTGATGTGTCGTTGCGGTTTAGCAGTATTAATGCCTATTCAAGTTTTAAATTTATATTTAGCCGACTTATCAATAACACACACACTTAACGAGCAGTGTACCCGGTCAGTATGAATATAATGGTAAGTAGAGTGTCGATCACTAAGAGTGGAACGTATTATCTAGTTATTCTAATCAGTATTTTAATATCTTAAGTCAATTATACAACCTAATCTAACGCAAGGGGGTTCAGCCTGAGAGACTGGCACGTTTTGGTTGCAATTAAATAATAAACTAAACTAATGAGCACGAATCAGCGATAAGCACGCACGTACACAGATAAATACTTGAGACAATAAGAAGACCTGTCCTGATAATTAAGTAGCTTGTCACTTGTTTTATTGCTAGTTTTATATGAAGTGTATGTAATTAACCCTTTCTCGTTGGCTCTAATCTTATCGGCGAGTAAACCCTTAATGATTACTTATGTCTAAAAGTTATTCCTAAGTGATCAAGTTAGTTATAACCGTGGGAGCAATATGATCTTCCGTAGTCACATACGACAAGCCACTAATAGACACAGAGGTTATCAATGCACTAATAAAAGTCACCAAAGACATCAACATATAAACTTTAATTAATGGGAAAGCAGTTTTATGGGAGTGCAACCTTTCCGTTGTCACATTACACAAGCCACCAATCCTGATGAATTAAAGTGTACTAATACAATGAAACAAAACTACTTAATGAATTAAACACATGCAGGACCTTCTTACAGCTCTTGTATCTTCGTTCGGGTGTGTCTTGTGCTGCCTATTCGTCTGAATTCGTTCGCTCGTCTAGGGATATATGGCACGTACGTCTAAAATCTCCGAAATTCGTCTGGCCTTGGGGTATTTATAGTTTCTGTCTGAGGTAAGATGCGGCGCATTGAATAAGTAGATGCGGCGCATTGACTTAACTTCACGTGGGGTCCAAGGTTATTATATTCCAGAATATTCGTACACCGCCTTGAGATGCGGCGTATCTTCATAACTGTATGCAGCGCATGTCTTCTTGTATCTTGGATCGAAACTGGTGAAATCTTGATAGTGATGCGCCGTATGTAAGAAGTATAATGCGGCGCATCTGGAGTAGAACAAGTTGGTTCTTCTTCGTTGACCAAAGTTTCATATGCAACGCATGACAGAATTGCATGCGTGCATTCTTCAAAGTCAGGCAATGGTCTTCAATCTCTTCATTTCAGCAGCCTTTTCCAATCTTGATCATTTTTCTCCATTTTTAGTCCATAATAGCTAAGTTTCACCAAATGCTTGTTTTTAACTGAGAATTACAAAAGTAAACGATTAAGTATCAATTCTCATACATAATATAATAAAACAAGTCAAATAAATAGGATAAATGATGATAATAAAATGTACTTATTTGAGTTCATCAGTATATATAAGGAAATTTTTGAATTTGAATTTGAATTTGAATTTTGAATCCTCCCGCTCGTACTGTAGCCTTTAAATTGAATCCTCCCGCTCGTACTGTAGCCTTTAATCCTGTGGAGTTCATACTGTGATGATGGGAGGACTTCAAATCTACATGTTAGTTGAGAAATATTATCCTTTAAGTAAGGCTACAGTCCATCAGATGCTAAATGGAACAGTCAAGCTTCAGATTGATGTTTTTGATGAAATGATCTATTAGCTGCTCAAGAAGATGGAGAGAATACTTACACCAAAAGAGAAGAAGTAGTAAGATGTTTGGAAGCATTCTCCTAGTGATGGTTTACACTTTGACGGAAACTTGATGATTTTAGAAAAAAATATCAAGTTTAGGAGATGATTATTGGGTATTAAAGCTTCCAAGGTGTTAATGCTGCTCAAGGTGGTTAAGACTGCTCACATGATTAAGACTGCTCAGGTACTTTAATGAAAATACTCTAAGTATGTTTCTACTACTGGTACAAAGATTAATACTGCTAGTGTATATTACTACTGCTGGTAATGTTGCTGAACTTCAAAGAAATACACTAAGTATGTTAGTGCTGCTAGAAGAAAAGTTAGTGATGCTAGTACTAACTTACTACTGCTGAAGTATTAATGCTGCCAGAGTTAAAGTTTAGTGCTGATCGAGTATTGATTAGTGCTGCTAATGTATTAAGTCGATTTATGTGTAAGAAAAGTATAGTAATACCGTGTAACACGTTTAGATAAGTATAGAAAAGATTTATCTTGCATAGAAATTTATTGTTAGCTGATTAGGACTCCTTAGTCTATAATAGGAGGTCCTAGGGCATAGAGATTGATATGTATTCATTAAGTCATAAAGTTATAGTTTTAAGGTTGTAAAACCCTAATACTGTTGAGTATTCGTATTATAGTCTATTTATAAAACAACTTAGGCTATGCACAGTGGTGACCTGGGTCACCAACTGCCATTCAGCTTTCTCTCTCCGGTGACCAGACATGACCAAGTTGCAACAGTGGTGACCGACTTTTTTTTTTTTTTTTTTTTTTTTTTTTTTTATTCAAATATTTTAAACTACAAATTTAAAATTCATTAAAAATAAAAAAATTACATAAATTAAAGATTAATAAACTACGATACGGTAATGAAAATGAAACTACAAATTACAATGAAAAATCTGAGTTATAACCCTCCTCACTCGAAGAGTCCCTAAACTCACCATTATAATACTTTGCTTACATAATGTCAAACCAGTTCTTCCTAAGATGTTCTGCATCCCTGGCTTCTTGCTCCATACGAGCAGCTTCCTCTCGTAGTTCTCTTTCTTCTGTTTCCCTCCCGACTTCCTCATCCTGTTCAAGAAGTTGGAGTTCATCCTCAGTGAGTCCAAACGGGTTGGGTTGGTGTTCCACAATCGGTGGAGTTTTCACCGGTTCATTTTCCGGTTGGAACACCGGAAAGATATTCTCTGGTGGAGTGTGATAAACTTCATCTTCTGGTGGAAAGATATCTTCTGGCACTTGTTCTGGACTTGAGAATTGTTGGGAGAAGTCTTTGCGAGACATTGTTGTGGACTGGGGAATTGTTGGGAAAGATATGTGTGTGTGAATTGTGTGTATTAGTTGTGTGTATGAGAAACAAAAGAGTGTGGGTATATATAGGGAAATTTTTGAATTTGAATTTTGAATACTTCCGCTCGTACTGTAGCCTTTAATTTGAATTTGAAGCAGAGTGTGGGAAATATTTTGTGTTGTTTGTATTTTATTTTATGTAAGGAAAAAAAAAGGTGTGTCAAACTCGATCACAATTTAGACCGATTACACAATTTCATGAAACTCGACCGATGCATGACCGAATGAACACAATGGCCACGACCGAATAAAATATCGGTCACAGTGATGCCTCGACCGATATTTATCTGACCACTGTGACTAGCCTTATAATTCTATCATGTGTATTTTATTTAATTGATAAGATTAGACATGATAAGATCGAATTCCTTCTCACTTTGTAAGTTTTAACTTGCGATGAGTTGTTCCTTGAAGTTTGAACTAAATATGATTTTCGTGTTCAATGTTGAGGTTATAGCGCCTTATAGACGTAGTTTATTAGTTTATACTTTGATAATAAATTTTTTTTATAGAGAATCACAAAACTACGTATATAAGACTCTATTTATAAGGTATTTCAAAGTTATTGCAAGTAGTAATATCTGTTAGGTCGAGCCATTACATGTAACATGTTTTTTGTGGCTTAAATAGTAAGAATGATCGAGTTAGATGATTTTTGAAATAACAAATGTATATGTTAGTTAGGGGTGTAAACGAGCCGAACTACTCGAGCTCGACTCGATAAAAAGCTCGAAACGAGCCGAGCCGAGCCTTGTCGAGCTCGAGCCGAGCTCGAGCCTGAAAATCAACTCATTTACTTATCGAGCCCGAGCTCGAGCTTCGCTTATCGAGCTCGAGTAGGCTCGTCGAGCCTTATCGAGCATATTTGGACATATATTTAGATTATTAAGCCGAGCTTTGTCGAGCTTTGTCGAGTAGTTTGCTTATCGAGCATATTTGGACATATATTTAGATTATTAAGCCGAGCTTTGTCGAGCTTGAGCCGAGATCGAGCTTTGTGAAAAGTTTACGAGCCGAGCTCGAGTATAGTAAAGCTCGGGCTCAACTCGGCTCGGCTCGTTTGCACCCCTAATGTTAGTCTCTAGCTTTTATGGCCAAAAATACACATAAAAGTCAAAACTTAAAAGATTTGATATATAGTAAAGAAAAAAGCTGACTAAAAAGTACTGTACGAAGCAGATTAGTTACATTTTTAATTAGGCCCATGCTATACAAACCCCAATATGATCAACCGTACAATCCGTAAAACAGACAGTACAGCAGTTTAAAGCACCTAATAATTGCATACCCCCTATAGGGGGGGTGAGGATAGCCTGCGTCTATATATATTTGTTATTTCAAAAAGGGATCATTAATTAAAAAACTCCCCTATTTCTATTATCCAAGCCCCCCATGTCCCTATATGTCCTTTTTGTACTTTGTGTTTTTTTTTTTTTTACTTTTTTTTTCTTGTACTTTGTGTCATTTTTTCTTTTTTTTTGTTTGTGTGTGTAATGTTTATTTTTTGTGTAATGTTTATTTTGTGTATTGTTTTTTTGTGTAATGTTTTTTTGCACACGTTAACGTTAACACTTTTTTTTTATTTCGAAATTATTTTTTTTTTTCCATTTATTTTGTCTGAAATAATTTTTTTTATTTTGAAATTATTTTTTTTTCGATTTATTTTTTCTGAAATAATTTTTTTTAGAAAAATAATTTTTTTTTAAATTTTTTTTTATTTCAAAATTATTTTTATTCCATTTATTTTTTCTGAAATAATTTTTTTTAATTTTTTTAGAATTATAATTTTTTTATTTCAAAATTATTTTTTTTTCCATTTATTTTTTCTGAAATAATTTTTTTTAGAAAAATATATTTTTTTTAATTTTTTTTGAAAAATAATTTTTTTATTTCGAAATTATTTTTTTTCCATTTATTTTTTCTGAAATAATTTTTTTTAGAAAAATAATTTTTTTTTTCGAAATTGTTTTTTTTTCCATTTATTTTTTCTGAAATAATTTTTTTTAGAAAAATAATTTTTTTATTTCGAAATTATTTTTTTCCATTTATTTTTTCTGAAATAATTTTTTTTAGAAAAATAATTTTTTTAATTTCGAAATTATTTTTTTTCCATTTATTTTTTCTGAAATAATTTTTTTTAGAAAAATAATTTTTTTTTTCAAACTTACTTTTTTTTTTTTAACAACTTACTTTATTTTTTATAACTTTTACAACTTTCTTTTTAACAACTATTCTTTATGGTCCACATGCAATATCTGATGGTCCACGTGAAGAAATGAAAAAAAAAATAGAAAAAAAAGGTGCAATATCTGATGGTCCACATGCATTAATGGGAGTATGGTCCACATGCATTATTGGTCAAAATTGATGAGACAAAAAGTACAAACCGGGACAAAAACTAAGGGGGGCTTGGGGTAGGGGGAATGTAGGGGGCCTTGTATAGTAGGTCCCCAAATGGAATTAGTTCGTTTTCTTTCGTATGTGTTATTAACAATGAGCCTAGCTAGTAAATGTGCAGTGACATATAAGAAATGTGGCCGATAAACATAAGCCTTAAAGATTAGACCTAATTTCGATACTGAGCAATCTAGTTTAATGTTTGATAATGGAATTAATAAGAAGCGCAAAATATCTATTACGAGTTATCAAACATTAGATTAATCATATGGTATCGTGCCGTACTGTATATGGGTCACAAACGATATCGAATATGGAGTATATTATATTTGGTATAAATGCATGGAAACTTAAGGGCATTGATAAATACACATACACTTTTACTTGATACACATAAAAGGACAAGCATTCAATGCATGAGTACAAGCATTCAATGCATTCAATGCATGTGTATCAAGTAAAAGTGTATGTGTATTTATCAATGCCCAAACTTAAATATCTAAAAACTGCATTTATAGAAGATCTTTAAGATACTGATGACATCATGCGGCACAAGTATTCAAATTTCTCTAGCCTTATATATACAACCTTAAAACCATCACCAAACAGCACAAAAACATTTTCATACCACCTTGTAGTAATGGCTTCAATGTGCACACTTTCTTCTCCAATTCTTTTATGCAATAGTTCCATAAGTAGAGCAAATATTGTTGCCTGTAGCAAGCAAACATCTACACTACAATCGAAACTTAAAAATGTCGCTACAATTGAAACCACCAACAGAAGATCAGCAAATTATGCCCCTTCATTATGGTCATATGATTTTATCCAGTCGCTTTCTAGCAAATACACAGTACGTACGATAACATTTTAGTTTGCATAATTTTTTTCGTTAATATTCCCCCCTGTTTCATTCTCTCTTGGAGCCAACAATATACAAAGCGTAACATAATCATAACATGTGTGCTTGTGGGTATGCTGGGAGATAACTATATGGCAAGATCACGAGCTCTGAAAGGAGTAGTGAGGACCATGATTTCAGAAGCGAATGGAATTGAAAATCCATTGAGTTTACTTAATTTGGTCGATGATTTGCAAAGACTTGGAATATCATATCATTTTTTGGATGAAATAAGCAATGTTTTGGAGAATATATACTTAAATTTCTACAAAAGTCATGAAAAGTGGACTAATATGGATTTAAATCTTAGATCCCTTGGTTTTAGACTCTTGAGACAACATGGATATCATATTCCTCAAGGTCTTAACCCCCTTTGATCCAATCGGATGTTACTTGTAGCCTATATGGCTTGTAAACGTTATCATCAATATTATAACCCTGTAATGCATTATTTGATTGTTTTGTGTAGAGATATTCAAGGACGTTATAGACGTGAATGGAAGTTTCAAGGGAGATATCATCGGCATGCTAAATTTGTATGAAGCTTCTTATTATTCAGTAGAGGAAGAAAGTATATTGGATGATGCTAGAGAGTTCACAACAAAATATTTGAAAGAAACTTTAGAAAATAGTGAAGATCAGAATATATCGTTGTTCATAAGAGCAATAGGTGTAATGGCAAGGCAAAACTCCTCATTCGGGCCCCAAGGGGTGCCACGTCACCATGACATACATCCCTTTACAACCCCCCTTCCCATAACATACCACAACTTACTTATTTGGGTCCCACATACACACTTATTCACAAACACAACCATTATATATATATATATATATATATATAATATATATATATATATATATATATATATATATATATATATATATATATATATATATATATATATATATATATATATATATATATATATTATATAAGGGTTAATTAAAATAAAAAGACAAATATCCGTACACTACATAAAAAGATTTTTTTTTTCAAAAAAGTTCGCGAAAAAATCCATTAAAATTCCACAATATCGAGAATGTTGGTGCATGAAACTTTTGTGAAAGAAGTTTTTCTAATTTTGAGTTTTTATACGTTTTTTTAATGCATAAAAAACGAATTTTGATGCGCAAAAAATTTTTGATGCACAAAATTTTCAACTTGTTTTAGTTAGATAAGCAATATTATTTTGATTAAAAAGTCAAAAGAACTTGGGTGCAAAAACGAATTTTTGATGCACAAAAAAGTGATTTAATGCACAAACGTATTTTTTTCATAAATTTTTTTCGGGAAAAATATCAACTTTTAGAAAAAATTCCTTCACAACCTTTTCATGCACCAACATACCTGATCATGTGGAATTTTTTTGGAATTTTTCGAGAAAATTTTTGAAAAAAAAAAATCTTTTTACGTAATGTATGGATATTTGTCTTTTTATTTGATCTTTATCCTATATATATATAGTGAGACTTTCTTGCGAGAACCATCTTATCTGCGAGAACTGACAGAACCACCAAAAACATACATGCACGCCTTCAATAATTGTATTTTTGCACATATGTTCTAAAAATAGCACATATGTTTTAAAAAAAACATGGTTGTTCTAAAGAATTTGATAAGAAATTAAAAATACAAAATTTTTCTTTGAAGGTGTGCATGTATATTCTTATAAGGCGTGCAATGACAATATTGCGGCCGTGTGTAAGGTTTTTGTGAAAAAAGAAGATGAGTTCATGATGATATTGAAGAACATAGGTGGATACTTACAATTATTGATGATTTGCATGTATTTTTATTTTATTTTAAAAGGCGTGCATGTATGTTTTTGGTAGTTCTGTCAGTTCTCGCAGATAAGATGATTCTCGCAAGAAAGTCTCCCTATATATATATATATATATATATATATATATATATATATATATATATATATATATATATATATATATATATATATATATATATATATATATATATACCGGTTCTAGAGAAAAGTATAATTAAATAGAAAAGTGAGAAAAAAAGTTATAGGGTAGATTATGAAAATATTTGAAAGTTCAGGGTTAAAAAAGAAAAAATAAACAAAAAAAAAGAAGGAATCCTATAACAGATACAATCACACAGTCATTATTCAAATGCACACACTCACCGATTCAAACACACACACTCACCGCCACCACCGCCAACGTCGCCACAGTCACCGTCACACCACCACCGATCAAAAAACACATACTCCGATCAATAACACATACTCCGATCAAAAAGCACAACTCCGATCAAGAAACACACATACTCCGATCAAGAAACCCTAACAAGTTATCAAAATCAAATAAAAATGAGATAAAATCGTGGATGCACTAATTTGCATTTCGATCTTCAGAAAAATGACAAAAATTAAGTTTAGGAATCGTAAGTGAACCAAATCCGATCATCAGAAAAAACAACAGTAAGTGTTTATAGGGTTTTTTTTTTTTTTTTTTTTTTTTTTTTTTTTTTTTCATTTTTATGTTATTTTAGTGCATCTTTATGTAAATTATAAAATAATTGTTGATATTGCTGAATGAAATGACATATTAAGGCATCTGTATGTATAAAGTTACAATTTAGTGCATCTGTCTTAATAATATGTTACAACATTTGTTTGTCTGAATAAGTGCATCACGATTCATGTTATTGCATCTGTTAGTATAATTAGAGCATCGTGTTATAAGTTAGCGAATATGTTTGTTTGATTATTGCATCTAAAATAAGCGTTAGCGCATCTGTTAGTATGATTAGCCCATCACTCAGACTTGTTACAACGTTCGTGTTTATAATATGTTGGAATCTGTTATAAGGATTAAAGCATCAGTTTAAAAAATTTGAGTTGGAACATGTCAATTAGAATCAGAAGTAATCGAAGTAATCACCATGATTATTTTGTAATACAGATGCACCTAACTATACAATTACACGCAGCTATTATGTTTAAAAAATTTTATATTCACATCATGCGTTTCGTAATACAGTCCCTTTTTTACATGTGTTTTTTCACATGTGTATACTGATGCTTTTTTTAAATTTAGTGCATCAGTTTCAGTATCAGTTAGCGCATCAGTTCAGTATAGTGCATCGGTATTAGTTCAGTATAGTGCATCGCTATTAGTTCAGTTTAGTGCATCGGTATTAGTTCAGTATAGTGCATCGCTATTAGTTCAGTTTAGTGCATCGGTATTAGTTCAGTATAGTGTTAGTTCAGTATAGTGCATCGGTATTAGTTCAGTATAGTGCATCAGTATTAGTTCAGTATAGTGCATACGAAATTGCTTCACATCAAGTCAAGACATGTAGATTGGTTTCATCACTGCCTAGGCCAAGGGTATACTCATCATTTATTTCTACTTTTGTTGTTGTAGGAGATGCGTAGAAAGATTTGTCTTTGCTTATCATTAAGCTGGGATGTTTTTACTTAAGTCACATTGGAACTCTAGATATTTGAAGTAGGTGATATAGCTGTCTTGGATGAGACAAAAGATGTTGGGGCCAGAAATCATCGCCCACTGGTAGCTCTTTACTGCGGTGCTACTTCAGGTTTTGAGGTAAAATTCTAATTTCATTATCTCTTTGCCCTCTCCTCTTCTTTTATTTGTACTATATGAATATTGAAATACACATGTCAGATTCACTTGATAAGAACTCATCTTTGCTACATATACTTTTCATTTGTCTATTATTTGGTAAATACAAATATATTCACCTCAATGTGGAAATGCTGTTCTCGTTGGCGCAAGTAAACTCCTATTTTTGTCTTTCTATCTCATTTGTTTGACTCTTTAATGTAGCTGTAAAGTATTGAAAGGAGATTTGTTCAAAATATATTAGTACTAACACCTCAGTGAAACAAATGAGGTCCTTATTTTTCTTGGCTAGAAAAGATGGTAATAGTCACTTTTGGCATAAGAAGTATGTTATGGTTCAGATTTGTATAAATTGCAACCAATGTTTGAGTATGTTAACCTCTATAGAAATAATAAAGGTCATATGTTAAGTATGTCAACCATTTTAGTTGCAGAAAAATTCTGGTATTATTCATTCTTGAACATCCCTATTGATATGCCCATTTTTGTTTTGAGTGGCCAAGAACTTCATTTAAAAATAGAACTCGAAGCTCCAATTAAGAACCACAAGGAGAATACAAGACTGAACAAGAAAAACAGAAACAAACATACAGATGAAAATAGAACAAAACCAAAGTTATCTTTCAGTGAATGTAGTTTTGTTCACAGAAAAGTCAATAATCTTCTGAATTTGCTTATTTTTACTTTTGTCTTTCTGAAATGTTTACTTATTTTTGCAGTTGATACATGGCCTGGTAGACAGGATCATGGAGGTAACAGGTAATCCATTTGTGTTACCTGGGGACAATACTGGTTACTACATTGAGCTGTCAAAAGTAAGTACTTCTTGTTTTGCAATCACAAGGTGGCAGTTTCGATCGATTTAGTACATTGATCTAGGTTATGTTTCACCATTAAAGGGTGAAAACAACTCAAAATGAAATAGGTTAAATGTTCGGAATGGTTGAAAAGTCTCCCAAAGTGTATTTTGAGTGTATACCTCTTAAATTGCTTTATTTTACATATATAGTTATGTACACTCTTCTATTAAGCTAATTAGTGATGTTTCCCAAGGTATTATCTTTTTTTTTCCCCACAAATTGTTTTTTTGTCATTTTTTTTAATTAATGCGTTGCATTGTCCGAATTTACCAGCAGCACATCGGATTGATGATTTTTATAACTTTAAACAGTAGGAGCACATCCGGTCTTTTGCAACTTATTTTATTACAGCTATTTAACTATAATTCTTTTAATCAAGTATCACATAATCACTATCGAATCACTCATTCAAACACCCCCTATGGCTAGTTGCCATTTCAAAATTATCCCTCTGCGCGATGCAGGCTGATTTGGTGGTTGAACTATGACTATTGACTACCAACCCAAAATATATCCATAAGTGCTCTGTCAATAAAATAATGTGTTTCAACCAATCTCACCGTCTAGTGCAACCAGTCAACTGTATCTCTTTGTCAAATGATGGCAACTGTGTATTAGCAAGCTGCCTGGATTCTACTTTGCGGCTTTTGGACCGGTCAATTTAAATTTGCATCAGTGACTATATTTAATGCATCTATGGACATATTAGGGCATCAGTGAGTATATTTAATGCATCTGTTTAATGCATATGTTTGGGCATCTGTTTGTATGTTTAATGCATCTGTTTGTATGTTTGCTCCATTAGTCCTTCATCCACACGCCAAAGAGATACAATTATTCATATCGACATGATAATTATAAACTGCAAATTACTCTCTGGTATCTGTAACTTATCGTTTAAGTTCTAAATATGTAACGACAAAGAGGTATTATCTCGTTATTGCCTACATGTTTCATTTAGGATTTATTGCTATGAAACACCACTGTACTTCCATTTGTCTCATTTTAGTCATTACCCTTGTTTCTGGACGTGTGAGTCATTATAATTTGGTTTACCATTGTGTCTGGGTCATTTTTAAACCTGCAACATTTTGTTCGAAAATCTAACATTTTTATATAAAAGTACCCATTTTTTAAAGCCCATTTTTAAGGGGGTTTGGAGCTGGGGTTACAAAAGAACCTAAACGAGAAACTAAACCATCTTTTAATCACCATATGAAAAGCAGGTTTATTACAAAAGTACAATGACCATATCTGTAGAAAGTACCTCAAACATGTTGAGAAATCGACTGAATATTTCTGGTAAAAGATCCTCCCATTCTTTAGATTTGTAGTTCTTAATAACACGAGCCATAATATTAGTGCATCTGTTAATATATATTAGTGCATCTGTTAATATATATTAGTGCATCAGTTACATATATACATATCAATGTTGCAAAAATAGTGAGCTGATAGGCTTTTACATATTTCAATAAACCAATAAGCCCATAAGATAAGCTAATCCAAACACCCCTTAAGTGGGCAATAGTCTATAGGAAGAACCTGGTAATATTAGCAACCAAACTATACAATAACCGCTACTGATCTAGCTGATGCCAGTAGAGAAATTTGTGACAAAATGATTGTCTTGGGCCAAAATAGGCATGTTTGTGCGTAAGATAATGAGTTATGAATTGACGCATTGGTGTTTATTAAAAATGAATTGGAACAAGGAAAACTTAATAAATTAGAAGTAGAAAAATTGGGCTGGATGGGCAGGTTCAGTAACATATTAAAACAGGTCGGGTCCTATTAATGCATCATAACGTAATTAGTGCATCGCTGGAAATATTAAGGCATCAACGTTATCTGCAGGTTGTTGTTTATTTCACAAATATGTCACTGCTATGAGAGGCAGGCTGGTGGTTTGGACTCGCTCACACTTACGAATGAGTGATGCGTGGTTTTGCAACCTTACAACAGGTTTTACCTCTCAAGGGATCTTGAGAAGTTTGCAATCCCCACCAGGCAGTGTACCTGACCGTTGTAGTATAGTGAAGTGGCAAGTACCGGGGATTGATCGTTCAACTCAAAGAATAGTGTTCGTTAGGATTGAAATTAATCTAACTAGGTCTAAAGGTGAGGGATGATTCTTTTTGTATTTTTTATATTTTATGGAAAGCAAGTAAAAATCTCTGGTTTTGGAAGAAGGGGCGGAATTAGTTGCTAATCAACTAACCCAAAAGCTACTAATTAAACTAATATGCAAGAAAAGTAAACTAGGGTTCTACAAGGGAAATGAAGCATGTCTACCTATGATATGTTACTCCTTGCTAGCTATCCAATTCTACCTATTGAATTGTCACACCTTGTTTTAATTGACGGGTTGTATTCCTTAATACCAATCGTGGGGTGGCGTACGTACTTCCCCAACTCTATAAGCTCCTACTTCACTCCTATGTCGAGCCGGCTAAGAAGCTCCTAACATGGGATCACTAGAATTCGCTCATGCATTAAATACAACCAAATAAACCTAGTACGCATTGGTTCATGTTTCTTAAGACGTTCAAGCAAGTTACCGTATAGGAGGTTAGCCAGTTTTCTTAAGCCTAACATCGATATCACCCAATCAAACAAGAGACAATAGGAAACAAGAATTATAAACTAAACCAACTAGATCTATTGAAGTTGTCACGCCCTAATTGATGGAGATGGACACACACATCAACAAGAAATCAATAAGATCTAATTAGTTATACACAAGTTTCACACAATCATAAGTAGACACAAGGTGATTTAGCCAAGCATAATTAATGAAGAGCAATCAACAATAATCATAATTGAAGACATAACATAAGATTGAATCGATAAACAAACCATTACAAGATGTTTATGGCATGATTAGGACCCTCTAAGTTGCTGGAAAAACACCTACCCTAACCCTAGAATCGGACTTAGGGTTTGGGGCTTACAAATAATGAAGTTATGATGTTGTATTTATAGTTGATTTTCTGTCCGCATCGATCTGACGGCGTCAGCCTTAACAAGTGACGGCGTCAGATCCCCTTTTTCACCAAATTGTAGATCTTTTCGTCCCGATTCCGTGGCCTCTTGAATCGCCAAAATCCGAGTTCGTATGAAGATTTTATGGCCAAAACAGTAACAGCTACTCCGCGCGCGAGTTGTGATTGTCTTGATTAACATGTGGCGGTTTCACTAAGGTTCCTTCTCGTGTAAGAATACTTTGACGCCGTCACTCTATATCATCTGACGTCGTCAGGATGAGTCCTGACGTCGTCACCTTCAAGATCTTCTGGGCCGTCTCTCTTTAAATTAAACCGTGACCACCTATGGCGTCACAAAGCGTGACGCCGTCAGACTTCCAATGTAAAACTTTCTGGCGCGTCACGTGTATAATTCCACCACTTTCATCTTCAAGTGACGGCGTCAGCATCCAAAGCCTGACGCCGTCAGGTGTAAAATCCTGACTTTCCTTGGTCTTTTTGTTTTCTTCATTCTTGAGCATAAAAACGTCCAAAAAGCTCCAAAATGCTTCATATTCCAGAAATCACGTCCCAAGTACCTAAAATGAGAAAAGAAACGATTTAGGGCAATATTTGATCATATAATCGCGGATTAGGGCTTAAATGACCCCCTAAAAGTGGTACACTTTTCGCTTCATCAAATATCCCTACACTTGGGATTTGCTTGTCCTCAAGCAAATGAGCTTTTCCACCAATCAAAATACAAGTTAGGGGTCATTTAACATTAATATAAAAGTAATTACAACAAATGATCGTTCCACCTTAGTCAAAACAAGCACGGAAATTATACACTAGCACCTCACATTAAGTGTTTGGATACTCTCATCCCTCGGGTGTTGTAAATTTATATATGAAAATGGAGAAATATCACTCATTACCTGTCATAGCAAATAGATTACCATAGGCTTGGGAAAGGATCAAAACCTCCACCACATTGGCGTAAGCACCTAAGATAAACTATCAAAGAGGTCTTTACAAAGGGTTATAACGTTAGGTTTAGGGATAAGGAGAACACGGTTTGTTGGATAAAGGATATTTTTACTGGTGGCAAGTCAATCATCTTGGTCAATTACATGTAGAATGAGGCGTTGCTAAGCCAAGACTCGACTCAACTTAAACTAATCACGAACTAATAAACATAAAACAAAACAAAACATAAATAAAAGATAGAGGCGGATGGTAGTCCGTATGCTTTTGCTTTTCTTTTTTTTTTCTCTTTTTTTTTTTTTTTTTTTGTTCTCAATTTTTTTTTTTTTTTTTTTTTTTTTTTTTTTTTTTTTTTTTGTGCATACACTCTTGCCCTACCATCCAAAACAATACATTACTAGGGATTCTTTGTACCATCCCTACACTTGAACTTTTACATACTTTACATAAAATTATTCTAATGACTCGAATCAAGATAATCGAAACATTTGGAGTACTTTAAAATATTAACGTACATATGGGGGTAATAAATGATGTTCTTCCCCATTACTCCATTACACTAGTACTTTACCCATAAGTCCCAATCGTCCCAAAACAATATGTACAAGGATATGACTCGACTTAGCAACCATGTAATCAATTAGATAATTAACTAAGGGTTTAAACAAATGTTGTCACAATAATGCACTAAAGATGAGTGCACACAAGGTAGGCTAAGGCGATTTGGGTGTACATTTAAGTGGGGTGTAAACAAATTCTTCCTTTAAGTAAAATGCTTAAAGGTCGAAACGAAAAGATAGGCTCTGAGGGGTGTACTAGGGGTATCGTGTACTAAAAATGAGTACAACGCAAAGGGTGTGGGAGAATTACTTGACCAATGTAGCCAAAGTAATTATAACAAAGACACAGGTGTAAAACAATGGGTTAATCCTAATGCCTCTTATCATGTAGTAAATCTAACTACACGAATGTAGTCTCACTTGTGGCTTCGGAATGGTCCTAACGCAAGTTCTAGAATCTAAGTGCTACCGGTACACACATCATAGCATAAATGCTTTTCCTACCAATTCTAGGGGCGAACCTCACATATTTGGGGGTGGAAAATTTTTTTGTGGTACGGTTTTTGTGCTATTCATATAACTCCTATCCGTGAGACGCTCATTAAGATCAAAGTTTCACTCCTAAATGTTGTAAAAAATTTTAAATTTGGCACTAAAATTGCCCTAACAGGTATTTATCTCAGTTTTATTACACATCTACCATTAAACAAACAAAAATCAAGCGTAAGAGCATTCTCTAATCGTACTTTTACCCCCCCTTACACTTAAGATGAACATTGTCCCCAATGTTCAAATAACAAGATGTAAAAGTGAAAAGGTAAAAGAATGAAATCAAATACTCCCCTGATTCGTTCGGTGGATAAAGAGGTAACATGGTTAGATCTTCTTCCAAGGTAATGTAGAAGCTTCAAGACTAATGCATCGCCAAAAGCTTGATTCCACATACATCTCCTTGTCCAAAATAACCTGTTAATCCTGAGAAAACAAACAAGAAAAACCAAAGCATCAAACCGAACAAAGACAACTCACGACTAGGTGTAATTCCAGACTTAGAAATAAAACAATTAAAGATATAATGCTTGCGGAATGAATGTTTTGCAGATTCCTGGAGTTTATAAGTTAGAGATTTAATAAAAACTTTTTATGATTCCGGTAGAAAAACAAAACTTTCAAAAATTTCAGAAAATTAAAACCTGACGCCGTCAGGTTGTAAGGCCTGACGCTGTCAGAAATGATCTGACAGAATTCTCATGTTAAGTTTCCGGAAAATTTCTGGAAAAACCTATACCTTACTTCCTGGAATTCCTGCAAAACTTCATTATGACTCGATACAAGCATTTGACTCAAACAAATACTAATATGCATGCTTATATCTCATTGTTATCGTTCATGTTCAATCTTGTTCTTAAAAACAAATTTGGATTTCCCTTACACTTATCTTTTGCAAAATACCTTTATATGTAGTTAAGACGAAGTTAAAAACAAAATAAAGCATTTTCACAATTTATATTTGAGACATGAACAGTAAACAAAAAGAATAAGAAATGCATACGGAAACAAATAAAATTAAATAAACAAACAATCAAACAAATAAAGCAAATAAAGCTTGGGTTGCCTCCCAATAAGCGCTTGTTTTTGTTCGAGTCACGAGCCTGACTCTACCCTTATTTAACAAAAATAGGGGAGGTTTTCCCTACACTTAGGATTAAGTGCGGGTGAAAGTAGCGATACACACCCTTAGGGTGTGAATATGCCACGTGAGGTGAAGGGGGTGAGTGAATGGCTTCCTTCATCCTAAAACTACCCGGATAATATTGGTTGATGGGTGGGTCGGTTCCTCTTTTTTCTCCTAGATGTAAATCTAAGGATGAAAAGTTGTGTAAAGGTTGAGGTTCCAATTCATCAACACTAGGAAATTCCCTAGAACTATGAGTAAGGTCATCACTAAAAGTGTGCAAACCTATATCCTCTAGTTGTGCTTGGTCCAAGGGTTCTACCTCCATCGGGATTCCTAAAGTCTCTTCTACTTCTTCCGGGTAAGTCACGGGCGGTGTGGGTGCCTCAAATGATGGTTGAGTATTTTGTGGGCTTATGGTGTTTACCTTATCATTCCACGTGTCAAGATCACCTATATCCTCGTCAATTATTTTCTTAGGTAGTGATAATAACAAACCTAGTGCTTCATCCAACTTATGATTTATTGATACGGCTCTATCCACAATTCCTTGGCAAACTAGGTCGCTTTTCCTATTAGCCTCACTAAAACAAGATCCTAAACATGGAGGTTGTTCATAAGAATCTATCCTAGGTGAAGGCTCATATGATTCATAAGTGTCTCTAAATGAGGTATTTTGAACTTCTTGGTGTTCTAGCCACTCAACCATATCTTGCAATCTTAGAAATCTAAGTGAAAAGTCCATTTGAAGCAAATTACAAACAAAATCACAAAGAAAAGATAGACTACGAGAAAGCTACAAAATAAAAAGAAAATATCTCACTTGATAGGAATCTTGTGAGTAGACCTAATAAAAATAAAATTTCAACCTAAGCAATAACTACTCCCCGGGCTGCGGCGCCAAAAACTTGATGCGTGGTTTTGCAACCTTACAACAGGTTTTACCTCTCAAGGGATCTTGAGAAGTTTGCAATCCCCACCAGGCAGTGTACCTGACCGTTGTAGTATAGTGAAGTGGCAAGTACCGGGGATTGATCGTTCAACTCAAAGAATAGTGTTCGTTAGGATTGAAATTAATCTAACTAGGTCTAAAGGTGAGGGATGATTCTTTTTGTATTTTTATATTTTATGGAAAGCAAGTAAAAATCTCTGGTTTTGGAAGAAGGGGCGGAATTAGTTGCTAATCAACTAACCCAAAAGCTACTAATTAAACTAATATGCAAGAAAAGTAAACTAGGGTTCTACAAGGGAAATGAAGCATGTCTACCTATGATATGTTACTCCTTGCTAGCTATCCAATTCTACCTATTGAATTGTCACACCTTGTTTTAATTGACGGGTTGTATTCCTTAATACCAATCGTGGGGTGGCGTACGTACTTCCCCAACTCTATAAGCTCCTACTTCACTCCTATGTCGAGCCGGCTAAGAAGCTCCTAACATGGGATCACTAGAATTCGCTCATGCATTAAATACAACCAAATAAACCTAGTACGCATTGGTTCATGTTTCTTAAGACGTTCAAGCAAGTTACCGTATAGGAGGTTAGCCAGTTTTCTTAAGCCTAACATCGATATCACCCAATCAAACAAGAGACAATAGGAAACAAGAATTATAAACTAAACCAACTAGATCTATTGAAGTTGTCACGCCCTAATTGATGGAGATGGACACACACATCAACAAGAAATCAATAAGATCTAATTAGTTATACACAAGTTTCACACAATCATAAGTAGACACAAGGTGATTTAGCCAAGCATAATTAATGAAGAGCAATCAACAATAATCATAATTGAAGACATAACATAAGATTGAATCGATAAACAAACCATTACAAGATGTTTATGGCATGATTAGGACCCTCTAAGTTGCTGGAAAAACACCTACCCTAACCCTAGAATCGGACTTAGGGTTTGGGGCTTACAAATAATGAAGTTATGATGTTGTATTTATAGCTGATTTTCTGTCCGCATCGATCTGACGGCGTCAGCCTTAACAAGTGACGGCGTCAGATCCCCTTTTTCACCAAATTGTAGATCTTTTCATCCCGATTCCGTGGCCTCTTGAATCACCAAAATCCGAGTTCGTATGAAGATTTTATGGCCAAAACAGTAACAGCTACTCCGCGCGCGAGTTGTGATTGTCTTGATTAACATGTGGCGGTTTCACTAAGGTTCCTTCTCGTGTAAGAATACTTTGACGCCGTCACTCTATATCATCTGACGTCGTCAGGATGAGTCCTGACGCCGTCACCTTCAAGATCTTCTGGGCCGTCTCTCTTTAAATTAAACCGTGACCACCTATGGCGTCACAAAGCGTGACGCCGTCAGACTTCCAATGTAAAACTTTCTGGCGCGTCACGTGTATAATTCCACCACTTTCATCTTCAAGTGACGGCGTCAGCATCCAAAGCCTGACGCCGTCAGGTGTAAAATCCTGACTTTCCTTGGTCTTTTTGTTTTCTTCATTCTTGAGCATAAAAACGTCCAAAAAGCTCCAAAATGCTTCATATTCCAGAAATCACGTCCCAAGTACCTAAAATGAGAAAAGAAACGATTTAGGGCAATATTTGATCATATAATCGCGGATTAGGGCTTAAATGACCCCCTAAAAGTGGTACACTTTTCGCTTCATCAATGAGCATATAGATAGAGCTTCTCAACAACCCGTGTACGGATCTCCAGCCCCAAACCCATTTGAAGCAGCTGACCCGTTTGGTATGTCTGCTCCAGCAGGTCAAATGCCACTGTTTCAGGCTAACCCATCGTATCAGGCGATCCAAGGCAAAAGGGTGAGAAGTTTTGTAATCAGTGATTTTATATTACATCATTAATTTACGTAGAAGTTTGATTAATGTTATTTGCTTGATATTTCCTTTTATAGGCAGAGTTAAGATCCCAAAACGATAAATATCATGCAGCAAGATCAGAGGAGAACGAAGTAAGGAAGTTAATTAAATCAAAGCGGCAGGAGATAAAGGATCTACAAGGTGAATTCACCAAACTGAAGAATGCAATATCTGTTGAAGATATTGATGTGCGGGTATGATTCACTCATTTCTCTTCTAAACATGTCCTCTTTAGATCAGACCTTGCTAGATATTGTGGCATAGAAATTTGAATGCATGTACATGGTGCAGAGTAGGCATATAATCTGATTTCTCCTATTTATGCCTCAATCAAATTCATATTATTCTGTCAATCACTGTTATGAGAGGCAGAGTAGATACCCAAGACTTGTAGCCCCGTTGAGATTTAGTAGATAATGTAGACCTGCTGGTATGCAAACTTTTGGTCATATGTTTCTGGTCTGTAAGGAAATGAGGAGGAATACCCCTTTTTTAGGTTGGTTGTTACTATTTTGACCAAAGTAACGTGACGGATATTTTTCGTATATGAGCAGTCTTTCTATCCTGATAAGTACTTCTAAGTTTAACACCAAGTAACTTGAGTTGTAAGGATACATGTCATAATCGAATCTTCCATAAATGGTAATTAAAAGTTAATACACATTACTTGTTAAGAAATTTCATTCTATTGTATCAAATGCTATTTGTATGTCTACCCTAAAAATAAATCTTAGGGGACTTTTTTTTTCTGTGATTAAATGAGTGGAATATCGATAATGTTTTGTTAATGCATTTATAATGCACACTGAAACACAAAATTGGCCAAATATCCAAGACCTTAATTGGAGTTTGTAATTTGGGTGGTTGTAAGCTACCCATTTCTGAACAACTGTCTTACAGACTTGCACACCTTTTCCCCAATTATGGACCTTCACTTGACTAAGAGTACAACTTTTTTGAACTATTTCGACTTAGGTGTTTGTATGATATTTGATGTGTTTCATTTTTATGATTGAAGCTAGATTGGAGGCTTTCTCATGAAAAAATAGCATAAGATTGCATCGAGGATGAGAGGAACCCTACATACCGAAGGTTTTCTGGATTATGGGCAGGTAACAAAGTGGATTACATCAACCGCTTTTGGTGCAGCTGCGCCTGCAAAACCGAGGTCTGGTGCAGCCTGCAGCGATGACTATCGATGATGAGCCTCAAACACAACCATTTGAATACAGAACATCATGAAGTTAAGTCGGTTTTCTTTATTGTGTTTTGACTTCTTCCTGCAAGTCTTGGGTGATGCATAGGCTGATCTGAACTGATTGGGTTCCACACACTTGCATTTGTCTTCTTTGAACAGACAAGAACTATGGTTAACGCGATTGCCCGGGGGCTGCATATAGATGATGAATTTCCAGGACGTGGCATAAAAGTTGGTCAAGGATGCAACCCCACTAAACAGATGGTTAGACACCAAGACTGACATGGCTTCTACAGAATTGTGAGTGAGCTGCCTGATGAAATTGGAATGTAGAAGATTAGGTCTGTAAAATGGAACATAACAAGTCAGTAGTTTTATGTCTTAGAACATGTGGATCGAGGACCATTTCGTTGATGCAGACACCAAACTACTTACATTGTTATTCTTCTTGTTCGAAACTGTGAAATAAAAATATTAAATAGCTTGAAACATGTTGGATAAAAGGTTAAACCACTTATCACAAGTTCAAAATAAACCATGATCATAGCAACCTGAATTCATTTTAAAATAAACAAAGATAAATTTACAAAATTTACCCTGAAAAATAAAAGAAGTTACAATGAGGCCCTTGTAGTTGAAGAAAAAAAGGAGGTGGGAAGGCAGGGGGTGATTTGCACACTTTTCTCACTTTTCCACCAAAGTGGGTTTTTTTTATAGAACCAATATATATATATATATATATATATATATATATATATATATATATATATATATATATATATATATATATATATATATATATATATATATATATATATATATTAGGGGGACTTTCTTACGAGAACCATTTTATCTGCGAGAACTGAGAGAACCACAAAAAACATACATGCACGCCTTTTAAAATAAAATAAAAATACATGCAAATCATCAATAATCGTAAGTATCCACCTATGTTCTTCAATATCATCATGAACTCATCATCTTTTTTCACAAAAACCTTACACAAGGCCGCAATATTGTCGTTGCACGCCTTATAAGAACATACATGCACACCTTCAAAGAAAAATGTTGTATTTCCAATTTCGTATCAAATTCTTTAGAACAACTATATTTTTTTAAAAACATATATGTTGTTTTTAGAACATATGTGCAAAAATACAATTATTGAAGGCGTGCATGTATGTTTTTGGTGGTTCTCTCAGTTCTCGCAGATAAAATGGTTCTCGCAAGAAAGTCTCACTATATATATATATATATATATATATATATATATATATATATATATATATATATATATATATATATATATATATATATATATAAACGTATTTCGTACAAACTAAACTTCGTCGTGCAGACGAGTAGCATGAAGATGGCGAGCCACAACAAGGAGCAAGGGTGTAATGGCAAGGCATGGCAAGGTTGCCACGTGGGCACGGCGAAGCACAAAAAGATCCACACCGTTTGCTCTAAGTCATGCATTGGTTTTTCCACTTCACCGGATGGTTCCACGGGTGGAAACAAGTTGGTTTATTGAAGTTTATCCCAAAAAAAGTTGGCATGAATCCCACGGTGCTTGAGCTTGCAAAACTGGACTTCAACATACTGCAGGCAGTTCACCAAGAAGATATGAAAGAAGCATCAAGGTATATGATCTCTAAGGATTTTCTAACTTTATCATTTGTTCCGAATGTAGATCTAATACTTAGACGCGTACATGTCTCTAACTGTACCGGCTTCACCATAAAGTTGATCTCACACAAATTATTGCTAAATACTGGTGGTGGAAAGAAACATGCTGGGAGAAGTTCGGTTTTGCTCGTGATCGTTTGGTGGAGAACTTCATGTGGACTGTTGCCGAAAATTACTTGCCTCATTTTCAAGCAGGAAGGGGAGTTCTCACAAAGGTTAACGCCATGATAACTACTATTGATGATGTTTATGATGTGTATGGTACTTTTCCTGAACTTGAACAATTTACCAACATTGTGAACAGGTTGGTGCTAATTAATTTCTATATATACGTTACTAATACTTCTCTCAATTAGTACTGTTTGACTTTACGTTTTGAACGAAAATTCCTTGCGTAGTTGGGATCATAGTTGTCAAGATCTCGATCCTGATCTTGGGATCTTACGATTTTACGATACTGCAAAGCAAAAACGATCCGAATCCTATATAGGATCTTTGCAAGCTTAAGATCTTATAGGATCCCGATTTTGACCATACGATATTAAAATTTAATTCGATCCGATCTTACTTTTCTCGGATTACAAAGTAAAAAACTATAAATTTATGGGTTGTTTTTTTGTAGAATTAAAAAAACAACATGTTAATCTTTTTAAACATTTCATAATCATAATTTAGGACAATATTTCTATGAAACATTTATAATATTTTGTGTTTATAATGTATAATAATTTGTAGATTTATATAATATTACAAAAACTCTTAAGATCCCGATCCGATTTTATGATCACGATCTTGCAAAGACGAAAACGATCCTGGGTAAGATCCCGATCTTGAAAACGTTGGTTGGGATATCAATGCGATTGAAGAACTTCCGGATTATTTGAAAATATGCTTCCTTGCGTGCTACAAACCAATGAATTATCATATAACATATTGACAAACAAAGGATTCTTAGTACATCCTTACCTTAAAAAGGCGGTATCTGTCCCATCTCAGATCTAAATCATAGTATTAATTTTCCGAATTGTAAATTATTTTTATTGGCGAAAAACTCACACACACACCCTTGTGATATGGGATTTTAACCCAGAACCACTTGGTTGGCAAGACACACTTAATAACGGAATTTGAATACCGTTGGTCTTTTGCTTGTTCGTTAAATTGTCATATGTAGTTTATCAAATTCCAGATTTTCTTTTATGAGATGATGTGTAAGTGTTTAACTTTGTCTTAATATTCCAGTGGCAGGATTTATGCAACTCTTACATAATTGAAGCTAAATGGTTCAATGATGCAGGGGCGTCTCTGAGGATTTACGGGCCCTATCCGAGCCGTTAAAAAATGTGCCTCTTAGACTCCTTATTGGGCTTATAAATTTATTATGAGTTATAGGTTAGTTATAAGATTGGAATTTAATTGAGCCCAAGTTTAAATGTTTAATACCTATTTAAAATATATATATATATATATATATATATATATATATATATATATATATATATATATATATATATATATAAGGCATGCCTATGATTTTTTTTTTTTAAAAAATTAGGGGCCCTCGCGTAAAACGGGCCCTAGCCGGTTGGCCTCCCCGGCTACCCTTAGAGCCGCCCAATGGTGCAATGATGGATATACACCAACCTTCAACGAGTTCATTGAAAATGCATACATGTCAATAGGAATTGCTCCGATCATCAGGCATGCCTATTTGTTAACATTAACTAGTGTAGCTAGAAGTCTTTCTAACTCTTCTCATTTTAATTTTTCTTCTCAGTTCCCTTAAATGTGAGTGTGCAATAAAGAATATTAATTGTACTCTACAACTTGAATCGTTGAATGCATATGAATATTGAAAAGGTTTGTGTCGGGACAAGCAACTTAAGGATTGGTATAACTAGAGTGGCTTTAACTAGATATGTCAATTGTGGATCGATAGATGAATTCGACAGAAATAATATTCTATAGCTTGAAAATTTTCAGTTGTGATCACTGGATGAATTCAGCTATTGCTAGATTATCAATTGTCGACAGATTTGTCAATTGTCTGGCATCAATCTTCACTCAATGTGTTATCCGGTTTGTGATGATAATCGGGAATTAGCGCAACATCTTTTATTGAGTGCTCGGTTTCCTTGGATCGCTAAAAGATGGTTACTACTTGGTGCCTTGGCGGCGGTGGCGACGACGACGACATACTCGTGGGATATGAGGGAGGTAAAATGTATACAGATCCTACCCATACCTCAAGATAAACCCGAAAGTAGGGAGTCTGCTTTCAGGAAGAGATATTTCATATAAAATTACAAATAGATAAACTTTAAATATTAGCCTGTTGTTTAAGGACAAAATAGCAAAAACAGATAATCCAAAACCGATCCAGTGTTACGTGCATCAGCATAGTGCTTCTTGTTAAGACGAAGCCCGACGGAATATAAAGTTTTAATCACCAAAACAATATTATAGATTGCTTCACCAATACCGTTATAGTTGACTTGATATCTTTATTTTGCTTAACAAGACATTTTTGGTATTTGATAAAGGGGTACTGAAATGATGAGCATAACTGTCTACATGTAACAATATTCAAGACATGATTAAAACATAAATCCGTAACCTAGCTAAATCAAAAGAGGTTGGTGAGCTTGAAAGTACTACCCCACCTTAGATTATCAAGCGCTGAGTTAACGAATTACTGGAGAACATGCATCGAGATCTGGTTATTGTTACAAAAGCCTCTGTTTTTTGTTATCATGGCAGTCATGGCTGCGGTTGGGGAGATAAAACGTACAAGCGCCATCCTAGTGGGCCCAGAAGGTCCCTGCCTGCAAGAGTAATAAACATAATATTTTGTTAGATACCAAAAATCTTAGTGTCATACTCTCTTTTTTAATCATGAGCACGATTAAAAAAGCCCAATGGGGGGAGGGTGAGTTTAAGGCAATTGAGCATTGACCTGGAGAACTGACGGATATTGGAGGGATCATACTCACAACCAGCAAGGAACCGTTCAATATCTTCTAAGTTTGCATTTGGTGGAATTCCTTGCAATAAAACCTGCAAAAAGTGAATCATTGATAAAAATATGAAGAGTATGAATTTTTTTATATAAAAAAATAAACAAAATACATACCTGCTACCCACATTTCTAAATATATCCATAAACACTAATTCTTAGATCACTAACTATATATACATAGGTTTTGTCACACAACGAAATACTAAACAGCAAGCGGCAGATGCTAATTGAGTTCAAAAGACTAGTCAGACGAGAGTTCAAATTAAAGTCTTATACATACATTCAATACTTATACAATGGAATACGCTGCAACATCAGGCCAGGTTAGTTTTTCCTTAACTACTTTACAATATTAAATAGGTGCATTAGCGTATACCAACTAGAGATGCGCTACCTTAATTTCAAACAAGGAAAAATGGGAGAAGGTAGTTAGAATATGGAGATCAAGATAAACCAAGACCTTTATTCATTGCTTGGAAAATAATTACTTATAATCTCAAGGAACATCCTCCATAAACAGGATTGTGCATATTGACCTATACTCGTTTTGTAGAACATGTGACCTACCAGTTAAATCTATAAACTTAAAGTAAAAGTGAAATCGATCAAAGAGGTCAAACTGCTTAAACTGACCAAAAGTCGCTTAATGTGTTTTTAAATGCTTACGATTGTTCTAGATCAAAGTCTCCCAGCCACCCAACCCGTTCAATTTTCTACCTATAAATCTATAATGCTAGGTATTCCCTAGGTCATGCTAAGGCAGCTTAATTTGTTGCACCGGAAAAAATGAGTTTATCGTTATTTCACTGCTCCTTCAAGTAGACAAGTTTAGAATCTCGTTTATGCCTAGAAATCCACCTAACAAATCACAATTAGAAGAACGCTCCACCATTTGGCTCCTTCCTAACAGGCTAACACGGGCCGTATGGCATTGGAGTAAATGCATCTATGTGAGCTATGGCTGCTAAAAGCTCCACAGAAGCTCTAGATCTAAATCAAAGAGGATAAACTCATAAACCCACATATATCCTCAATTATTAGGAGGGCTACAATATATCAACCTATTCTTGAACATAGGTCACGCTCATATATGTTATATTCATTTAAACTGGGAAGATTTCATGAGCAAAAAGAACATTTTAGCCAAAATTAGGAGGACATTTAAGATTAATTTTCACAGCTCAAAGATTTTAATTGTAAACATAAAATGAAAGATAAAATAAAGCTCCAAAAAAATAATAAAGATTTTATTGTAGACATGTTAGTAGCTAAAAGAAGGATTTGTGCTTACAAATTTTCCACCATACGGCTGGACATAATCCCAGTTTGCACGGTCAGCCTGCCATCAATATGAAAAGAAAAAAAAAAAGATCATCCAGCATGAGAAATCTTATTAATTTACAAATTTAGGTAATATCTGCAAAGGAATTACCCTCTCCAATCGATACAAGCGGCCTTTTCTAGTGACCGCCCTGAGAGCAGCATCATAAGCACTCTTGGAAGAGAACTGAACCAACCTGCTCAACAACCCAAAACGAAAATTTAATCAATCACAAAACTGTTTTCAGCTAATCTGTAAGACTACAGAACAGCTACTTATAGAATATTACACACAAGTATGAAACATTACATTCCGGTTGGTGAGTACGAAGGGTTGTAATCAACTTTAAGATCATCAGTGGTTAAATTGCATTCTTCTAACAAACTAAGAACATCACTTTTCAGTGTATTGTTTGTGATTCCAACCAATTTCCCGTAGAGAAAACCTGACATAAACCCACAAATCGATAAAACAAATATAAACAAGTCATACGTGCCACAATCATGAGTAACATCAAGTCATTAAATAAAAACCAAAAAGAAAGCAATCAAACCTATAATAACTTAAATAGCTGATAAACGACTCTATTGGCACAAATCCTAACTAAAAAAATACATAGTTGCCTCACTGTTTCGTACCACTTGCAACCGACCTTTTAGTTATCCATAATAAACCACAGTTAGAAGAGTCCCTTTTTAAACGTTTTTAAAGTTACTTTTGAAACCATATAACAATTTCACTTTTAACTACCCCTGCCTACACATTTAATAAACCCTTTCAATACCGCCTCTTTCACCCCTTCACTATCCACCATACATCATACCGATTAAATTACTATCATAATCACCGTCACCATGTTTCTCGAAAAGTCTCCAACAGCAATTTAACAGGGATCCATTTAATTATTTGGCGGTTATATCTAACTTGCATACATGTCCTCGCATCTTTTGCCAACCGGTGCATCTTTTCAGTTTATCCCTATATAAACTCGCCTGCCTTCGTAGCCGAATTCTTTCCGAGGATGGCAAATAGAATACATTATTTTACTATCACAGCTACGAATTCATATCATTTCACTCCCTACTATACATGTGATATGTAGTTATGGAGTATTCAATTGTATGTGATTCAGTCATATGATATGAACCATGTAATGATTTAGTATGGCGTTTAAACAAATTATATTACTATATAACCGTGACTATTAATCAGACCATATAATCTTTGAAATATAATGGACAAGCCCAAGTGAAAAAACCTATATCAAAATTTCAAGAACCCGTTCATTCAATCAACTAACTATTGGTTTCCATACAAGGGCACATAAACTAGTTATAAAATATTAACAACCTACTCCCTACGAAGACTCCAGAACAAACTACAAACAGTAAAATCACTACCTAAGGCTCTTTAGGATTCCGTTAACAAACTGATTATCTCATTGTTTCGCAGAGACTCCGTTTTTTGGTTCTCGGATACAGACCACCTAAATCTGACTATCTCAATATTTTAAGCTCAAATAATCGATTAAATTGTAACTTTATTTAAAACTGATCATCTAATTACTCCAACACGTGTAATCTATTTAAAACAGGGCAGACCCAAGGGGGGTTCCTGTGAAGCACATGGATTTTTGCAGTGTAGTGTAAACTTTTGTCAAAAATCCTGATTTCTCCGCAATGAACCCGGTCTCAACATTTTATGTTACATGTCTTATTTGGTTAGTCCATTATTTATGCCAAACAAAACGTGTGCACCTGGTCTATAGGCCTCGGTCCGCGCAAACACCTCCTGTAAGCTACTACCAATCTCACTACACTTATATACCTACATTTCAAACCCTAATGTTCTTTAAACACCAATTTCATAAGAAAAAGAGTAAATTTCAGCAGCAGAGCCTACAACTCTGGAAGTGCATATGCAATCCTTGTGAGGAACTTTAGTGCGCAATTATCGTCCCTAGCATGAGTACATATTAAGTTTGTAAGTGCAGATGATTGCACACCAAAATTGCGCCTCCACTTTATTTGGCCAAACCACAAGGAGGGTTTTTTGCAATTTACTCTTATTAAGTGTTTGGATTAACTTATAAGAGCATCTAATAAGTTAGCAAGTATTTGGTTTAGCTTAGCTTGTTAAATTAAAAAAGACATAGGGTCGGAAAATATGACTGTTAAGTTAGGTATAATTGAGGGTAAAATTGTAATTCCTAATGCACTATGTTATATAAGCCCCTTAAAAAGTCACACTTTTGAAGCTTATCAAAAACCCAAAATATACCAAACACTTAGGGGTGTTTGTTTTGGCTTATATAGCGCGCTTATGGCTTATGTAGTTTTTGGCTTATGTTTCATAAGCTCACTTTTTGTGGCTTATTTTGAGATTTTCTGGCTTATATAAGCTTATCATGTCATGATAAGTTTATATAATCTCACAAGTTTCAAAATAAGCCACAAAAAGTGAGCTTATGAAACATAAGCCGAAAACTAAATAAGCCATAAGCGCGCTACATAAGGCGAAACAAACACCCTCTTAGCATCTACAATGCATTCAATTCATAAAGACTTGACAATGCATTCAATGCATAACACATTTAAGGACTAAAAGCTTGGAGGAAAGACTTGAAGTTAACCAAGTCATTGTAGAAAAGCTTTTCAAAAGGCTTTTTAGAATAGTGAAAAGCTTTTCACAACTTGACCCATTGTGGATGCTCAGCTTAGGTATAAGCTAATATTCCAATGAAGAAAAAATAAAAGTACAATGACTTGTTTGTCTATTAACCCCATTCATATAAAATTATTAGAAATGAAATAAAATAAAATGTACCAGCAGCTGATGGTGATTCAAAAATGGGTTTAGTAGTGGACTCATTAGACGGTGGTGGTGAAGATTCCGTTGAAAATTGACGGAGTGAAGGAAGTGATCTCAGCCGTTGATTTTGATTAGCATTTCGGATCAAACGAATTGATGATGACCTGATTGCTTTTTGCAGGGAGCTCATTTTTGTAAACATTGATTTGATTTTCAAGGTTTTGTTGTTTGTAAATGATGATTGACGATATTGGCTCGAAATATGGACCTGTTTTTGGGCTTGGACTGGGCTGGTTTTATCAATAAATAATGAACGGTTTTACTCATTCTTTTTTATATCGGCTCATATTAAGTGAACCTTATTGATTGACAACGAGTGGGACGACCCCCCGCGTTGCGGGGGAGGGGGGTGGGGGTGTTCCCCAACTTTTTTTTGTTGAAAAAATTATTTCGTTAATAATGGCGCAAGTTTCATAATTTTTCGAGGCCGTTTGGTACGAAAAATAATAAAAACAAAAACAAAGACAAATATATTGATTTCGAGAAAGTATTGTATATTTATATTCGTTTTTGTTTGAAAAATTATTTCGTTAATAATGGCGCAAGTTTCATAATTTTCCGAGCCCATTTGGTACGAAAAATAATAAAAACAAATCAAAAAAAAAAACTTGGCTACTGTAGCATAAACAGTAAAAAATATTATTTTATTGCATTTGACAGAGTTGGGTTTTAATATAGATAGATAATGTGACGTTTGAACTTGGGTATTTGAGCTATTAACAAGCTATTGGGCATGTTAATGATACACAAATGCCGTGAAATTATCTGGTCGTTCATGGGTATTTGAATATTTTATATTCCATTGATACAAAAATGGCGTGACATTATCTGGACTCATTGACATCTTACATATTACTCCCTCCGTCTCAATTTATTTGTCAGGAGAGAGAAAACATAAATTTTAATAAAAGTGGGGTCACTTTAATTTTCAACCACTAAAATGGAATGTTCCTCAACTAAATTCTCTAGTTTTTACTAAATAAGGAAAATGGACAATTAATTTGAGACATCTATAAAAAGAAATATGGACAATTAAATTGAGACGGAGGGAGTAAAACTTTACCTATTGAGGAGAGTGCCCAACACCTCTCCGCCATTTGCTACTACATGTGGATATGTTGTGTGGGGCCCTAGTGGCTGTTATTTGAATATTTTATATTGAATTTTCATAATGAACCTATCTTATGAACTCAACATGTTGAACTTAGGGGCTGTTTACTTTCTGCTTAATGTCCTGTTTGGTAATAAAACTGGCTGGAAACAGAAAACTTTGGTGTTTCTTTTTAACTTATTGCAAAAGAGAATCCTTAATGTGAAAGGGGGCAAAATTTGATGCTGTTTCTATCCAGGACGTCTTAATACGAGTTTTTTCCCGAACTAGTGTAGGTGGAAAAAATAAATTCGAAAAATTTAGAAAACTTCGAAAAAATTTATAAAAATTCAAAAAAATTTTAAAAATTCAAAAAATTTATAAAAATTTATAAAAATTCGAAAAAATTTATAAAAATTCAAAAAAATTTATAAAAATTCGAAAAATTGATAAAAAATCAAAAAATTCGAAAATTTTATAAAAAATTTATAAAAATTCAAAAAATTTATAAAAATTCAAAAAAACTTATAAAAAATTTGAATTTTTTAAATTTTTTTTCGAATTTTTATAATTTTTTTGAATTTTTAAAAAATTATAAATTTTTACAAATTTTTTGAATTTTTAAAAAATTATAAATTTTTATAAATTTTTTGAATTTTTTAAAAATTTTAATAAGTTTTTTCGAATTTTTATAATTTTTTATAAAATTTTCGAATTTTTTGAATTTTTATAAATTTTTTGAATTTTTAAAATTTTTCGAATTTTTTTAAAATTTTTATAAATTTTTTCGAATTTTTATAAATTTTTTCCACCTACACTAGTTTGGGAAAAAACTCGTATTAAGATGGTCAATTAAGCATAAAAAAGAAACAACATATATCCACACAGACACTAACTAGAAACAGGACACATATATCCACACAGACACTAACTAGAAACAGGACACATATATCCACACAGACACTAACTAGAAACAGGAAAAAAAAGAAACAGCCCCTTAGTTTACTGGTCTGCTTAACCGATTGAAGTGTTAGCTTATTTATTCAAAATCCATATATCGGGCATGTTGTTTGAAATCGTTCTTGAATACCTTCATTGCATATCTTTCTATGATCACATGTGTTTATTTTCATTCGTATTTATTAGTTTCGTATTTGCGCGCTAGGTTGTGGTTCATAAAAATATTCCTTTTAGGCATAAAATCTAAGTTTTGTGAAATAGAAAATTGAGAGTTGGCCAAAATAGCACGGAGTAATAGAGACTTATCAGTCGAATTATTTAGGGTCCGCTTGGTTCAGTAGAGGGGAATGCAAAGGGAAAGGGTAAAGGAATGCAAAGGAATGGGTGATGGTGGGTAATCATTACCTTACCCCCCAATTTACCCTATAATGGCTGATTACCCAGTACTGAGTAATCATTATATTACCTCCTCCATACCAAGCATCATTATTCATTTTTTTTTCCCATTACTTAGTTTTTGTTTAGAATAAATTCATATGGGAAACTTTGTAATGCCTTTTGGGTTTTGAGCTATTAGAACTAATGGGCCTAAAATGCACTAATGTTTGAGGTATTTTATCATAGATTTTATATGGCTTTTGGCTAGTTTCCTTGTTTACTTGCCCATTTCTCTATAATAGCAGATAGTTGGTAATTCTGGACTAAAAGGAGAAATTATGCCCGGAAATGGCCAAAAGATGGAAGAAAATGAAGAATTATGACTCAAGACGAAGCCAGACGTCATATGAGATACACCCAGACGGCCCAAATAGCGCGACACCCTTCAACGCAGTCTGGAAAGTGAGACGGCCATTCTAGAGAGCAACCAAAATTGACATTCAGTCTAGACACCATCACAAGTACCTCAGAAGTCATCAGGATCCCAGTGACGTTTCAGCCACACACCGTCTAGAAGAACCTAGACACCGTCACACATGAGTGTTACACTGTCTAAACTCACTATCAGACGTTGTCGTGACGCTGAATATTTAACCGATATAGAACCCTAATCGACATCAGACGTCGTCTGGTATACCCCCAATGCCGTCTGGACCCTATAATCTATATATATACAAGCCTAGTTTTCTCATTATTTTCATGCAACTCGGGTGTTAGGGTTAAGAGACAAACTTTGTAGCTTTGTATAGAATTTTTCTAGCATTTTATTGTATTGTTATCAAGTTTAACCATCAAGTGACCATCCTATAACACTTGTTACTAATTCAATCTTCTGTTTGAGTAATCGTGTCTTTTACTATCAATGTTGCCATGTTTATGTGTATGATCATTACTAATATACTTGGAAAGATGAAATCTTTTCTGTTAATACTCTTTATTCCCACATTTTTTGAATCCGGCGTCGGGACTGACGGGGCTAACTTGTTAGTAACTAAGTAGGATGCATGAAACCTATATTAGGCTTAATTAACAACTAGTAACACTTTGATATGTGCAAGTAACTAAGTTTTACTGTTTATTTCAATATTAATGTCTGAATATGCGATCTATTGCTTTAAAGTTTATCACCATTAATTTATACAATTAATCACTTGTTTGACACCTAGATTTAACCAAAGTTAGGGAAGTAAATCAGTAAGAGGCTTATAAATTTAGTAAATCAGACATATCTAATTAAGAGATAAATTGCAGTTGAATTAGGTTTAGCTAAAGACCCTTTAGTAAACTTAAAATAGGTTTGACACTCACACTAGCAATTACATTTCTAGGGCTTAGTTCTCACGCTAGGTGACCCACTATACGCTCGATGTTTGATTTACTTAAACCGGGAATTTGTGTATTTCATATTTAGCAAGTTTAGGTTAGCTAGCTCTTAACTATATTCTATCCATAGGTGGTGTTCCTCGATCATCTGATTGAGTACATTACAATTAAGATCATTTCATGTACTTGCTAGGATTGAGTAGTTGTTAGTTTGTCCGAGTTCTAGGTAGATTGTCCCTAATTAGCTGCTTTTATCCTCCCAATTGTTATCAGTTTTTATTTTCTTGTCATTTCTCTTTTTAAGTAATCAATCTCCAAACCCCCATGAATTTACTGTTTTTATTAAATCCTGAAAATACAAAAAATAGCCCACACCCTATAAAGAATGAGGAAGCCACCTCTATTTCCTCCTAGTTGTTCCCCTGGAGAACGAACTTCCTACGGGTATTTGCCTATACTACTCCACAACGATTAGGTACACTGTCTAAAAGTTGAAAAGTTACTCATCATCAAGAACACTGTAGAACCGTAGAGGGGGGGGGGGGGATACGGTCTTTCCAGCTTCTTCGATGTTTATTGACTTCAAGGCTCAAAGATCAACAAGTGGTTATACAACAAATACAACAACCACAACACAACCACAATATATAAAGCAAGTAAGAGACACGACGATATATACTGATTCGGGATGGGGGTTTATACCAGCCGTACGTCCGATTGCGAATCCACGACACCGATGCTATTACTAAATATAATCCTTTCAGTGGAATATAAACCGTTACAATTTCACTCCACTGATATGCACTAAGATCGGCGCTCACAAGAAGAGTTACTCCCAACGGTATTCCGCCCTCGGAAACCACCCAAAAGAATCTCATGATTCGACTTACCACTAAGACCATTAAGACTACTAAGACCACAAAGAACTTCCCCTGGAAGTATCAAAACCCAACTAGATCACCACCGATCTAGGATTGGTCACAAAGACACAAGACTTCTCTTACAACCAAATCGAATGAAAGAATGTTTGATTGTTAAAATCAAGTCCTAACCTAACCTAGAGACTTGATTTTATTAGAAAGGGTATAGAGAAGAAGACACTCGACATAATTCACAAGAGTATATTAGGTTCTTGTGAATCTTCCCTTGCGGAGAATCTGTTCTTCTAAAAATGGTAAGAGAGAAAGATTAAGAACGCAAGATAGACTTAGAGGGTAAAGAGAAAAGAAATTAGAGAGAAAGAATCTCGAGATTCGACTTACCACTAAGACCACAAAGAACTTCCCCCGGAAGTATCAAAACCCAACTAGATTACCACCGATCTAGGCTTGGTCACAAAGACACAAGACTTCTCTTACAACCAAATCGAATGAAAGAATGTTTGATTGTTCAAATCAAGTCCTAAACTAACCTAGAGACTTGATTCTAATAGAAAGGGTATAGAGAAGAAGACCCTCGACACAATTCACAAGAATATATTAGGTTCTTGTGAATCTTCCCTTGCGGAGAATCTGTTCTTCCAAAGATGATAAGAGAGAAAGATTAAGAACACAAGATAGACTTAGAGGGAAGAGAGAAAAGAAATTAGAGAGAAAGAATGAATGACAAGGGGTGAGGAATACAATAGGCAAGGTGGGGTATTTATAAGCCAAGAATCCCAAAGGGTGAAAAAAAACACTATGAGGCTGGCGTACTGGTCCGCATGCTGGAGCGTGGGCAGTGCACCAGGATCCCGCAATGTTTTTCTCGGGATTTTGGCCTTTAACTACCCGACCTTGCTAAACCCCCAATTGTACTTCACACTTTGACCTTTCCACTATTCTCATACTGAAGGTCAACCAACTCAAATAGCCATTTGATAAAATCATTTGTAAAGTATTTAAAAGAATTTTTTGGGTGTTTATCCAATCATTTGTAATGTTTAAAAAAATCATTTGGGGTGTTTTTCTCGGGATTTTAGCCTTTAACTACCCGACCTTGTTAAACCCCCAATTATACTTCACACTTTGACCTTTCCACTATTCTCATACTTAAGGTCAACCAACTCAAGTAGCCATTTGATAAAATCATTTGTAAAGTGTTTAAAAGAATTTTTGGGGTGTTTATCCAATTATCAAAGAGAGAAAGAGCGAAGGGACAATTGGATAATGGTAGTTTGGGTATTCCTCGCATGACATAGATAGAAGAGAAGAATATACCAAGAGAATATTCATTTGCTTGTAAAGGAAGTGTGGATGTTGAGTGTTAGAGAGAGAGAACATTTGAATTAGAAGTTAACCATGGTTGAGTTAGATGAGTTGGCATGGTTAGAGGGAAGAGGATATGCTAAAGGAATATGCCATTTCTTGGAGAGGAAGGATAAGAGATGAGTTTGCATGGATGTGATGGGGAGCCTTTGCTATGAACTCAAATTTCAAACTCAATAAGCTATGTGTTGAAGTAGAGAGGTGAGTTGTAGAGGACAAGATAGTGATGTGATGGGGAGCCTTTGTTGTGAATTCAAATTTGAAATTTGAATGTTGGGAGTGAGTTGGCAAAGAGTCTAAGGGAAGTATGGAGGGGGGTGTGAGATTTGAATTTGAAATGTAAAGAGAGAGTGTGTGTGAGTGAGAGTGAGAAGTGTATGAGGTAAGTTTTAGTATAAACCGACACCCAAAATTTATTTTCACAAAATGGGACTTTGAAATAATGAAAGTAGACATGTTCACCTATGTTTAGAGAGTTTAACGAAGAAAAACGAGCTTAAAACGAATTAGATACGTTCACTTGAAGTGGGGTTAAACTTAATAAGTAACACTTTGTTTTCTAGAGTTTTAAGTGTTTAATAACGCGAGTGACCACTTTCGGGCCTATTTTAAGGGACCTTAGGCTTAGAATCATTAAGAGCGGTAATTGAACTTTTTACAGCCCTCGCGGTATACTTGACATTGGAATTCGAAACGGCCCAAACCAATAAGACACGAAGAAGTTATGACCCTCTAAAGATGAGCAAAACTCATTTTGGACAAATAGTGAAACTTGCGTTTTACAACATTTTGAGTCGTAAAACCTCACTACAAGTATATACGGGTGATAAAACTTTGTAAAACTCATACGCATTTAGTACATGTTTCATTTTCCCTAAAACGACTTATTATTCTAGGTCACGTTTAGGATTTCCCGTCGTTACTCTACGTTATACTTTTCAGCGTACTTTGATTTCTTGAGGTGAGTTTCATAGCCTCGTTTTTACATATTTATACTTATTTTGAAATACTCTGGGTGAGAATACATTGCTTACTTTTACATACGGACACAAATGCATAAAACATTTACATATTGCCTAAGTTACCACATTAGCCATTAAGTCCCCACATATCATGAACCATTAATTACTCGTAAGCGCGAATGTTGTGAATAGATATATTAGGTTGACACCCCCGTCCGGGTTGGTCGCACCAACTGGGTAAACGGACACATATCATTTGGAACACATTGAGTGCTTGACAAACACCTACAAGGGCATTCATTTATATTTTCAAATTGCATACAGATTACGTTAAGGCTTCGGGGTTATGAGCTTAGGGAATTAGTATTACTTTTCATATGACATTGTATTTGTTATAATGGTCATACACTGAAATCTTGTGGTCAGCACTTGACATTTACGTTTACATAAACCTATGAACTCACCAACATTATTGTTGACATTTTAGCATGTATTTCTCAGGTTGTTGATCTTTCTAGTTCGTTATGCATTGGGAGATCGCTCATAGAGTCACATCATGCGGTCTCATCACCATGGACTTTCAACTTGAACTTCATATCATTTGTTAATGTTTTCAAATACTATTTCTATTTGTTATGGAACTTGAGTACCGGTTATGTTTAACCTATGTCCTGTTTATTTAAATCAAATGATATGTATTTTTAAACGACTCATATAGAGGTCATTCTTTATATTCTTGACTTTGTGCTATGAACGTCACTCCCCAGTTACCTTTTCGCTGCGACATTTTGGGAGTGTGACATCAAGCAAACTTAAGCATTTCACTTCCTAAAAACTAATTTTCGGGGTCCTCAAGCAAGACCAAAGTTAAGCAATCTAGAACACAAGCCAACCACTATCAAAATAGATCGCCAAGCTTTCAATAGACTTGTCACAATGAATGATACATTTATATTTCACACTCTCATAAAAAGGGTAAACGAAGTAAGTAAATGATTATAATAACGCTCATAATCTCTATCATAACCAAATAAAAAATATGATCATGATTGAGGATTAAGCCTCTGTTAAATAATGTATACCCCGTAGGTATATCTTTATTATTGACAATTATTTATAATGGTGAAACCCTAGATACCCTAAATCCACAAATTGGGCTTAGGCCTATTTATTCTCTAATACTCCCCCGTAGTCCGAGCGGCGAAATCGCGAAAGTTCGGACTGTAGTAGCAAACTAGAAAAGAAAAGAAAAAAACATTAACATAATAAAAACATAACTTTAGTCGACTCGTAACAAAACCGTATCAACGGTCGACTTTAGTCGACTGGTACCAACGGTCGGCTAAGTCGACCGGTAACAAAACCGTACCAACAGTCGACTTTAGGGACCGGTACCAATGGTCAACTTTAATCGACTGGTAACAAATTCGTACGAACAATCGACTAACAAACAAAAAATAAACCGGATAAATCAAAGTATCCTTAAAATAAAAAACAAAAACAACTTTTTTTTCTTTTTTTTTCATTTTTTAACAATAGATGTTAAAACCTTTAAAAAAAATGGCGATGCGTCTTCAAATAAATAATAAACCGGATAAATCAAAGTAAAAAGGTCTTTACTTGGGTTGCAACGTAAGGCATAGTCAAGAATTTTTTAACGACGAATAGTTGTACCACATACAAAGCGTTGAAGGCAAAGTTCTCATGTATATATAGGATGATTATATATAACTAATGAATGAGTGAATGACTCTATCTTATGTGTAGTTCGATCACTAGATTCTAATTATTAACGATTGACGGTGGTTAAACTGATGTAAGTGATCCGAGTCATGAACAGTATCGATTCAACGAAACGAAGATGATCTTATTGCATTTGAGGATACTTATTTAATTTTAAGAGTAAATTACACCGTTGGTCCTTGTGGTTTACGTTGACTGGCGTCGGTGGTCCTTTGACCAAAAAAATTGCGCCAGTGGTCCTTAAGTCAGAAACGTTATGCACCGTTAGTCCCTCCATCAAAGTGGCCCCACAACCAGATACTAACGCTCATTATCTATTGGATTTAAAGGGGCAATTTGGTCATTTCATCACTTCACATTCCTATTAATCCACCTTCCTAAAAGGTGCTTTGTACACGACTCATTAACACTATATATGTCACATTCCTATTAATCTACCTTCCCCCAATATCTACATTCACACAATAATTAAATTTCCATTTTCATATTGCATTTATCTTTTTTTATATTCTAAGTTTATTAAATGGGTTCATCAGAAATTGTGGATTCCGGTAGGATTAACTACTATTAATCCACCTTCCCCCAATGTTTTTATCTTTTTCACAAACTTGTAATCTTTTTTCTTAGTATTTGAAGGAGAATAATAATTTTCCAGATCTATCACTTGGTAAGTTTATTTATTTATGTGCTCAAAATATGTGAAAAAATTGGTTAAAGATTTAGAATTAAAGATTTAATGCTTTTTTATATGGGTTTTGGATAAAGATTGTGTTTTTGTTATTTTTTTGGTTAATATAAGTTGATTAAGGCTTAAAAATGAATACTTTATTGGTTCTTGATTATGGGTTGCTGATGATGGTGGTGGGGGAGGTGGTTGTGGTTGTTTGTTGAAGTGCAAGATTTTAGTTCTCACTCTCAACCGGATTCAAACACCTTCATTAGATTTGGCAAAGTAATTGATCCAGACATTGACAAGGGATTTTGCGAAAGTGACCGGGATCCATACTTACGACTGGGTGCGTTTGAAGAACGATGAGGAGGAGTGGGAAGTGGAGGTAAGGAACTTTAGTCGTGCCCGAAAGCCAACTGATGAACTCAAATAAGTACATTTTATTATCATCATTTATCCTATTTATTTGACTTGTTTTATTATATTATGTATGAGAATTGATACTTAATCGTTTACTTTTGTAATTCTCAGTTAAAAACAAGCATTTGGTGAAACTTAGCTATTATGGACTAAAAATGGAGAAAAATGATCAAGATTGGAAAAGGCTGCTGAAATGAAGAGATTGAAGACCATTGCCTGACTTTGAAGAATGCATGCATGCAATTCTGTCATGCGTTGCATATGAAACTTTGGTCAACGAAGAAGAACCAACTTGTTCTACTCCAGATGCGCCGCATTATACTTCTTACATACGGCGCATCACTATCAAGATTTCACCAGTTTTGATCCAAGATACATGAAGACATGCGCCGCATCTAAGAATGGAGTTACGCCGCATCTTCTGGCGGTGTACGAATATTCTGGAATATATTAATCTTGGACCCCACGTGAAGTTAAGTCAATGCGCCGCATCTACTTATCCTATGCGCCGCATCTTACCCTCAGACAGAAACTATAAATACCCCAAGACCAGACGAATTTCAAGAGCCCTAGTTCGACATTTAGCTAAGTACGAGAAGACAGAAACCCTAGGACGAATTCAGACGAAGTAGCAGCACAAGACACACCTTGAACGAAGATACAAGAGCTGTAAGAAGGTCCTGCATGTATTCAATTCATTAAGTAGTTTTGTTTTATTGTATTAGTAAACTTTAATTCATCAGGATTGATGGGCTTGTGTAATGTGACAACGGAAAGATTGCACTCCTCTTAATATTGCTTTCCCATTAATTAAAGTTTATATGTTGATGTCTTTGGTGACTTTTATTAGTGCATTGATAACCTCTGTGTCTAGCTGAGCGTTGATCGGGTCGCCATGCCTCTGCCCTCGCCTATTTATTTTATCACCTATGCATTCTATCGTCTGTAGAAAAGTAGGAAGAAAGGATAAATAGGATAGTCATAAGTAATCATTAAGGGTTTACTCGCCGATAAGATTAGAGCCAACGAGAAAGGATTAATTACATACACTTCATATAAAACTAGCAATAAAACAAGTGACAAGCTACTTAAACTATCAGGACAGGTCTTCTTATTGTCTCAAGTATTTATCTGTGTACGTGTGTGCTAATCGCTGATTCGTGCCTATTAGTTTAGTTTACCTTTAATCATAACCAAATCGTGCCAGTCTCTCAGGCTGAACCCCCTTGCGTTAGATTAGGTTGTATAGCTAACTTAAGATATTAAAATACTGATTAGAATAACTAGATAATACGTTCCACTCTTAGTGATCGACACTCTACTTACCATTATATTCATACTGACCGGGTACACTGCTCGTTAAAGTGTGTGTGTTATTGATAAGTCGGCTAAATAAAAATTTAAAACTTGAATACTGCTAAAACCACAACGACATACCGTGGGTATAAATTAGAGCATACGCACACGACACATCAAGTTTTTGGCGCCGTTGCCGGGGAGTGAATTGTTATTATCTGTTAATTTGATTAGTATTTTAATTAGGTTTTTAATTTTAATTCTAACCGCTAACCGTGTTGTGTATTAGATTAATTGCATTCATTGTATTATTTGCATATTTTCTGTTTTGTGTGTTATTTGTTTTCTTTTATTTTTGTTTTTTTCGTTTGTTTTTATTTTTGTTTTTATTTTTCGTATTTTCTGTATTCTGCTATCGTTGTACTGAGCTAATTCAAACGATACGGCGCATCTATTTTCATAGATACGGCGTATTGCGTTTAATTTTTATAAAATACAACGCGTTTAATTAATTCGAATATGGCGCATCTTTCCCCAAGATACGGCGTATTCTGTTTTTAATAAGAAATTTTTCTAAACGTTAACGCCATACGCCGCATCTGTTTTTACAGATACGGCGTATCTATTATTTTAATTAAAAACAGTTTTTGAATTATTAAACAGATACGACGCATCGATTTTTATCGATACGGCGCATCTTTCTGAATCAAAAATCTTGTATTTTGAAACGTAACGAAAATACGGCGCATTAACTTTTGTTAATACGACGCATTTAATTTTAAATAAATATCGATTTTTGATAATTAAAACTGATACGGCGCAATCTAATTTACAAGCGGCGTATCTATTTTCTGAATAAAGTCTGATTTAATTTTAACGATTATAAGATACGGCGTATCCAACTTTTTGGATACGGCGCATCGTCTGCAGATATCAGCAACTTTTATTTTTCTTATCTCCGAACGGAAAATACTCTGACCCTTATACTAGGAAATTTTTACTTTGAAATCTACCTGTCTTTAATTTTCAGGAACAATGTTCGATATTTTCCCCAACTGGTTCGGAAGACCCCAAAGAAACCTTACCATGGAAGAGTTTGCACTACAAATCGCTCAAGCAAATGAAAAAGAACATCATGAAGCAAGAAACTTTATTAATGAATTCAAAGGCAGTCATGAGCTATTACTAAAGGAGCAAAGCAACATGATTAATGGATTGGCAATTGAAGTGCACCAATTGTCGACGGTGCTTAACAAGATTCTTTTGGTAAAGCAAGATTTGAAAGGGATTACAACTAGAGGCGGAAAGTCAACCTTTCAAATCGGAGAGACACCCGAGGATGACAGTAAAAACAAGATTTCCCCTGAATCTTTATCACCTGAGCAAGAGCAACCAAAAGAGACTAATCCAGAACCTGTAATTAGAGAAGAACCTTCTGTTGAACCTAAACGATCAACACTACCTTTCCCACATAGGGTAAGGAAGGAGAAAGAAGATGCCTATCAAAAGAAGTTCTTGGAAAATCTCAAGCAGCTGCAGCTAAGCATACCATTTATGGAAGCCCTAGTGCAAATGCCAAAATACGCTAAATATCTGAAGAGCTTACTTACAAACAAGTCCAAAATTGAAGAGGCTTGCACTGTAACAATGGGAGAAAGAAGCTCAGCAGCATTGCTCAACAAACTTCCATCTAAGGAAAAAGATCCAAGGAGTTTCACTATTCCTTGTCAAATTAAAAATTTACATATTGGAAATGCTTTAGCCGACCTAGGAGCTAGTATAAGTCTTATGCCCTCTTCTTTGTATGAAAGATTAGGCCTTGGTGAGCCAAAACCTACCAGGATGTGCTTAGAGCTAGCTGATAGGTCCATACAATACCCATTAGGAATAGCTGAAAATATATTAATAAAAGTTGATAAATTTGAATTACCTATTGACTTTGTTATCCTCGATATGCCCGAAAATTCTAGAACTCCTATAATATTAGGACGACCATTTTTAGCCACTGCTAGGGCCATGATTGATGTTTTTAATAAAAAGATAACTCTTACCATAGGAAAAGATGAGGTTGAATTTAATATGGAACAATCTATGAGTAAAAATAATTCTGAAGACGATGAATGCTATAATATCGATGTTTCTGATTACACGATTAATCAATTTACTCAGAAATTGTTAAAAAATAATTTGCTTGATTCTTTTCTGCTTAAAAATTTAGAAAACACAATTGCTATAGAAGATCAAGTTGATAAAAATATTATTGATAATTATTTCTCTGTTGATTCCGCTGTTTGTAACGCCATACGGCGCATCGGAAATTTCGATGCGGCGCATTTATCTGATGATAGCAATGAGATAATTAAAGAACAAGTTTATTCCGCTAGTGCTAATGAAATTGATAATGTTAAACCTGTGCTTAAGGATCTCCCTTCTACTTTGGAATATGCCTATTTAAATGGGAACACTAATTCGCCCGTTATTATTGCATCTGATTTAACGCCAAAAGAAAAAGAATCCTTTTTGCAGGTACTATATAAACGAAGAGGAGCATTAGCGTGGAGTATGTCTGATATTAAGGGAATTAGCCCGTCATTCTGTACACATAAAATCCTCATGGAAGATGAATTCAAACCAACCATCCAACCTCAAAGGCGTTTGAATCCAAAAGTCCAAGACGTGGTGAAAAATGAAATCGTAAAATTACTTGACTCCGGACTTATCTACCCAATTTCTGAAAGCTCGTGGGTCAGTCCTATCCACGTTGTACCGAAAAAGGGAGGAATGACGGTAGTACTCAATGACGACAATGAGCTAATCCCTTCAAGAACTGTTACTGGATGGAGAGTTTGCATCGACTACCGCAAACTCAATGATGCTACGCGAAAAGATCACTTCCCTCTTCCATTTATTGATCAAATGTTAGAAAGACTATCAGGACATGATTATTATTGTTTTTTAGATGGTTTTTCAGGTGTCTTCCAAATACCCATTGCCCCCGAGGATCAAGAGAAGACGACTTTCACCTGCTCTTATGGAACCTTCGCCTATAGGAGAATGCCGTTCGGACTATGCAACGCCCCTGCTACTTTCCAACGTTGTATGACGGCTATCTTCCATGATATGGTAGAAGACTTTATGGAAGTCTTCATGGACGACTTCTCGGTGTTCGGTAACTCATTCATTGATTGTCTCTTTAAACTTGATAAAATGCTTGCTAGGTGTAAAGAAACTAACCTTGTTCTTAATTGGGAAAAATGTCATTTTATGGTTAGAGAGGGAATTGTGTTAGAACATAAGATTTTTGGGAAAGGTATAGAAGTCGACAAAGCAAAAATTGATGTAATTGCCAAACTACCTTACCCCACTAATATAAAAGGTGTTAGAAGCTTTTTAGGGCATGCTGGATTTTATCGTAGGTTCATTAAGGATTTTTCAATGATAACTAGGCCTATGACCCAATTATTGCTAAAAGATGCGAAGTTTGATTTTTCTGAAGATTGCAAAAAGGCATTTAATATACTTAAAGAAAAACTAACTTCCGCACCTATTATAATTTAGCCGGATTGGAATCTGCCTTTTGAACTAATGTGTGATGCTAGTGATTATGCTGTTGGAGCTGTACTTGGCCAAAAGATAGATAAGAAATTTAAGCCAATTTATTACGCTAGCAAAACATTGAATAATGCCCAAGAACATTACACCACCACGGAAAAAGAACTTTTAGCAGTAGTTTTTGCATTCGATAAATTTAGGTCATATCTTATATTGTCAAAAACTATGGTTTACACTGACCATTCTGCTTTGAAGTATTTGTTCAATAAACAGGATGCCAAGCCAAGGCTCATTAGGTGGGTTTTATTGCTCCAAGGATTCGATATTGAAATTAAAGATAAAAAGGGTGCCGAGAATCTAGCTGCTGACCACTTATCTAGACTTGAAAACCCTGACATGGAGGTGCTTGATGAAAGGGAAATCACTGATGACTTTCCTGATGAACACCTTATGATGGTAAGAATTAAGAGTAATAATAATGGACCGTGGTATTCCGACTATATGAACTTTATTGTTGCAAATGAAATTCCAAAAGGGCTAACATCCGACGAGAAAAGAAGGTTTCTAACTCGCGCTAGCGAGTATATTTGGGATGAACCTTATGCCTTTAAATTATGTCCTGACAATATTATACGAAGATGCGTAGATGGTGATGACATCCCAGCAATATTGGCACATTGCCATTCAGGGCCGACGGGGGGACATCACGGTGCAGTTATCACAAGAAGAAAAATCCTTGATGCGGGATTTTATTGGCCCAATATGTTGGATGATGCAAAAGATTATATAAAAGGATGTGATGCGTGTCAACGATCCGGGAATATAACATCAAGAAACGAAATGCCGCAAAACTATATCCATGTTTGTGAAGTTTTCGACATTTGGGGATTGGACTTCATGGGACCGTTTCCTGAATCTAAAGGTAATAAGTATATTTTGGTTGCTGTTGATTACGTATCAAAATGGGTCGAAGCGCAAGCATTACCAACAAACGACAGCAAAGTAGTACTTAAATTTTTGCAAAGTTTGTTCGCTAGGTTTGGAGTTCCTAAAGCATTGATTAGTGATAGGGGAACACACTTTTGTAATCACCATCTGGGAAGAGCATTGCAAAAATATGGAGTATATCATAGGGTTTCCACCGCATACCATCCTCAATCCAATGGGCAAACTGAAGTAACCAATAGGGCTATAAAGCGAATTCTTGAAAAAACGACTGGATATAATCTGAAAGGGTGGTCTGACAAGTTAAATGATGCTTTATGGGCATTCCGTACAGCCTATAAGACACCAACGGGATGCACTCCATTTCGTCTTGTATACGGAAAAGCATGCCACCTACCGGTCGAAATAGAACAAAGTGCATATTGGGCTTTGACGAATTGTAACATGGATATGGAAGCTGCAACGAAGAACCGTTTCATGGAACTTAATGAACTCTATGAACTAAGAGATGAGGCCTACAAAAATACTAAGATCTACAAAGAAAGAACTAAAAGATGGCATAACTCGAGGTTACATGGGGATAAAACGTTTACTATTGGAGAGAAAGTGCTACTATTTAATTCCAGATTAAAGATGTATCCTGGTAAACTTAAATCAAGATGGACGGGTCCGTTCGTTGTCAAGAAAGTGTATCCATATGGAACTATTGAAATATGCGATAAAAATGGTTATATATTCAAGGTAAACGGGCAACGAGTGAAGAAATACTTTGATAATAAAATTGAGGATACTGAGAACGAGGTGGTGGAGTTTGAGCCTGAAGTATTAGAATAAAGAGCTGAACGTGAGTCTAACTTGAAGACTCTGGAATAAAGACAAGTGCTGACCGGGAGACAACCCAGAAAATTTTTACTATTATGTCCTGTGTCGAGTCAGTCAGGCCCGCAGAGGATACGGCGCATCTCAATCCTGAGATGCGACGCATCTCCTGCACTGGTCATATCTTACTTTATTTTTCTGCATTTTTACTTTTGACTTTAAAACTTTTTGTCAGTTTATTTAATGCGGCGCATCCCTGGTTAAGGATGCGACGCATCTTCTATTCTGATTCGTAATTATTCCAGGCTCGATACGGCGTATCTTCTTCCATAAGATACGACGTATCGACTGACCTGATGATTTTCGTTTTAATTTTTAAGTTTTATTTTTACTAACTACTAATGTATTATGCAAGTTTGAACTTTCTTAACTTAGGTGTGTTAAAGTCTTGGTGGTATTATAGATTCCTGCATTTCCTGTGGATACATCAATTATGAAGCTTAAACGTTCTCATCCACAAGAAAGATGATTTTTGCTCTTATACAAATAATGGAGGATCATACCGAGCAAATCTCAGGGGAGTTTTTCTGTTCTGATTCTTTTATTTTCCAGTTTTTAACCTTTGATACAAACAACGAGAACGTTGTTTAACTTAAGTGGGGGGATTGGAGAATTAGAACACTTACTTGTCCTAAACTTTTCAAAAATTATGCTTAAAATGTGCTTAATATATCAAAATTTAAAATTTTTAGCATGTTTTTGTTTAAGATCTAAGTTGCATAGCTGCACACATGACGTTATTTTCAAAAATTGTGATTTTTCAAAATTCACAAATCTATGAGTGTACCGGTGACTTGTAAACTTTAGAACTTGGCTTGTATACTATTCGAGACCACCATAATAAGTATTATTTTTATAATTGGAATGACTTGTCTAAATTGGTAAATTTCTAGGATTACACCCAAATAGCCTTTATATGTTATGTGATATTAGCTAACTACACTGGTTAGTTAACCCCCGTATAAACCCTTTTGTTACTCTCATTTTTAGAGTAAGATACCCCTAGAAAAACACTCAGAGCCATTCCTTTCGTTTCTTACACCTTTGTTATAATGTTTCGTTACACCCTTACACCTTAGCCTACCCTGTAGATTAAAATCCGTGGTTGGTTAATTGCTTTAGGCAAAGTGTGTTTCCTTACATTACCTGTGTTCGCGTGCGTAATTCATTATCTATGGTTAGGTCGGGAAATTGCACAATGCAATTGGAGTGAAAGTAAATATTGTATATCTTTGAGTTTATTTTTCGTGTGTTTACTACTTTCACTATTACCGTTATTTCTGAAGTCATGAAAAGTATGGAAAAATTATCCAGAGTTATCGTTATAGTGATGTGGTGAAATTTTACAAGGAAGAGTTGGAAGTTTGTTTTAACCAACTTATGTAAAGTTTTGTATTAAGTGGTCGATATCACCACTATTTGTTATATATTATATCTATGGATTGAATGGGAGTTGGAAGTTATGGGAACGCCAACTAAAGGTTATTCTTTGATTAAGATCTTGTTGAGTATAATTCGTGTCTACCTAAAGCGTGTGTTTCAAGTGTTAAAGCGTGAGTTATTCAATGATATGAGTCTTATTCATGGGATGGTTGGGATAGTGATTAACCACACTTAGGATTTTAATTTATTTGTTTTGTTTATTTTTCATTTTACACCAATTTGTATCCCAAATATTATCCATACCCTATATTATTCTTTATCCAAACCTTTGATTTATTGAGATTAGGGATTTGAGCAATCTTAAGTATCGTAGTCGTGGATTCGGCTATGTATTTATGATTTTGTCGCCCTTTTTGATATAATATTATTGGTGAAGATTACTTGGTCCTATCTTTAGCCTATTCGAGTTAAGGATTTGAGCAATTGCAAGTATCGTGTTCGTGGATTCGATCATGTATTTGTGATTTTTTCGCCTTTTCTGGAATTTGAGATCGATAGAGATTAAGGAGAATGATTAACCCTTAACCAACAAACCCTATTTACCGCTTTAGACTTGTTATTCCTTGGCTTTAGTGGGGGAGATGCGTATACTTGCCAAGCCTATGATAGAATATTCATCACGACTGGACAGTTAAACGATTAGATTTGTTTTTATCGAATTATTTTATTTTACTTCTAATTCGTTAAGTGTTTGGTTGTGTGATTATGACAAAATGAATACATGCTTAAATATAAAAATAAATCCTAATATCTTTTAGGATACATTTTCATAAGATTAATTCTAAGGTTTACTTGGGGACAAGTAAAGTTCAAGTGGGGGGATATTTGATGAACTCAAATAAGTACATTTTATTATCATCATTTATCCTATTTATTTGACTTGTTTTATTATATTATGTATGAGAATTGATACTTAATCGTTTACTTTTGTAATTCTCAGTTAAAAACAAGCATTTGGTGAAACTTAGCTATTATGGACTAAAAATGGAGAAAAATGATCAAGATTGGAAAAGGCTGCTGAAATGAAGAGATTGAAGACCATTGCCTGACTTTGAAGAATGCATGCATGCAATTCTGTCATGCGTTGCATATGAAACTTTGGTCAACGAAGAAGAACCAACTTGTTCTACTCCAGATGCGCCGCATTATACTTCTTACATACGGCGCATCACTATCAAGATTTCACCAGTTTCGATCCAAGATACAAGAAGACATGCGCCGCATCTAAGAATGGAGTTACGCCGCATCTTCTGGCGGTGTACGAATATTCTGGAATATAATAACCTTGGACCCCATGTGAAGTTAAGTCAATGCGCCGCATCTACTTATCCTATGCGCCGCATCTTACCCTCAGACAGAAACTATAAATACCCCAAAGCCAGACGAATTTCAAGAGCCCTAGTTCGACATTTAGCTAAGTACGAGAAGACAGAAACCCTAGGACGAATTCAGACGAAGTAGCAGCACAAGACACACCTTGAACGAAGATACAAGAGCTGTAAGAAGGTCCTGCATGTATTCAATTCATTAAGTATTTTTGTTTTATTGTATTAGTAAACTTTAATTCATCAGGATTGATGGGCTTGTGTAATGTGACAACGGAAAGATTGCACTCCTCTTAATATTGCTTTCCCATTAATTAAAGTTTATATGTTGATGTCTTTGGTGACTTTTATTAGTGCATTGATAACCTCTGTGTCTAGCTGAGCGTTGATTGGGTCGCCATGCCTCTGCCCTCGCCTATTTATTTTATCACCTATGCATTCTATCGTCTGTAGAAAAGTAGGAAGAAAGGATAAATATGATAGTCATAAGTAATCATTAAGGGTTTACTCGCCGATAAGATTAGAGCCAACGAGAAAGGATTAATTACATACACTTCATATAAAACTAGCAATAAAACAAGTGACAAGCTACTTAAACTATCAGGACAGGTCTTCTTATTGTCTCAAGTATTTATCTGTGTACGTGTGTGCTAATCGCTGATTCGTGCCTATTAGTTTAGTTTACCTTTAATCATAACCAAATCGTGCCAGTCTCTCAGGCTGAACCCCCTTGCGTTAGATTAGGTTGTATAGCTAACTTAAGATATTAAAATACTGATTAGAATAACTAGATAATACGTTCCACTCTTAGTGATCGACACTCTACTTACCATTATATTCATACTGACCGGGTACACTGCTCGTTAAAGTGTGTGTGTTATTGATAAGTCGGCTAAATATAAATTTAAAACTTGAATACTGCTAAAACCACAACGACATACCGTGGGTATAAATTAGAGCATACGCACACGACACATCACCAACCCTAGTAGAAAAATGGCCTGATTTCATAAAAGATAATAAGGTGAAAGTTGGAGACACTTGTGTGTTTAATCATGTAAAAGGTAACTTGTTTCATTTTCATGTGATTAAGAAGAAGAAAGGGGGACCTATTAGCATAGAATCTCACAAATCGGTGAAAGAAATCGATCAATCTATAATTAGTAGCGATGATGATGTTGTGGCTCCCTTCACTTTTCAAGACATTAAAGGCAAGATTCTTATTTCTTTGGTAACCTACCCTAAATTATTACATTGAATCAGTTTAATTAAATCGTTTAGCTTTGATTTTCTTTTTGACTTGTACCTCTTTTTATTAGTTGAATTGTCTGAAGAATAGGAGAAAGAGTGGTCAAGAAATGGTGCACTTAAGCAGCTAAATCTTTTAAATCAAACTACCCTTTTTACAAAGTTACAATAAAAGATTCATACATCAGATATCCGACATTGGTAATGATTTGAAAATATTTTATCGTTATGGTAGATTGTGTTCTTGAGGTGACTGATGGGAGAAAATGGAGTCTAGTTAAATGCAGGATTTACAATAGTTATTGTTATGGTAGAATGTATGGTGATAAACTGAAGACATTTCGTGATGAAAATCATCTATCTGTTGGTGATGTTTGTGTGTCGGTGATGTCTGGGTTTATTGTTCTTGATGTTAAGATCTGGGTTTATTTTTTTTAGAGTTAATGTCAAAAATGGTCCCTCAACGCGACCGGGTTTAACACTTTTAGTCCCTAGGTTAAATTTTTACCAGATCCAGTCCCTTATGAAGCCAACTATCTCGAGTTTAGTCCCTTGACCAGATTTTTCCCTAGTTTGACCGTAACCTGTGTTAGGTTAGCAAATATTGAGGGGTAATTTGGTCCTTTTATGTTTGGCGGGATAATTGACCAAGGATTATATACATTTTGACTAATTAGGTTGAATCATAACCCTTTTCATCCCCAAACTTGTTCATCACCAAATCCCTCTCATAATTTCGATCAGACACAGGCTAGCCAATGGTTTCTGAATGGAGGGTGCGTATGCAGGGATCAAAAGCAGACCTTATCAAGAATATCGTGAGTATTTTGTCTTGTTGATGGAAGTTTTTTATGGTCAAGTATCTTGTTTAGATAACAGCTTAATTTGTTCTCGTATGCAGGTTATCTTCCAAGGGTTTTTTGCTTGAAGATAAACCATGGGGGTGCATTTACCAGTCCTCCCAAGATAAGATACAAAGGTGGAAAGGTAAATTGGATAGACACAATTGACTGTGATGTCTTTTCTATTCTTGAAATTAATACAATGATGAAAGAGTTAGGTTATGAAAACTCATCATTTATGTATTATTATAAGCAACCTAACACTGATTTAGACAATGGCCTAAAACAGTTAGTTACTGATCAGGATGTGTTGGAAATGATGAAGTTAGTTTCTAAGTATAAAGTAATTGACTTGTATGTTGATCACTGTGTTAATGAGGAGCCTCTAGATGTAGAGCCACTGATTGTAGATGACTCTTTGGTTGGAAATTTAGATGACAATGTAGAAGTTAGTGATGATGAATGGTTGACTAGGTGCTTAGACTTGGTGGGTAGGAAGAAACAGGGTGTAGATGAAAATGAGGATGTAGGACATTCACATAGTGATGAAAACATGAGTGTTGAGTCAGAAAGGGAAGATGGTAATGGTAGTGAAGATGGTTCTGTTGGTGAAGATAGTTCTGGTGAAGATAGCGATGACAGTGATTACTTTGTTGAAGTAGATAACATGATAGATGATATGGAAGTGGATATGGCTGAGTTTAAAAAATACACTGATGATAATGTTGAATGGATTGGTATGGATACTGACCTTGATGATATGGAAGAAGATGATGAAGTTTTTGAGGATGAGGAACTTGACCTTGATGATATGGATACTGGGAGTGAATGTGAGCATGAAGGTGAATTTAAAAAAGCTTTAAAGAAGCATACTAAAAAGAAGAAGGCAGAAGCAAAGTTAGGTGGTACTGTGTGGAAGGAGAATTTTTTTTCTTGGGCAGGAATTTGAAAGTAATAGAGAAATCAAGGAGATGCTAACTAGAGTTTCAGTAGAACAAATAAGGGAATTGTACTTGAAAAAGAATGACAAAATAAGGTTGAGGGCTGAATGCAGGGGGAAGGTTCCTCAATTTAGTTGTGAGGATGAAAGTAGTTCAAAAGGGAAAGGTTCTGAAGGGGCAAAAGGTTCAAAAGGAAAGGGTCAAGTGAGTGGGTCAAAAGGGAAAGGTTCAGATAAGGATGAAACTTTCCCTTGGTAGATGGTAGGGACAATTCATTTGTGATGTGTTGTTGAGTAACATGTGTGAGGTTCTAAACAGACAGCTTGTAGATGGTAGGGACAAACCTATCATCACATGCTTGGAATTCATTAGAGTTTATCTGATGAAAAGAATTGTGAATGTCCAAAAAGTTATTGCCAAATCTGATGGTCCACTTACACCTGCTGCTAGTAGAATTTTCCAAACAATTGTCAAAGATGCAGCTCAGATAAAGGTACATTGCCAAAATCTTTCATGCCTTTTTTTAACATTTCTGTAGACTTGTTTGGAGTTTCTAACTAGGTTATGTCTAATATATAGATTGAATAGAATGGTGGAGACTTATACCAAGCCAATGATCCTAATGGCCTTCAGTGTGTGGTGAATATTAGGATTAGGCAATGTAGTTGTAGGAGGTGGGAGTTAACAGGTATACCCTGCAAGCATGCAGTGGCTACCATTTGGAACATGGCAAGCAATGGGGAAGAAACATGTATACCTGAGTCTTATTGTCATGAAACATATTGGCTTGATACCTGGAAAGAGATGTACAGGTTTAAGATAAATCCCATAAATGGTCATGATTTTTGGCAAAAATCCAATAACCTGAACACAATAATCCCACAAATACTAAACCACAAATTGGTAGGCCACAAAAAAAGAGAAAGAAGAGTGCAGCTGAATTGTTTGAAGGACTTGTAAAGGGAAATAAGTTGTGGAAAGCCGGTAGGAGCATTACTTGTAGCATCTGTAAGGTATATGGTCATAACAAGAAGGTTTGCCCAAGTTTGACTTCTGCAAGTTCTGCACAAGCTACACACACTCCACTATCTGGACAGGCAAGTTCTGCACTAGCTTCAGAGATTCCCCTTTCTTCACAAGGTCCACCATGTAACAATTCACATTTCAGGTTAATTTCTATTCCCGAAATTTTTACTATTCATTTTACTATTCACTGGCACTATTCATTTCCGAGATTTTTATTTCATATCAAAAATTTTATTTTATATTCTCGTAAGATAAATTATTTCTATGACAAGATAAAAGTTTGACGCTTGTCGGGTCATTTTCGCAAAAGTTATTAAGGAATTACACGTTTGGTTTAAACGTCGTTTAAACACCCTGCGCTTAACGAAAACCACCTGCGCCAATTTTCCTCGCATCAGATAAATGTTTAGAACCCTTACAATCAATTAGAGAAATTTTGATATTAAGTCAAAATGTTACCAAATAGACCCTGTGTCTTATAAAACAGAAATTGCGTTTTAAGCACTTTCACTTATCCGCAACCTTAGCCTTCACCTGCACCATATTTTCTAAGGCATTTAGAAGCTTTTATATTATTGGAAAAGTCAACATAATTTACCCCCTCCATTGACCCTAAAATCATTCTTTGATTTTATAAATCATTTCTTGATTTTCAGGCTTCCGGTTTTAGGTCTAAAAGATGTTTAACACCAATCGACACAAGACTGAGCCCAGTCTAGACGTTATAGGCTATTTTAATTCATTATTATCCTATTAGAAAAGTTACATTTTACTTTTCTCAATTTTGCGCAACTTTCGTACGTTTTACGTATTTCGCGTTTTAGACCCGCGTTTTCAGTTTTATCAGGGTTTGAGCAACCCGATGGAACTTATCACTCATTTTATATTTTATTATGGAGTATAATGATAAGTTAAATCATTCCTTCAAGTTTCGTATTTTTACGATACCCGGTTTTACGTTTCGTGACTTAACGGTTTACGGTTAGCGATTAACGGAACCAAAACTCACTCCGTAAGCAAGATAACACCAAAATTGACCAAGTCTTCCTTCCTAGCCATACCAAACCGCCATTAGGAGGGGGATTCATCCCCTTGGTGGCTTGATCCTAACCCTTGGTTCTTTAGATCATTACATGTGTAAATTTTATTTACTAAACTAACCTAAGCTTTCTTCCTATAAATACCAACCTAAACTAACACTAAAACTTGCACCACACCTTCTTATAACCTCAAAGTCCTCAAACCAAAGGCACTTCTCTTATATTTCATAAGAAATTTTATGAGTTCTTGAGAAGAAACTAGGCTTTGATCTTGTTTTCTTCAAGTTTTCAAGTAAGAGACGTTATTATCTTCAAATAATTTCAAGTCTCCAAAAAGACTTGTTATTATCTTCAAATCACTCCGGGTTTCCAAAGAGACGTCGTTATAATCTTATTTTGGTTCTGGGTTTGTAAGGAGTCCAAAGGAGGAATTATTCTAGTTCTTGTTCTTAGATCCTTGATTTCCTTTCTTAAGTGAAAGGCAAAAGTTGTAAGAAAACTAACACCCACTCTTGCTCAATATCATTTATATGTTTCTTACCTTTATTTCATGCTATATATGGTTCTTATATTATGTTCATGATTTAAATACTTATGGACTTTGTTAAGTTTATTTATTGTATTTATAAACTTTTAATGTGTCATATAATCAAGTAAGCAAAATATATTTTCTATTAAATACTACAACACTAGGGAACTTTGTGTGAGGGGCTTCATTTGGGTAAACGGATCGACGAGTTGCTGGATTTACGAATTAAAGTGTCCTAGCTCCTCGAACGTTTACTACATGACCTCTGAATTACGATGGCCCGAACGGTAGTACGAGATATACAAACTAAAAATGTTTCATAAACCATCTTATTACAACAACCTACCTGACACACTAAGTACTACATCATGAACATTATATGAAACATATATAGGCAAGTCTTCGTATTCTTAGACATTACTCCAAACCTGAGTCGCAACGTTCTATTGTAGGTTGCACTTAAAGAATTCCCGACTTATCCATCGAACTCATTTAAGCACCATAATACCATCCAACTCACGGTGAGTTCATAGCCCCACTTTCTATTACTTAATTGTTTTACAAACCCTTGGGGGGAATACATGCTATTTTAACTGAACACAATGCTTTGAAATTGTATGCTATCTGATTGTTTTATTATCACTAAGTACCATCATTGCCACTCAAAGTCCCCATATCATGAACCATTTAATCACTAGGATAGTGAGCGCGAATATTGTGAATAGGCCTATTGGGATTGACGAATCCCGTTTGTATTGACTGGGTCCGGTAATCAAACGCACTATATTTGAGTCTTAGGTATGTTGGCAAAGTACCTACCGGGGCAATCAGCCGATCGATATTGGCACACGTTAACGTCTTGGTTACATGAGATTAATGAGTAATAATAACTGTTTCGTTTTCCAACCATGAGTGTGAATTTATAACTCACACTACCAACATATTGTGTTCAACTTTATAACAAACTCTATGAATATCACTCAACCTTTGTGTTGACAGTTTTAAGCATGTATTTCAGGTGCATAATAATCAGGGATGGCACGGAGGGGCACAGACTAAATCAAGAAGGCTATAACATATTTTATCATTCAAAAGGACATCAAATGACTTTATATTGATGTACTTTGTAAACATGGAACCTTATGGGACCTCTTTTGTAAACTCTGATATATTATAATTTGAATGATAAATCCTTTTTAAAACGACTCAGTTAGAGATCGTTTTCTATTATTATGACTGTTGTGCCGTCGAGTAACACCCAGTTTGAATTCCGCTGCATCATTGAATTGGGGGTGTTACAGATTGGTACCAGAGCCATGGTTGTAGAGAAACGGGTCTAAGTGAGACCTAAACTATAACCACTTTTACAAGCAAAAACATTTTATAGCCTTCCGCTCTCCGTGCCTTCCATCCTTCAGACGATCATGGACTTGTTAGACATTATACTACGCAAACATATTAACATATTGATACATACACACTTGTCATATTTGAGCACTTCCCGTAAGCTTTAGATTTATTCTAACATCATAATCCTTATTGTAGACATCATGTCTGTTCCACCATCACCCGATCACATTCCCCCTATGCCCGATCACTTGCCATTTCTTCCCGGACTCAATGATCCCTATCTTGAAGCACTTGCTTATTATGACAATGAGGAAGAAGCTTATAAGGATTTAGCCAATGACGAAGAGGAAGAAATGGAAGAGGATCCGTACGGAGATCCCGAAATGGACATAGATGTGGAAGAAGGGGAGGAACTACTAGTGGTACGACTACTATCACCATTGACATCACCACCTCCTGTCTCTGTATCCTCACCCGAATCAAATCATAATACTCCTACTCAAGGGCCAAGGTCCACATATGAAATCGGCGGATCATCCAAACTCATACCTACATTCTTAAATTCGGCCCATTACGAAGTATATTTCCTGAAACAAGGCCTTGACCTAGCCCTACATAAACTTCACAACATGACACGCCAAATGGATGACTATGAACCTAAGGTTAATGCAGCCAAAATGGAAGCCGTTAATGCACGACAACGCCTCGATTTGTATATCCTTGATTCAAGCTATGTAAAGGAAGACTTGACTCTTGTTCAAGATATATTCTTGGATCCTTTAACCGGCTTGGATGACATCAAGGAAAGACTTATGCGAGTAGAAAACGCTCAAGCCCAAGACGCGGCCCAAATTCACGCGCTACAACACCACCTAACGGTAGCACAGATCCGACTGGATGTTGCCAACTTTGACCGATACCAACTCAAGAACGAGTTGTATGCCGTGCAACAAAGGTTACGTCAAAGGGAAGTCGACGAGATCCACCCGAATGATAGTGTCGATGCGCAAAACACTTATGGAAGCACTAATAAATCCGAGTCCTCCAACTAGCACTAGACTAGTAATGTAGTTATCTTTTGTACTACTAAACTGAATAGATTCAGTTAGTAAACTCTATAAAATCCATGTAATAGCTAGCAGTAGTAAAACGTTGTAATTACTAAACTGAAAGTATCAGTTGGTAAATTTTGAAGAAGCTTGTAATAGGTTTCGATTTTGTAATCAATCAACGTTATATGAATAAAACTCTTGCTTTGTATTATCATGTGTTATAATCTAAACCTCCAACATTATTATTCTATCATTTCCATCAAAAATCATGCTTATCCTACCAACTCTATACTTATGTCATACCTTTTATATGATAGCACCATGCCGCCAAAGAAGAGTACACCACCAACAATGACTCAAGCCGCCATCAACAAACTAGTTAAAGATAGTGTGAAAGCCGCACTCGAAGCTGAACGCGCAGCCGTAGCTGCAGCAGCTGCTGAAGCTGCTCTGAATAACACAGCCAACCTTAACACTGAAGGACCAAACCCAAATGTGAATTCGGTACCTAGGACCTGCACATTCAAAGACTATTTGAACTGCAGACCCACTAATTTTAAGGGTACTGAAGGAGCCATAGGTTTGACCCGCTGGTTTGAAAAATGCGAGTCAGTATTTTCAATCAGCAAATGTGACGGGGAGGATAAAGTTAAATTTACCACCAGTACACTAATGGATGAGGCATTATCATGGTGGAACTCGGTATCTCAACCAATAGGCATTGAAACTGCTTATAAGATTTCTTGGGATAATTTGAAGAACATGATGATCAAAGATTACTGCCCCCGCAGTGAAATTCAGAAGTTAGAAGTGGAGTTCTGGAATCTTGTTGTTAAAGGGAATGACATCCTAACTTACAACCGTCGATTCCAAGAATTGAGGATACTATGTCCAACAATGGTTTCAACAACTGAGAAGTTGTTGGAAAGATATATCTGGGGACTCCCACCAAGCACACAAGGGAACGTGACTGCATCCGCTCCCAAGGCACTTGATGAAGCTATGCAATTGGCTCGCAATCTCACGGATCAAGTGGTGCGATCGGGAGCTGCCCAAAAGCAAAACCTCAACAACAACACCACTACCACCAACAACTCCAACTACCATAACAACAATAACAATAGAAACAACAACAACAACAAGCGACCATGGGATGGTAACCGTGGAGGTAACAACAACAACAACAACCCAGCCCGAAACAACAACCATCATAACCAGCAAAACAAAAGACAAGAAGCCGCAACGGCTTATGTTGCTGCACCAACCGGAGGTGGATATACTGGGAACCAACCACAGTGCACTAAGTGCAACTATCATCATGTAGGTCCCTGCCCCGCCAAATGCAACAAGTGTCAAAGGCCGGGATATCTTGCCAACCACTGGAGCTAACACTCAGCCAATAGTTACATGTTATGGGTGTGGCGAAAAAGGACACTTCAGGAACAAATGTCCTCAAAACCAGGGTCAACAGGGCGGAGGTGCTCGTGGTAGAGCCTACGTCATGGGCAACGGTGAACCACAACAGGACCCGAATGTGGTTACTGGTACGTTCTCACTCAATAACATTCCTGTTAAAGTCTTATTCGATTCTGGTGCTGATATGAGCTTTTTATCTACTAGAATTGCGCCTTTACTTGGTATCACACCAATCACTCTAAACACAAATTACAGTATTGAACTAGCTAACGGTAACTTAGTAAATACTAATACCGTAATCCAAGACTGTACCCTTAATCTCCTAGACCACCCATTTAACATTAGCCTTATGCCAATCGAACTCGGAAGTTTTGATGTAATCATCGGCATGGATTGGCTATCTAAACATCAAGCTAACATCATCTGTGGTGAAAAGGTTGTTCACATTCCTTGTGACAATGAAACTTTGGTCATTCGTGGTGACCAAAGTGGAACCCGATTAAATATCATCTCATGTATCAAAACCTTGAAATACATTGAGAAAGTATGTTATGCCTTCCTAGCACACGTAACCGAAAAGAAATCCGAAGAAAGACATCTTGAAGATGTTCCCATCACACGTGAATTTCCCGAAGTCTTTCCCGAAGACTTACCCGGACTTCCACCAAATCGTCAAATAGAATTCCAAATTGATTTAATACCAGGAGCGGCGCCAGTAGCCCGCGCACCTTACAGGCTAGCTGATGCGCGCGTGTGTCGTTGCGGTTTAGCAGTATTAATGCCTACTCAAGTTTTAAATTTATATTTAGCCAACTTATCAATAACACACACACTTAACGAGCAGTGTACCCGGTCAGTATGAATATAATGGTAAGTAGAGTGTCGATCACTAAGAGTGGAACGTATTATCTAGTTATTCTAATCAGTATTTTAATATCTTAAGTTAGCTATACAACCTAATCTAACGCAAGGGGGTTCAGCCTGAGAGACTGGCACGGTTTGGTTATGATTAAATAGTAAACTAAACTAATGAGCACGAATCAGCGATTAGCACACACGTACACAGATAGATACTTGAGACAATAAGAAGACCTGTCCTGATAATTAAGTAGCTTGTCACTTGTTTTATTGCTAGTTTTATATGAAGCGTATATAATTAACCCTTTCTCGTTGGCTCTAATCTTATCGGTGAGTAAACCCTTAATGATCACTTATATCTATCCCACTATCCTAGAATATTGAGCATTTGTGATGCCCACGTTTCGTATATGCTAGAATAGATAGGCGAGGAAGGGGCATGGCGACCCAAGCAATGCTCAGCTAGATACAGAGGTTATCAATGCACTAATAAAAGTCACCAAAGACATCAACATATAAACTTTAATTAATGGGAAAGCAATTTTAAGGGGTGCGCATGATTTTCCGTAGTCACGTGACGTCGGCCCATCAATCCTGATGAATTAAAGTGTACTAATACAATAAAACAAAACTACTTAATGAATTGAATACATGCAGGACCTTCTTACAGCTCTTGTATCTTCGTTTAGGGTGTGTCTTGTGCTGCTAATACGTCTGAATTCGGCTTTAGGGTTTCTGTCTTTCTCTTCTGAGTTAAGCTATCTGTCTCCGAAATTCGTCTGGTCTTGGGGTATTTATAGTTTTAGTCTGAGGGTTAGATGCGGCGCATAGGATAAGTAGATGCGGCGCATTGACTTAACTTCGCGTGGGGTCCAAGATTAATATATTCAGGAATATTCGTACACCGCCTTAAGATGCGGCGTAACTCCATTTCTCTATGCGGCGCATGTCCTTTGCTGTCTTGGATTGTAACTTGTGAAATCTTGATAGTGATACGCCGTATGTAAGAAGTATGTTGCGGCGTATCTGGAGCAGAATGATCTTGATCTTGTACATTTCAGTAGACTCTTAACATCTTGCTTGTTTTGCTCCATAATTTGTCCAAAATCGCCAAGTTTCACATAATACTTGTTTTTACCTGAGAATTACAAAAGTAAACATTAACGTATTAATTCTCATATATAATATAATAAAACAAGTCAAATAAATAGGATAAATGATGATAATAAAATGTACTTATTTGAGTTCATCAAATATCCCCCCACTTGAACTTTACTTGTCCCAAGTAAACCTTAGAATAAATCAAATGAAAATGTATCCTAAAAGATATTAGGATTTATTTTTATATTTAAGCATGTATTCGCTTTTTGTCATAATTGCACAACCAAACACTTAACGAATTAGAAATAAAATAAAATATTTCGATAAAAGCAAATCTAATCGTTTAACTGTCCAGTCGTGACGAATATTCTATCATAAGCTTGGCAAGTATACGCATCTCCCCCACTAAAGCTAAGGAATAACAAGTCTAAAGTGGTAAAAAAGGTTTGTTGGTTAAGGGTTGATCATCCTTTTTAATCTCTACCGATCTCACATTCCAGAAAAGGCGACAAAATCACAAATACATGATCGAAACCACGACCACGATACTTGCAATTGCTCAAATCCTTAACTCGAATGGGCTAAAGATAGGACCAAGTAATCTTCACCAATAATATTATATCAAAAAGGGCGACAAAATCATAAATACATAGCCGAATCCACTACTACGATACTTAAGATTGCTCAAATCCCTAATCTTAATAAATCAAAGGTTTGGATGAAGAATGATATAGGGTATGGATAATATTTGGGATAAAATTGGTGTAAAATGAAAAATAAACAAAACAGATAAATTAAAATCCTAAGTGTGGTAAATTACTTTCTCAACCATCCCATGAATAAGACTCATATCATTGAATAACTCACGCTTTAACACTTGAAACACACGCTTTAGGTAGACATGAATTATACTCAACAAGATCTCAATCAAAGAATAACCTTAGTTGGCGTTCCCATAACGGCCAACTCCCATTCAATCCATATATATAATATATAACAACTAGTGGTGATATCGACCACTTAATACAAAACTTTACATAAGTTGGTTAAAACAAACTTCCAACTTTTCCTTTTTTTTTTTTTCTATTTGTTTTTTCGATTTTTTATTTATTTTTATTTATTTTTAACATATACGTATATGTGTAAAATTTCACAACTTTTCTATCACTTTCTTTCCAGATAATTTTTCCATACTCTTCATACTTTCAGAAATAACTGTAATAGCGAAAGTAGTAAACACACGAAAAATAAACACAAAGTTATACAATATTTACTTTCATACCAATTGCATTGTGCAATTTCCCGACTCAACCAAAGATAATGAATTACGCACGCGAACACAGGTAATGTAAGGAAACACACTTTGCCTAAAGTAATTAACTAACCGCGGATTTTAATCTACAGAGTAGGCTAAGGTGTAAGGGTGTAACGAAACATTATAACAAAGGTGTAAGAAACGAAAGGAATGGCTCTGAGTGTTTTTCTAGGGGTATCTTACTCTAAAAGTGAGAGTAACAAAGGGTTTATACGGGGGTTAACTAACCAGTGTAGTTAGTTAATATCACATAACATATAAAAGGCTATTTGGGTGTAATCCTAGAAATTTACCAATTTAGACAAGTCATTCCAATTATATAGATAATACTTATTATGGTGGTCTCGAATAGTATACAAGCCAGGTTCTAAAGTTTACAAGTCACCGGCACACTCATAGATTTGTGAATTTTGATAAGTTCACAATTTTTGGAAATAATGTTATGTGTGCAGCTATTTAATTTAGACTTTAAAACAAAATATGCTATAAAAATTTAAATTTTGATATATTAAGCGCATTTTAAGCATATTTTGAAAAAATTTAGGACAAGTAAGTGTTCTAATTCTCCAATCCCCCCACTTAAGTTAAACAACGTCCTCGTTGTTTGTATCAAAGGTTAAAAACTGGAAAATAAAAGAATTAGAACAGAAAAACTCCCCTGAGATTTGCTCGGTATGATCCTCCATTATTCGTGTAAGAGCAAAAATCAACTTTCTTGTGGATGAGAACGTTTAAGCTTCATAGATAATGTATCCACAGAAATGCAGGAATCTATAATACCATTTAGACTTTAACACACCTGAATTAAGAAGGTTCAAACTTGCATAATACATTAGTAGTTAGTAAAAATAAAACATAAAAAATTAAAATGAAAATCATCAGGTCAGTCGATACGCCGTATCTTATGGAAGAAGATACGCCGTATCGAGCCTGGAATAAATACGAATCAGAATAAAAGATGCGTCGCATCCTTAACCAGGGATGCGCCGCATTAAAATACTGACATAAAGTTTTAAAGTCAAAAATAAAAATGCAGAAAATTAAATAAGATATGACCAGTGCAGGCGATGCGTCGCATCTTAGGATTGAGATGCGCCGTATCTTCTGCAGGTCTGATAGACTCGACATAGAACAAAAAAGTAAAAATTTTCATCCGGGTTGTCTCCCGGTCAGCACTTGTCTTTATTCCAGAGTCTTCAAGTTAGACTCACGTTCAGCTCCTTATTTTGATCTAGTTACGTCCCATCCTTCTTCTTTCATCCGAAAGATGTTCCCGTATAGCTCCGCAACATTTTCTTCCGTTCGACTTAATCTAATATATGCTTTGGTCTTCGTCGCAACATATTCCTCATCAGGTCCCAAAGAGTATTTGATGATTTTAAATTTTTCAGAAATTATCATGGGTGGTTCATTATAAGGGATCCCAAGTAGTCGACACTTTCTCTTGATGAATTCTTCTTCGTCTTTATCAACAAACTTGAAATAAGGATCCTCATTCAAATAGTCATCAAGTTCATCAATCAATTCTCCATGCGACTCATCGTTATTATCATAGGGATCATAACTAACCACGTTAAAGGATTGATAATAATCTTGAATCTCATCCCACTCTCTTTTCAATTCCCATTGTAAGCGTCGACTAAGCTTTGTGTAATCATCAAATTGTCCATGCACCCATTCCCAGAAAGTAGTGTCCGATGCTCCCTTAAGTTCTTTTAAGTAGTTGATTCTACCTTTTTCTTGCAAAGCCTCTGCTTTACGTGGGCAGTCTTCAACTTTTTAATACCAATCATCGTCTTCAAAGTATACATCGTTTCCAACCCGTTTCATTCCAATTATACTTCCCCTATTGCAGGTTCCATCATTCTTCCAATCACAGGTTGGCCATTCACTACTTCCATCTTTGAAATGGAAAGGTTTACAAGTGTGATTAATATGCTCAAATTCCCATGGTTTATCCCAAACCCATGGTATTTGGTCATTCCATTCGTAGTACCAGGTGTTTTTGAACTCATCATAAGTTTTGAATCCTGGTAGATCTCCAGTTAGCACATCAGCGTCGATTTGAAGAAGGTAATTAAATTCTTTGAATTGTTTGCACAAAGGTGTATCATAATTGAACACATCAATGTCTATGCTGAACAATTCTTCAATGCCTTCCCTGATCGTAGAATCTCCATGTGATGATCCATCGTTGCTTTCTACTTCCTCATCTTCCCCTCTCATCAAATATACCCATAACACATCTTTAGTAGCACGGTCCATGATCTTATGGTTATTGAACTTACTAGCTAACCAATTTGAAAAATCAACATTGTTAGGATCGCGGTTAACGTCAAAGCTAGTGTTACCAATCATGTTCCTTCTTATCTCAATGAACTCATTAAATTGTTCTTTAAAACTTTGTGTCAACCATGAAGTCACAATCCGTTTGACTTCATTCATAGGAGAAAATTTGGGATCGCCGTATATAAGTTCAAGCCACTCTTCTAAAGAGATATCCATCAACCTTACCAACTTTCCATGAAATAGTATCTCCGATTCAGCATACATTCTTTCGTTATCCAGATAGATTTTATCTAATCCCCAATACTGTTCGGAATAAGGCATATAAGAAGTTTGTATAGGTTGGACTTCATAGCTTTTGTTGCTCGATTTGTTGACTGCATTTGCTGAGTTCATGTATTCAATATGGAATTTCCCATCTTTTTCTTCGATAGTAGTCCAAGTTAATCCTTTAGATTCAATGATGGGCCATAAGAGTAACAATTCATCTTCAGTGTAGCTCATTAGTAAATCATAAGAGAATATCCCATCTTCAATATTGCATAAGCGTTTGAATTCCTTATAAGTAGCTTCAAGAGGGGTCTCCCAAGAGAATAAATCGGCATCAATCATGAGCACATTGAAGTTGACATCTTCATAAACTTCCACTTCGAATGAATTCGAAAGCAAGAGTTCCTTTTCCAATTCTGAGCTTTTAGTAATGCTTAATGCTTGGAACTTGCTCAAGCTAACTTCATAGTCATCACACTCCTCATCACTTTCCAGAATTAACGGCTTTTTGGTGCGGGACTTTTCATTGTGCTTATCATCCATAAGTTCCTTAGTAAGATATCCGTTCACTGACATGTCTTCCATAGCAAAACCTGTCATCATAGGTAAAATCGTCAGTAGGATTTGTTCGCTAGAAGATAAATTAATGAATTTAGAAACGGATATAAAGAATAAAAATAACTGATATCTGCAGATGATGCGCCGTATCCAGAAAGTGGATACGCCGTATCTTATTACGTTAAAATTTAATCAGACTTTTATTCAGAAAATAGATACGCCGCTTATGAATTAGAAAGCGCCGTATCAGTTTTAAATTATCAAAAATCGATTATACTTATTAAAATTAAATGTGTCGTATTAACAAAAGCTAATGCGCCGTATTTTCGTTACGTTTCAAAATACAAGATTTTTTATTCAGAAGATGCGCCGTATCAATAGAAATCGATACGTCGTATCTGTTTAATAATTCGAAAACTGTTTTTAATTTAAATAGACAATACGCCGTATCTGTTAAAACAGATGCGTCGTATGGCGTTAGGGTTTAGAAAAATTTCTTATTAAAAACAGAATACGCCGTATCTTGGGGAAAGATGCGTCGTACTCGAATTTATTAAACGCGTTGTATTTTATAAAAATTAAACGCAATACGCCGTATCTGTGAAAACAGATGCGCCGTATCGTTTGAATTAGCACAATACAACGATAGCAGAATGCAGAAAAATAGAAAAACAAAAACAAAAAACAAACAAAAAGAAACAAAAATTAAAGAAAACAAAAACACATAAAAACAGAAAATATGCAAATAATACAATGAATGCAATTTAACTAATATACAACGGGGTTAGTGGTTAGAATCTAAAAATTAAAAAGAAAAAAACCTAATTAAAATACTAATCAAATTAACAGATAATAACAATTCACTCCCCGGCAACGAAGCCAAAAACTTGATGCGCGCGTGTGTCGTTGCGGTTTAGCAGTATTAATGCCTACTCAAGTTTTAAATTTATATTTAGCCGACTTATCAATAACACACACACTTAACGAGCAGTGTACCCGGTCAGTATGAATATAATGGTAAGTAGAGTGTCGATCACTAAGAGTGGAACGTATTATTTAGTTATTCTAATCAGTATTTTAATATCTTAAGTTAGCTATACAACCTAATCTAACGCAAGGGGGTTCAGCCTGAGAGACTGGCACGGTTTGGTTATGATTAAATAGTAAACTAAACTAATGAGCACGAATCAGCGATTAGCACACACGTACACAGATAGATACTTGAGACAATAAGAAGACCTGTCCTGATAATTAAGTAGCTTGTCACTTGTTTTATTGCTAGTTTTATATGAAGCGTATATAATTAACCCTTTCTCGTTGGCTCTAATCTTATCGGCGAGTAAACCCTTAATGATCACTTATATCTATCCCACTATCCTAGAATATTGAGCATTTGTGATGCCCACGTTTCGTATAAGCTAGAATAGATAGGCGAGGAAGGGGCATGGCGACCCAAGCAATGCTCAGCTAGACACAGAGGTTATCAATGCACTAATAAAAGTCACCAAAGACATCAACATATAAACTTTAATTAATGGGAAAGCAATTTTAAGGGGTGCGCATGATTTTGCGTAGTCACATGATGTCGGCCCACCAATCCTGATGAATTAAAGTGTACTAATACAATAAAACAAAACTACTTAATGAATTGAATACATGCAGGACCTTCTTACAGCTCTTGTATCTTCGTTTAGGGTGTGTCTTGTGCTGCTAACACGTCTGAATTCGGCTTTAGGGTTTCTGTCTTTCTCTTCTGAGTTAAGCTAACTGTCTCCGAAATTCGTCTGGTCTTGGGGTATTTATAGTTTCTGTCTGAGGGTTAGATGCGGCGCATAGGATAAGTAGATGCAGCGCATTAACTTAACTTCACGTGGGGTCCAAGATTAATATATTCAGGAATATTCGTACACCGCCTTAAGATGCGGCGTAACTCCATTTCTCTATGCGGCGCATGTACTTTGCTGTCTTGGATTGTAACTTGTGAAATCTTGATAGTGATACGCCGTATGTAAGAAGTATGCTGCGGCGTATCTGGAGCAGAATGATCTTGATCTTGTACATTTCAGTAGACTCTTAACATCTTGCTTGTTTTGCTCCATAATTAGTCCAAAATCGCCAAGTTTCACATAATACTTGTTTTTACCTGAGAATTACAAAAGTAAACATTAACGTATCAATTCTCATATATAATATAATAAAACAAGTCAAATAAATAGGATAAATGATGATAATAAAATGTACTTAATTGAGTTCATCACTAGCACCGTCAGAGATGCAAGAGCTATCAAATCAATTGCAAGAACTTTCGGAAAAGGGATTTATTCGACCTAGTTCCTCACCTTGGGGAGCTCCCGTCTTGTTCGTAAAGAAGAAGGATGGATCATTACGAATGTGTATTGATTATCGTGAACTAAACAAGTTAACAATAAAGAACCGATACCCATTACCAAGAATTGACGATTTATTCGATCAATTACAAGGTTTAACCTTTTACTCCAAAATTGACCTACGATCAGGTTACCATCAAGTTAAGGTTCGTGAGGAAGATATTCCAAAAACAGCCTTTAGGACACGATATGGTCACCACGAATTCCAAGTAATGCCATTCGGGTTGGCTAACGCACCAGCGGTATTCATGGATCTCATGAATCGAGTGTGTAAGCCATACCTAGACAAATTCGTGATCGTATTCATCGACGATATTCTCATCTACTCCAAAAATGAAGAAGAACACAAACAACATCTAAGAACAATTTTAGGGTTACTCAAGGAAGAGAAATTGTATGCGAAATTTTCAAAATGTGAATTTTGGATTCATTCGGTACAATTCCTTGGGCATGTGATTGACAACACTGGTTTACACGTCGATCCCGCTAAAATTGAAGCTATCAAAGATTGGCCAACACCTACCACCCCTACAGAAATTTGTCAATTTCTAGGACTAGCTGGGTATTACCGAAGGTTTATCGAAGGATTTTCCTCAATAGCAAAACCTTTGACCAAGCTAACCGAGAAAAACAAGAAGTACATTTGGAACGAAGATGAAGAACAAGCCTTCCAAACCCTCAAACAAAAACTTTGTAGTGCCCCTATTCTAGCATTGCCAGATGAGATCGAAGATTTTGTAGTCTACTGTGATGCCTCGCACCAAGGTTTGGGTGCCGTGTTGGTGCAACGTAAGAAGGTCATGGCTTATGCTTCACGACAACTCAAGAAACATGAAGAAAACTACACCACTCATGACTTGGAGTTAGGAGCTGTAGTCTTTGCACTGAAAATCTGGAGACACTATCTATACGGTACTAGATGTACTGTGTTCACCGATCACAAGAGTCTCCAACACATCTTGAACCAAAAAGAACTAAACATGAGGCAACGTCGATGGTTGGAATTACTAAGTGATTACGACTGCGACATTCGCTACCACCCAGGAAAGGCAAACGTAGTAGCCGACGCCCTAAGCCGAAAGGTACGGGTTAAACCATTACGAGTCCGAGCCTTAGTCTTTACCATAAACTCTAATTTTCCTGCTCAAATTCTTCACGCTCAAGCTGAAGCGGTGAAACAAGAAGACACCAAAAAGGAAAAGTTAGACGGCATGATACGGAAGAAATTCGAAACCCGTTCAGACGGAACTCTATGCTTCGAAGGTCGAAGTTGGTTACCACTTTATGGTGGCCTACGAGACTTGGTATGTGTTGAATTACACATACCTTTTACCTATTTAAACAGACCAAATAGACCAAAAACTGACCGAATATGCCAAATATATGTTGTTTTTGTGTTTGTGAATATGCAGGTACGGATATCTAGAAAAATGGATAAAAATCAAGAAAAAGACAAAGACGAGCACGGGAAATGGAAAAGAGCTCAAAAGCCGGGACCCGGGAAGAAATTCACGAGTTTGGTTCGAGATATTGCTCAAAAATCCCAAAGTGCCCTTGGATTATCTCTACTTGGCAAAAAATGGTCCCTTGATTAAATTTGAAGGTTTGGCAAGTTTAGTCCCTACAATTTCTAAATATACAACTTTGGTCCTTGGTTTATTTACCCTTTATCCTAAAACTAAAAAAAACACTACAAGTACACCAACCGGATCCAAAAGCAACATCAAACTAAAACACAACCTATCACAAACACTAAACCCCAACCCACTTTGCTTAACCCAACAACCCATTTCACTTAACCAAAGCCCAACCAAAAATAACAACCCTCGGCCCATACTAGACCCGACCCAATCCCAACACTAAACAAATGACCGGGTTATATAGTCAAATCCCCAATCTTCGGTCAAAGAGTTAGTCAAAATCCCTAACACACTATTTCTTCTTCTTCAACCCTCATCTAATCCCGCCATTAATCCTTAACCTCCCCATCACTTTCACCACCACTACAAGCCAAACCACCCACATGACCTTGTCTTGGTCCCCCCCCCCCACTCCACCTCAGCGATCCGAGGCAAAAAGAAAGACCAACGGACAGGATTTCAAGTTGTGGTGACCACGTTATGATCCAAGGGCCACAAGAGAAGCACAAATGCACGATGAGGAGACACTCTCACACAGAAAACACACTTAGCTGCTAGGGTTTTGTAATATTTTTTTAGTATAAATATATGCGGAGTAGCAGATTTTTTCCTTTGTCCACTTTTCATGTCTTAGAAAAGTTAGACCAATTTTATTGTCTTATTTATTGTTTTATTAGTGTAATGTTTAAATTTTAAGTTGTAATTTCACTGTCAGTTTGCTATTGTAATGAAATTTCTAGTTTTCTTGTTTGGTCAACCTTTGGTCAACTGCTGAATTTACTGCTTTTGTTACTTTTGTTACTGCTTTTGTTGATTTTGTTGCTTTTGTTACTGCTTTTTATAAATTTAAGTAGTTAAAGGCCTCTGTGATGTTTGTTGCTTTAAAATTCCTTATGCAGCCTAGGTTGGAATTAACTGTTCTGATTATCATGGGTAGGATTTAGATGCTTTTTGTGTTACCTTTTGATGTTATTAGTTCCCCTTTAGTCCACAAAATAGATACTCAGTAGTAGTAAAAATTCCTTTAGGCCTAATTAGTTTACACAACTCTGCATATGCAGACTGCATTTGCTTGATACTGTTTTTTATTGCTTCTTGTTAGAATTAGCTAGAGGCCTTTGTTTCTCTTTTTCTTGTTAGTTTAGAATTGGTTTAGAATTCGTTTCTTGTTTCTGTGCTTTGTTTCTCTTTTTTTTTGCTTGATACTGCTTTAATCTGGAGAGTTGTGGTTAAGTTTCAAAAGAAAATAAAGAAAAAAAAAATGGTTTGCAAAAATTTGCCTTGCCTGGGATTCGAACCCAGGTTAGTGAACTCACAACTCCAAATCCTTACCACTGCACTCCCTTAGTTTTTTAGTTAAGTGTTACATTAATTAAATTAAAACCACCTTTTCTTTCTTTTGTACCCTTTTAGCTTATCCGAACTAAATTGCTTATTCCCAGCTTATTGAAATAAGCTGTGATACTTTTTGTATTTTTCATAACTTCATTTTAGTCTAAAGTGTTTCAGAAAAAAATTTCAGAATTTTAAAACTAGTTTTAGTATTTTTAATTATTTATTTTCTTTAAATCAGTTTTTAATTCGTATTAAATTATTAAAAAGTCAAAAAATTATTTTTCTTTTTTCTATAATTTTCTTTTTATATTTAAGTCTTAGGAAAATTATTGTGATATCCGTAGGGTTAGTTTTTCAAATATTTTACGTTTTTACTCGTTCGTAGTTTCCATTTTACGTTATTTATTTTTTCGTTTTAGTAGATTCTAGTAACCAATCAACCCTCGTTATTTCAAGCATTTTAATTCCAAACCTCAACCGATATCCTCAATTTCACGCCTCGTCGGGACCTCGACCCGGGTATTCACTTATCCGGTTACTAAATCGATTGTCGCGTTGAACCGTTCCTCGTTGACTTTTCTTCGTGAGAGGTTGACTTGTGAGTTGTTTTGACACGACTATCATTTTGGCGCCGCTGCCGGGGAGGTGTGTTGCGACAATATCGTTACGGTTTGACGATTAGTGACTTGAAGATCCTTCCTCGTGAAGTTTCGTATATATCTTGTGAATATTTTTTATCAAAAATCCAAAAAATTTGAAAAACCTTGAAAACCCAAAAATATTTTCTTCTCCAAATTATTTTTCCTTTTTCTTTTGTGATTTTCAATGTTTCAAAATTTTAAAAATCCAAAAATATTCTTCTCAATCCTCTTATCCGTTTAATTCTTTATTTCTTATCCCTCTATCCATTTAATTCCTCTTCTCTATGTCTTCATCGTACCATTATGGTTGTCAATGGTGTGGAGGTCCTCCAAATGGCGGGAATTGTCCCGGTTGTAGCATGGTGGAATCGGGAAACGGGTTTGTCTATGACCAAAATCCTTATTCCTACCATGAAACAACCGACTTTTTCAACCAGCCCCCACAACACCAGATGGAGACATATTCTTGTGAATATTGTGGAGGTAGTCCTCACCCGGGTTTTGATTGTCAAACAGGGAACATGTTTGTCTATGAGCAAGTTCCATGTAATCAAAACTTTGGGTATGACCATTATCCATACAATTCACCGAATCAGTCACAACAATCATATTGTTGTGAGTACTGTGGAGGTCCTCACTATAACTCTGATTGTCAAACGAGTAATCCGCTTGTCTATGAGCGTGGTCCTTGTAACAATTATGATTATTCTTATCATGACCAACCTCCACAGTATGAAACGATTCAAACACCACCTCAACAAAGCAATCCAGAAATTCTCCGTGATTTTCAAAATGCACTAAATGATCTTAAGGAATTTCTTAGTAAAAGACTTTCCCATGAAGAACCTCATCAGAAAACTTATGGAGAACTTCTAGCTGAAGAACAAGCAGCTAGAGTAAGCTCCCAATATCGTCAAACTTTTGTTTACGATGACGACGATGATGAGGATTCTACGTGGGGAGTTTGTGAGAGTTCGTCAGCTGCAGCCACTCCCGTCCAGCAGAAGCTTTGCAGTAGTTCACCAGTTGCTGTCGCACCCGTTGAAAAGCAGGAAGATACAAGAACTATGGGTGAATTATTAGAAGAAGAGCGGAGGCAAGTTATAAGAGCTTTATATTTTAAGCATAAGATCGGCGACGTTTATGACGAGGAGTGTGCCCCTGCAGATCTTCAAATATCAGATGAACCTCCGAGTGGCAATCCCACTCCACCTATCATTTCCGACTCTTCCCCTTCCCTCACGCCGGTTGAGGGAAGTGATCCTATCTTGGAAGAGATCGATGCTTGTCTTAAAGAAGATTCAATTTCTCCGAAAATTGATGATTCTTATCTTGATCCGGGGGAAGATGTCTCGTTATTAAAAATGAAAGTTGATGAACCATTTTCCTTTCCCCCGGAAGAAGTTAAAGAAGTTATTTTTGAAGAAAAGCCGTTAGATCCTTTGGAGCTCGAGCTCAAGGATGCTTTTCCCGAATATGAGAGTTTCATATTTGATGCTGAGAGTAGTGGCAATCCCACTTCTCATTCTGATTTCTCTATCCCGGCTTTTGAAGCCTTCTTCTTTGATATTGATCATTCGGAGGAGACGAGTAGTGGCAGTACCACTTCTCATGCTTATATCTCTCCTCCCGAATATGATTCATTTCATTTTGATATGAATGATCTTTATCACGAGGAGTTCTCCGATGAACTTTCTCTCTTTATATCTCCTCCGGAATACGATCATTTCTATTTTGATCTTGAGGAAGATATTAGTCTGGGGGGAGGTATACCTTCTCATGAAGTTTTCATCCCAACCCTCCCGCCCAAGACTTATGACAAAACTTCTTTTGATGATGAAGAGCTTTGCATGATAATCATCAAAATCTTTATGCTCTTCATCACATATGCTGTGACTTCTCCTATCCTTCACTCCTTCGGGAGTGAAGACACCATCTTTGACCCCGGCATCTCTCCTTCTTTTAAGCCGCGGGTATCTCATCGGAGTGGAACTTTCGTATGCTTCAATGTTTATCCAAACATCTTGAACGAAAGTCCGATGGAGATTTTCTTTTCCACATGCTCCCCCATGGACAAATGAATTCGGGGCGAGTCTAAGCTTTCCGACTCGATACTAAACAAGCGCTTCGTGGGAGGCACCCCATGCTTATCCATCTATTTTCTAATAAAGTGACGTGAGGAGGGGTTTCCTCTTCCATTTGTTGTGTTTCGTGGTTTTCTGTGCTGTGTCCAGGATTGCCCGATTGATGAAGACTCTCGTGCTCATGGTTTGCTTCTCTCCACTCGAGTTTCATCATTCGTTGCTCATCCGATATCCTTAATCTTATCATTTTACGTTTATCTTTGGCATAATTAATAAACGGCCTTAGATTTATGTAGGAGAACCCTTACCTTTAAGACATTGAGGACAATGTCTCGTTTTAGTCTGGGGGGTAATCTTTCGATTTGATTTTTGCCTTGCATTTTTGCCGTTTTCTCTCGCAACCCCGTTTTTCCTCAAAATTTGAAAAAATCCAAAAAAATGAGAAAATTTTAAAAATTTTTGCAAAAATATAATAAATTTTGACATTTTTGTTGACTTTCCGCTGGTGAGAGTAGGAATAAAATTCTGACTTGACCGGGCGTGTTGAGCCCTAGCTTGTCCCCTTAACCATTTATAATCTATAAGCTTGTGCTAGTCTTTTACACAAGGAGCTATAAAATGCGAATTCTTTTCAAGAGTTTGCAAGTTCCCGTATCGACTTTATATATGCATGGCTTGATTATAAGGCTAAGCATTCGCGGATCTTATTATTTAAGATTTTAAATTTGCGAAGAACGAGAAATGATAGAGTTTATTTAGAAGTTAGATGCTAAGCGTGGAGTAGTTGGTTCTCTTTAGAGCTCATCGAAGTTACTTGTGGCCTTTTGCTCCCACAAAATTGTTTCACTATATATATCTGTAAGAATAATTAAAGATGTTAGGTTTTGCCGATGATTAGTTCTTAGTCTTCTTAAAAGAATTCTTGTTTTGAAAATTGGGTACACATCAAGGGTCCTTAATAAATAAGTTTAATAATAATAAGTTAAGTGCTCTAAGCTACGGATTCGAGATCGGGCCTTCGATCCTTATTTCCGGAAGGCGTTTAGGTCTTGGCTACCCTCTTGCACCGGCCCTTGGACCTCTAGTTCAGGAATGTGTGAGGTCTTGGTCTAACCACCTTGGATCCTCATTTCAGGAATGTCTAGAGTCTTGGAACTCTCCGTTGTAACGGCCCTTGGATCCTTTATGCCGAAAAGTGTAAGGTCTTGGATTTAAACCGTGAAGGTCCGTCGTTTAGGGTACGCAAGTGAAAAAAAAAAAAAAAAAAAAAAAAAAAAAAAAAAAGTTAGTAAAAAAAAAATATATATATATATATATATATATATATATATATATATATATATATATATATATATATATATATATATATATATATATATATATATATATATATGTATATATATATAAATAAAAGCCTTGATGTGGACCTCATTTTCAAAGCAACGGTTCTCGAGAGAAGATTGAAAACTACTTAGCGTCTTAACTTAGTATCTTTATCGGCACTAAAACTTATCAAAACGAGAATATGAAGAAATTCATTTCTCACAAAAATAAAATAAATAGAGGAAATTAGGAAAAATGGGAGCAAGAGGTAATTACACAAGTAACTTTCATGGGTAGTGTTGGCATCTAACTTATAAATAGACAATGATTTCGTTTTTAAGCTTAGTTTGGGGACTCGTGAAAAATCAGGAATGACGAATTTTATCCGTATGGTCACTTCTTTATGAGTCGTGTTTCCTACTCGAAGAACCTGAAAGTTATCGTGAGATAATGATTGTCAACAAAGCCGTCACATGATAATGAGAAAAATACAAAAATAGAATAAAATGGAAAATCGGGGAGTTTTTTAGAACTTAAGATTTCTTAATCTCTTTTGAAAATTTTGCTACTTCTCAAAGTTAGTAAAAAGAGATTGGAAATTTTTGGTTTTGAAAACGTGTTTTTATAACATTGCGTGAGGACACAGCAATATCTTAGTCTGGGGGAATTTTGGTATGTGTTGAATTACACATACCTTTTACCTATTTAAACAGACCAAATAGACCAAAAACTGACCGAATATGCCAAATATATGTTGCTTTTGTGTTTGTGAATATGCAGGTACGGATATCTAGAAAAATGGATAAAAATCAAGAAAAAGACAAAGACGAGCACGGGAAATGGAAAAGAGCTCAAAAGCCGGGACCCGGGAAGAAATTCACGAGTTTGGTTCGAGATATTGCTCAAAAATCCCAAAGTGCCCTTGGATTATCTCTACTTGGCAAAAAATGGTCCCTTGATTAAATTTGAAGGTTTGGCAAGTTTAGTCCCTACAATTTCTAAATATACAACTTTGGTCCTTGGTTTATTTACCCTTTATCCTAAAACTAAAAAAAACACTACAAGTACACCAACCGGATCCAAAAGCAACATCAAACTAAAACACAACCTATCACAAACACTAAACCCACCAACCCACTTTGCTTAACCCAACAACCCATTTCACTTAACCAAAGCCCAACCAAAAATAACAACCCTCGGCCCATACTAGACCCGACCCAATCCCAACACTAAACAAATGACCGGGTTATATAGTCAAATCCCCAATCTTCGGTCAAAGAGTTAGTCAAAATCCCTAACACACTATTTCTTCTTCTTCAACCCTCATCTAATCCCGCCATTAATCCTTAACCTCCCCATCACTTTCACCACCACTACAAGCCAAACCACCCACATGACCTTGTCTTGGTCCCCCCCCACTCCACCTCAGCGATCCGAGGCAAAAAGAAAGACCAACGGACAGGATTTCAAGTTGTGGTGACCACGTTATGATCCAAGGGCCACAAGAGAAGCACAAATGCACGATGAGGAGACACTCTCACACAGAAAACACACTTAGCTGCTAGGGTTTTGTAATATTTTTTTAGTATAAATATATGCGGAGTAGCAGATTTTTTCCTTTGTCCACTTTTCATGTCTTAGAAAAGTTAGACCAATTTTATTGTCTTATTTATTGTTTTATTAGTGTAATGTTTAAATTTTAAGTTGTAATTTCACTGTCAGTTTGCTATTGTAATGAAATTTCTAGTTTTCTTGTTTGGTCAACCTTTGGTCAACTGCTGAATTTACTGCTTTTGTTGCTTTTGTTACTGCTTTTGTTGATTTTGTTGCTTTTGTTGCTTTTGTTACTGCTTTTTATAAATTTAAGTAGTTAAAGGCCTCTGTGATGTTTGTTGCTTTAAAATTCCTTATGCAGCCTAGGTTGGAATTAACTGTTCTGATTATCATGGGTAGGATTTAGATGCTTTTTGTGTTACCTTTTGATGTTATTAGTTCCCCTTTAGTCCACAAAATAGATACTCAGTAGTAGTAAAAATTCCTTTAGGCCTAATTAGTTTACACAACTCTGCATATGCAGACTGCATTTGCTTGATACTGTTTTTTATTGCTTCTTGTTAGAATTAGCTAGAGGCCTTTGTTTCTCTTTTTCTTGTTAGTTTAGAATTGGTTTAGAATTCGTTTCTTGTTTCTGTGCTTTGTTTCTCTTTTTTTTTGCTTGATACTGCTTTAATCTGGAGAGTTGTGGTTAAGTTTCAAAAGAAAATAAAGAAAAAAAAAATGGTTTGCAAAAATTTGCCTTGCCTGGGATTCGAACCAGGTTAGTGAACTCACAACTCCAAATCCTTACCACTGCACTCCCTTAGTTTTTTAGTTAAGTGTTACATTAATTAAATTAAAACCACCTTTTCTTTCTTTTGTACCCTTTTAGCTTATCCGAACTAAACTGCTTATTCCCAGCTTATTGAAATAAGCTGGGATACTTTTTGTATTTTTCATAACTTCATTTTAGTCTAAAGTGTTTCAGAAAAAAATTTCAGAATTTTAAAATTAGTTTTAGTATTTTTAATTATTTATTTTCTTTAAATCAGTTTTTAATTCGTATTAAATTATTAAAAAGTCAAAAAATTATTTTTCTTTTTTCTATAATTTTCTTTTTATATTTAAGTCTTAGGAAAATTATTGTGATATCCGTAGGGTTAGTTTTTCAAATATTTTACGTTTTTACTCGTTCGTAGTTTCCATTTTACGTTATTTGTTTTTTCGTTTTAGTAGATTCTAGTAACCAATCAACCCTCGTTATTTCAAGCATTTTAATTCCAAACCTCAACCGATATCCTCAATTTCACGCCTCGTCGGGACCTCGACCCGGGTATTCACTTATCCGGTTATTAAATCGATTGTCGCGTTGAACCGTTCCTCGTTGACTTTTCTTCGTGAGAGGTTGACTTGTGAGTTGTTTTGACACGACTATCAGTGGCCTACGAGACTTGATCATGCATGAATCCCATAAATCTAAATATTCCGTACATCCAGGATCTTATAAGATGTATCAGGATCTTAAACAACTCTATTGGTGGCCAAACATGAAGGCCGATATTGCAACATACGTTGGCAAATGTCTTACATGCTCCAAAGTGAAAGTCGAACATCAAAAACCATCTGGTCCATTACAACAACCAGAGATTCCTATGTGGAAATGGGAACGAATTACAATGGACTTCATTACCAAGCTCCCAAAGACATCAAGCGGTTATGACTCCATCTGGGTCATAGTTGATCGTCTCACAAAGTCCGCACACTTTTTGCCAATAAAAGAGACATACAAAATGGATCAGTTAACCAGACTGTACATTAAGGAAGTAGTATCAAGACATGGTGCACCAATATCTATCATATCTGACCGAGATGGCAGATTCACCTCGAACTTCTGGCAGTCACTCCAAAACGCCTTTGCAACAAAACTAGACATGAGTACAGCGTATCACCCTCAGACCGATGGTCAGAGTGAACGAACCATTCAAACGTTGGAAGACATGCTTCGAGCTTGTATAATCGACTTTGGAAAAGGATGGGATACTCACCTACCATTAGTCGAATTCTCCTACAACAACAGTTATCACGCGAGTATCAAGGCAGCACCATTTGAGGCGCTTTACGGACGAAAGTGTCGTTCACCTGCCTGTTGGGCCGAAGTGGGAGATGTTCAACTCACTGGTCCAGAACTCATTCGTGAAACAACGGAAAAGATTGTACAAATCAGAAATCGACTTCAAGCCGCAAGAGATCGACATAAAAGTTATGCCGATACACGACGCAGACCCCTAGAATTCCAAGTCGGGGATAGGGTTATGCTAAAAGTATCACCTTGGAAAGGCTTGATACGATTCGGTAAACGAGGAAAACTAAACCCAAGATACATCGGACCATTCAAAATCCTAGCCAGGGTTGGTCTAGTGGCGTACAAACTTGAGCTTCCATCCGAACTCAGTAGTGTACACCCCACTTTTCATGTATCTAATCTAAAGAAATGCTTATCAGAAGAATCACTCGTCATTCCACTCGATGAAATCCAACTCAATGACGACCTTCAATTCATCGAGGAACCAGTTGAAATCATGGACCGAGAAGTCAAACAACTCAAACAAAGCCGAATTCCAATTGTCAAAGTTCGTTGGAACTCACGACGTGGTCCAGAATACACATGGGAACGAGAGGACCAAATACGTCAGAAATACCCAAATCTTTTTCCCAACAAAGCTTCTACACCCAATGCAAATTGATCTCCGGAACGGAGCTCTCTTAAGGGGTGGAGACTCTAACAATTCGCATTTCAGGTTAATTTCTATTCCCGAAATTTTTACTATTCATTTTACTATTCATTTTTACTATTCACTGGCACTATTCATTTCCGAGATTTTTATTTCATATCGAAATTTTTATTTTATATTCTCGTAAGATAAATTATTTCTATGACAAGATAAAAGTTTGACGCTTGTCGGGTCATTTTCGCAAAAGTTATTAAGGAATTACACGTTTGGTTTAAACGTCGTTTAAACACCCTGAGCGTAACGAAAACCACCTGCGCCAATTTTCCTCGCATCAGATAAATGTTTAGAACCCTCACAATCAATTAGAGAAATTTTGATATTAAGTCAAAATGTTACCAAATAGACCCTGTGTCTTATAAAACAGAAATTGCGTTTTAAGCACTTTCACTTATCCGCAACCTTAGCCTTCACCTGCACCATATTTTCTAAGGAATTTAGAAGCTTTTATATTATTGGAAAATTCAACATAATTTACCCCCTCCATTGACCCTAAAATCATTCTTTGATTTTATAAATCATTTCTTGATTTTCAGGCTTCCGGTTTTAGGTCTAAAAGATGTTTAACACCAACCGACGCAAGACTGAGCCCAGTCTAGACGTTATAGGCTATTTTAATTCATTATTATCCTATTAGAAAAGTTACATTTTACTTTTCTCAATTTTGCGCAACTTTCGTACGTTTTACGTATTTCGCGTTTTAGACCCGCGTTTTCAGTTTTATCAGGGTTTGAGCAACCCGATGGAACTTATCACTCATTTTATATTTTATTATGGAGTATAATGATAAGTTAAATCATTCCTGCAAGTTTTGTATTTTTACGATACCCGGTTTTACGTTTCGTGACTTAACGGTTTACGGTTAGCGATTAACGGAACCAAAACTCACTCCGTAAGCAAGATAACACCAAAATTGATCAAGTCTTCCTTCCTAGCCATACCAAACCGCCATTAGGAGGGGGAGTCATCCCCTTGGTGGCTTGATCCTAACCCTTGGTTCTTTAGATCATTACACGTGTAAATTTTATTTACTAAACTAACCTAAGCTTTTTTCCTATAAATACCAACCTAAACTAACACTAAAACTTGCACCACACCTTCTTATAACCTCAAAGTCCTCAAACTAAAGGCACTTCTCTTATATTTCATAAGAAAGTTTATGAGTTCTTGAGAAGAAACTAGGCTTTGATCTTGTTTTCTTCAAGTTTTCAAGTAAGAGACGTTATTATCTTCAAATAATTTCAAGTCTCCAAAAAGACTTGTTATTATCTTCAAATCACTCCGGGTTTCCAAAGAGACGTCGTTATAATCTTATTTTGGTTCCGGGTTTGTAAGGAGTCCAAAGGAGGAATTATTCTAGTTCTTGTTCTTAGATCCTTGATTTCCTTTCTTAAGTGAAAGCCAAAAGTTGTAAGAAAACTAACACCCACTCTTGCTCAATATCATTTATATGTTTCTTACCTTTATTTCATGCTATATATGGTTCTTATATTATGTTCATGATTTAAATACTTATGGACTTTGTTAAGTTTATTTATTGTATTTGTAAACTTTTAATGTGTCATATAATCAAGTAAGCAAAATATATTTTCTATCAAATACTACAATACTAGGGAACTTTGTGTGAGGGGCTTCATTTGGGTAAACGGATCGACGAGTTGCTGGATTTACGAATTAAAGTGTCCTAGCTCCTCGAACGTTTACTACATGACCTCTGAATTACGATGGCCCGAACGGTAGTACGAGATATACAAACTAAAAATGTTTCATAAACCATCTTATTACAACAACCTACCTGACACACTAAGTACTACATCATGAACATTATATGAAACATATATAGGCAAGTCTTCGTATTCTTAGACATTACTCCAAACCTGAGTCGCAACGTTCTATTGTAGGTTGCACTTAAAGAATTCCCGACTTATCCATCGAACTCATTTAAGCACCATAATACCATCCAACTCACGGTGAGTTCATAGCCCCACTTTCTATTACTTAATTGTTTTACAAACCCTTGGGGGGAATACATGCTATTTTAACCGAACACAATGCTTTGAAATTGTATACTATCTGATTGTTTTATTATCACTAAGTACCATCATTGCCACTCAAAGTCCCCATATCATGAACCATTTAATCACTAGGATAGTGAGCGCGAATATTGTGAATAGGCCTATTGGGATTGACGAATCCCGTTTGTATTGACTGGGTCCGGTAATCAAACGCACTATATTTGAGTCTTAGGTATGTTGGCAAAGTACCTACCGGGGCAATCAGCCGATCGATATTGGCATACATTAACGTATTGGTTACATGAGATTAGTGAGTAATAATAACTGTTTTGTTTTCCAACCATGAGTGTGAATTTATAACTCACACTACCAACATATTGTGTTCAACTTTATAACAAACTCTATGAATATCACTCAACCTTTGTGTTGACAGTTTTAAGCATGTATTTCAGGTGCATAATGATCAGGGATGGCACGGAGGGGCACGGACTAAATCAAGAAGGCTATAACATATTTTATCATTCAAAAGGACATCAAATGACTTTATATTGATGTACTTTGTAAACATGGAACCTTATGGGACCTCTTTTGTAAACTCTGATATATTATAATTTGAATGATAAATCCTTTTTAAAACGACTCAGTTAGAGATCGTTTTCTATTATTATGACTGTTGTGCCGTCGAGTAACACCCAGTTTGAATTTCGCTGCATCATTGAATTGGGGGTGTTACATATTGGTACCAGAGCCATGGTTGTAGAGAAACGGGTCTAAGTGAGACCTAAACTATAACCACTTTTACAAGCAAAAACATTTTATAGCCTTCCGCTCTCCGTGCCTTCCATCCTTCAGACGATCATGGACTTGTTAGACATTATACTACGCAAACATATTAACATATTGATACATACACACTTGTCATATTTGAGCACTTCCCGTAAGCTTTAGATTTATTCTAACATCATAATCCTTATTGTAGACATCATGTCTGTACCACCATCACCCGATCACATTCCCCCTATGCCCGATCACTTGCCATTTCTTCCCGGACTCAATGATCCCTATCTTGAAGCACTTGCTTATTATGACAATGAGGAAGAAGCTTATGAGGATTTAGCCAGTGACGAAGAGGAAGAAATGGAAGAGGATCCGGACGAAAATCCCGAAATGGACATAGTTGTGGAAGAAGAGGAGGAACTACTAGTGGTACGACTACTATCACCATTGACATCACCACCTCCTGTCTCTGTATCCTCACCCGAATCAAATCATAATACTCCTACTCAAGGTCCAAGGTCTACATATGAAATCGGCAGATCATCCAAACTCATACCTACATTCTTAAATTCTGCCCAGTACGAGGGTAGCCAAGACCTAAACGCCTTCCGGAAATAAGGATCCAAGGGCCGATCTTGAACCGTAGCTTTTAGCACATACATTTATTATTTAACTTTTACATCTATGAAATATGCTTGTTCCGAAGTTTAAATAAATCTTTGATCTAGTATTTTTCAAAATCGTATGAAAAAATGATTTTGTGTGTTCAAATGTTTGAAAAGAAGCACTAATTAAGTCAGATTAGGAGCTACTGGGAGGAAAAGCCATAGATTACTTATATAAGCTCTAAAGAGAACCAACTACTCTACGCTTAGCATTTTCATTTGCACAAATCGTAAAACCTTAGTCTAATCGTTAAGGAAGCAGCCAGATCAATACTCTGGCAGAGTCGGGATTCCCTTTGCTCTAACCTAATGAAGACTAAACATAACACAATTTCTTATTTAAAAACGAAAAAAATTTAAAATTTTGGTCAAAAACGGGGGTACTAGGGCACTAGAAGGTACATATGTGACAAAATTCGCGAGAATTCCCCCCCCCCCCCACTTAGAATTGAATATTGCCCTCAATATTCAAAGTACCGGCTATTATGCCGCCACTTAGAACGTAAAAAGGTAATACTAATAGCCAAGTGTGTGACAGAAATCTCTATTTTCACAAACAGGATTAAAAAGATATCCCTAGATAAACGTTAGTAACAAGATCGGATATTGGGCGGCTGGATTGAAAACAGGCGCATCAATCATCACGATCTAAGGGAAACCTGCAAACAAGAGCAAACAACACACAAAACAAAGCACAGTAGAGGAATCCCCCCACACTTAGTGTTAGAAAATAGAAAGAAGTCAGAAACATGGGTTGTCACCCATGTGGTGCTAATGTTTTTGTTAACCGAGTCACTAGCTTGACTCGACCCCGAATTCATTGGTCCATGGGGGAGCATGTGGAAGAGAAAATCTCAATCGGACTTTCGTTCAAAATGTTTGGATAAACATTGAAGTACATGAAAGTTCCACTCCGATGAGATGCATCCGGCTCAAAAGAATGATAAATGGAGATGCCGGGGTCAAAAACTTTGTCTTCACTCCCGAACGAGTGAATAAAAGGACAATCTACCGTATAGGAGAAGAAAGGTAGAAAAACTCGAACGACATATGTGAAATCAATATAATGGCGATCCTCAAAGGGCAATGTCACATATGTCGGAGAAAGAATGTCCTTTTGAATCTCGGGATTAAATATTGAGGTCATTTCATCAAGTTTAGGAATAATAGATTCATTGACCTCATCGTTCTCTAACTCTTCATCAAAAAGAGGATTTACGTTGCTAGAAAAGTACTCGTCATCAAATTCAAAAAGAGAGTTTGAATAGACTTCGATACTTTCATCTAGAACGTCCTCATCAGAAAGTGATTCGTCATCACTAGAGGAAAAATCATCATTAGATTTGAAAAGAGGGTTAGAGAAAATCCTCGAAGAATCCTCTGAAGTGTCAGGAGGATAATCATATAAAGACCAATCACATTCACTATCGGATGTATCCTCGGACTCACTTAGGATTGGGATAAGGTTCTCAGCACTAGACTTTATGAATTCGTCCGATTCCTTTTCAGGAATAGTGCTAAGATGCTCATCCCCCATAATTAGAGAGTCCTCGGAGTTCATATATGGTAAGAATGATGTGATTGCAATAGACTGAGGGAGTTGAGAAATGATATCGCTCAAAGGAATAATACTCTCCTCCTCGTCTTCATCTTCGTCATCGAGCATGCAAGCCTGATTAAACAAGAAACGATTGTGTGCTGCTCGTTCTTCGGCTAGTAAATCTTCCATAGATTCACCATGACGATCTTCTTGGGTATGTTTAACAGCCAAATCATTAAATGCATTCCCCACATCTTGAAATTCTTGGAATACATCTTTGAGAGCCAAATCCAGAGGAGATGGTTGAGGCTGAGGTTGAATCGTTTGATACTGTGGAGGTTGGTTATGATAAGAATAGTCATAATTGTCACAAGGTCCATGCTCATAGACAACCGAGTTCCTCGTTTAACAATCGGAATCATAATGCGGACCTCCACAGAATTCACAATAGTAAAACTGTTGTGACTGACTCGGTGAATCATATGGATATTGGTCATAACCAAAGTTTTGATCGTTACACGAAACCTGCTCATAGACAAGCGTGTTCCTTGTTTGACAGTCAAAACCTTGATGCGGACCTCCACAATATTCACAATAATATGTTTCCATCTCATGGTGCGGGGGTTGGTTAAGGAAATTGGTTGTTTCATTGTAGGGATTTTGGTCATAGACAAACCTGTTTTCCGAATTTACAATGCTACAACCGAGGCAATTTCCACCATTCAGAGGTCCCCCACACCATTCACAACCATAATGGTAAGATGAAGACATAAAAAGAATTAAACGGATAGAGGGTGAGAAAAAGAATTAAACGAATAGAAGGGATACGAAGAATATTTTTGGATTTTTAGAAACATTTTGAAGAACACAAAGGAAAATAAATTTGAAAAGGAAATCTTTTTGGGTTTTTTATAAGAAAATATTTACGAAGAAAATGATAACTTCTCGAGAGAAGGGTCTTCAAAACACGCAACGACAAACGAGTATTAAAAATTCGCTTCAAGCCTTCCCCGGCAGCGGCGCCAAAATTTGATCGCTTGAAATCAATACGTTATTTTTCCAAGGAAACACAAGTGAAGTATGTGTAACCCGGTTCGTTATCCCCGATGAAGGATGAATGGAATTTTGTGAGATCGAGTTTGTGAATCGTGTTTGAAATGTGAGAACGGAGAGAATTTGGATTTCGATTAAATACAATAACTTACAACTACGGGAAGCATAATTAGGCTAAGGGAAACATTTAAATCTACAAAGCATAAATTAGCAAAACGTAACAAATAACGAAATTAAAAACGGGAAAACGCGAGACTAAAACATCAAAACGATGAAATATTAACTCTACGGGAACCAAACTAATTTTCCTAAATTCTATTTAATAAAAGAAAATTTTAAAAAAAAGAATTATATTTTTTTTACTTTTATTTAATTTAATATGAATTAAAAACTAAATTTAACTAATTAATTTATTAAAAATACCAAAACAGTTTAGAAAAATCTAAAATTTTTACTGAAATTACTTTATGATACGAAAATCTTAGGAAAAATACTAGAAAGGCCCCAACTTATTCAAATAAGCTGAGAATAAGCTAAAGCTAACTGAAAATAAGCAAATAAGCTAAAATAGTCTAAGGGCAAACTAAAATAAGCTAATCCATACTGACATTACTCTAAATAAGCTAATAGAAAACAAAAAAGCAATCCACAAGGACCAATAAGCACTGAGGAGCAATGAGGCAAAATGGCTACTGAATTCAGGCCTTACTCAGGCTACTGAGGAGGTTTTTGAGCTTAATAAAAAGCATGAAAGCAATAAGCTAGACCATAAAAAGCAAACATATAAAGAAATAAGCTACCAAAGAACAAGTAGAAATAAGCTGAACCTGATTAGAGCTAATAAGGGCTTCTGATAAAAGGGCTTGTGGGACTGACGCAGGTCCAAAAACAGCCTGCTGAGGCTTATTTGCAGACTTAAATAAGCTAATGAATAAGCTCATAAGTCAAAAATAAGCTGAAACAGATTGAGACTAACTTGTAAGCTATTAGAAAAACAAATTAGAACTTAAAATCTACTCTAACTGGCTTAAAACTGAGATTGAAAAATGGGCTGAAAAGGCAAAAAGAAAGATTATGCAGACTGCTACCCTGAGCAGTCTATTTTTGCACCTTTTTTACCTAAAGCTTTAATGATCTTAATCAACTACTGAGTGTGGACTAGGTAGACTAAAAGGGACACAAAGATGTTAAAAGCTAGAACCAAACTGGCTTCTAGCTGCAATAAGCTAATTTGGACAGAACTTGGCTTACAACTAAACTAATCAACTGGAATCATCAAACTCTACCAATACAAACTGAAAATTCCTACTAATAACTGACATAGACTAGATTAGGCAAGATAAAAGTCTCCCCAAAGGCAAATGAACACTAATCACTATTTTTACCCGGTTTGACCTCTTAACCCAAACAAACCTTAACTTAGACTGATTTGACTATTGAACTAAGCAATACCAAGTGAAGCTAAACTTAAGCAACTAGAATGTTAAACTAACATAATTAAGCACGACTAAGTGAAAATAAGCTGAACAGAAGCATTAGAATAAGCAATAAGCAATTTTGACTTTATAGTCGACTTTTTGACTTTTTAGCAATTCTGAAATTAGAACAGATTAAATGAGAAAGGAAACTAGCAATATGCTAAAAGGATCATGTATAACCTAAAAGGGAACATAGCAGAGGGCTTGGAATTCATAAACAACAATAACTTCGAATCACTGTATTGAGATTAAACTAGAATTACAACTGAATTAGAACAAGATTTTTGAAATTAAACTTAAACTGAAATGAAGGTTACATTGATCTGAAATTGAGCTAAAACATACAATTTATCTAAATTTTGACTTTAAAAACCAACTTACACTACTCCTATATTAAATTAACTACTGACTATCTAATTAAAATCTACTACTCCCACTGTGTGGATGTGGGGAGTCCTTTTATATCCTCAGAATAGCTTCTCTCTGGACTTCTCTCTTCATCCCAACCATTGGATAACTTTAATTCATCCCAACCGTCCATTCCCATTTTGGCGCCAAAATATATTTAGTGGATTTCCAGCTGGAGTGTGCATCACGTAAAGATGGTAACATGTGAAGGAGTAGCTGGAGGGGGTGGAGTGTGTAAGAGGCGATAGCAGGGATTGGCAATGATGGTGGGAAATGGGTGGTTTTGGTTTTGGTTTTGGTTTTGGTTTTGGTGTTGGCGAAAAGTGGTAAGGAAGAGTGGTTTTGACTTTTATTTTGACTGAGGGATTAAACGGGGTAGGTTATTTCTTTCTTTTTTTTTGGTTTGTTGGTTGGCTGGATTTAGTGATTGGGATTGGTTAGTTAGGATTAAAATGGGAATTGGTATAAAGTTTAAGGGACCAAAATTGCCATTTCTGAAAATTAAGGGACCAACTTGTCATTTTTGCAAAAATAATAATTCCAAGGGCCAATATTGACAACTTGATCATAAATGTGGTCCAAACTCATAAATTCCTTTCCCGGCTTTGGTTTTTCACGACTTTCCAATCTTGTGCTCGGTTTTGTCTGCTTTTGCCCTGTTTTCAATTTTTTTGCACTTGAAACACATAAAAACACAAACCAAGAATATTTGCAACAATATTTTATCTAATTGGGTGTTTTTGGTCATTTTTATGTCTTTTATGGGTATAAAATGATGAGTATTTACACACTCATCAATGGTACATTGTCATTTGACTTGTAAAAGTCATATTCTTGTTGCTATTTAAGCTTCAGTTATTACCATATTTGGTACATTGTCATTTGACTTGTAAAAGTCATATTCTTGTTGCTATTTAAGCTTCAGTTGTTACCATATTTGGTACATGGTAATTTGACTTCTTAAAGTCAATTTCTTGAAGTTGAAACTGTTTTTTTCCATTGATCAAAATCCAAAAATACAACTTCAAACTGCTTTTTCCATTCTAAACATAAGCTAACTTCCTAAAACTACCTTCAAACAAAATGTACAATACATTAACTACTTCAAAGCAAAAACAACAAGAAAAAAGATCCAACTGAGAATAACCATCTTCTTCATCTTCTTAGCTTCATCTTTCTTTTCTTCTGCTACCCTTTCTAACTCATTCATTGAACGCAACAAACCTGAAATAGTTTGGACAGCTCGTTCACACATTGGGGGATCATACCAATCGATTATCCCACAATTGATTGGCTATTACAAAAAAAAAAAAAAAAAAAAAAAAAAAAAGAAAAAAGGTTAAACATCAAATTAGGGGTTTTTTTAACCAAATTAATCTAGGACTTACTTTTTTCCCACAACAATAGAATCTTCTTCCAGGGTTAATAGCAGTCCAAGAGGTTACAATTGTAGATTTTGCTCCACACCTATTGCACCGAATGAGGGGATTCATGTTTGATGTTTGATGCGTGTGTGTATGTGTTTCATGTGATAACAATCACTGAAACAAAGTTATGTAGGTAGGAGACACAATGTACCAAACATAAAAGGACCAAATTACCCCTCAATATTTGCTAACCTAACCCAGGTTACGGTCAAACTAGGGAAAAATCTGGTAAAGGGACTAAACCCGAGATAGTTGGCTTCATAAGGGACTGGATCCGGTAAAAATTTAACCTAGAGGCTAAAAGTGTTAAACCCGGTTGCGTTGAGGGACCATTTTTGACATTAACTCTTTTTTTTTAAGAGTAAATTGCCCCTATAATGTGAAGTGACGAAATGACCAAATTACCCCTTTAAATCCAATAGATAACGAGCGTTAATATCTGTTTGTGGGCCCACTTTGATGGAGGGACTAACGGTGCATAACGTTTCTGACTTAAGGATCATTGGCGCAATTGTTTTGGTCAAAGGACCACTGGCGCCAGTCAACGCAAACCACAAGGACCAACGGTGTAATTTACTCTAATT
>CP139506.1:348625781-348710351 GCA_021014915.2 Artemisia tridentata subsp. tridentata | reverse complement strand
CCTTTGCAAAACAGTCCTGCAGAAAGTTACGAAAATTTTACCAGATTCGAATTTTCATCTTTTCATCGAAAAACCTTGTAGATCCTAGATATCAAGAGCCACCCTCTCTGATACCAATTGTAGAAGATCGTTTAAGCCCAATCTAGGATTATAGCAACAATGATTATATGCACAGTGGAATAATAAGAAAACAATCAAAGTTGCTTCAAGGTTTTTCTAATCAACAAATGATCCTCTATAGATCTATTTTACTAATTCATAAAAGTGTTATTAAGCAGTCATCCTAATACATAATCCGTACGTTCCTTTTATACACAAGGAACCCTAATTCGGCTTTCTAGATAACGTGTAAAGAAGATATGCATTATCTCTTCCTAATATAACTCATGCATATCTCTTCCTAATATAACTCATACGGGTTTACAATTTCTATTACCCGCAGAAACTACAACTAACAGCAGGAACTGTTAATACTAACAGCAGAAACCATGCCAGTAGGAACTACATACCTACCAGTAGGAACCACTCTAACTACCAGCAGTAATGAAACCTTAATATAATTTCAATAATTCCTAACACTCTAGACTCGTTAAGTGCAATATTTGGTAGTCGGAGACTGGAGCGGTGTCTCCTGTTTCAATATCAACATGGCTCGTAATGAGCGGTCGATAGATTATGCAGGGTTCCCCGTGAGAATGAAACAAGTCATTTTAAGAGAACTTGAGTGGTTAGAAGGTTTAGTACAGTGCGTCACTGGGTCCATGACGTCTTGTCTTCAATACCGGTGTTACCTTAGTAACAACCAGTAGCATATGAATTGAACCAGGTTTCTGCCCTAAGGTTGAATATTTGGAGGGCTATTTCTTTTCACCCTTTCTTATTAGTTTTCTTTTTAATTCTTCAACCCCTTCTTTCTCCTTTCTCATATAACTCCTTTTTTCTCAATCATACCTAAGGACTTTCTAATATTATCTATTCGGTATTGTCCTTGGGTAGATTCCTCCGGCTCTGGCGGATCATAGGACGGTTTTCATAACCTTAATCACCTTATAACTTCATGACTATCCTATGTTGCCGTAAATCAAATATTTGAAAAATCTCTCAAAGTGTTTATGATTATGAAACACATTTTGCTTAAACTTTGAGAGTTTTGGGTATTTTTCAAATACTTCCCCTTAACATGTGCTCATATGTTTTTAGTTAAGATTTGCACATGTTGGGTAGAGTTTGCACTTTTTGAATTGATCCACCTTCAGTGAATATGACCGATTCGAGACACGCTTACATCACTAGTTAGACTAGCTTGAAATTATTACCCGGCCTGGTCAAGTCCACAGAAGGTTTCTCGAAACGGTACACTCTACTCAGAAAAGTCCTCTTCGAGACACGCTTACATCACTGGTTAGACCAGCTTGAAATTATTAACCGGCCAGGACAAGTCTTTTCGATTAATGACAATTTATGTTTCGTCAATTCATTGGTGAAGTCTGAGTCGCGCTGATATGTGTCGTTTTACACATATCTTTTCGTCCAATTTTCGAGTCAAAACAACCAAAAACACTTTAAAACGATCAAATAATGTTAAAAATATCTTTGAAATGTGTTTTTGTGTTTTCCATATGCAAAATGATTGAAAAAGATTGAAAAACAAACAAATTTGCATAAATGGCAAGTCTAGTCCCTCAAGCTTGAAAAAAAAAATAAATAAATAAATAAAAAAATAAAAATAAAAAAATAAAAAATAAATTTTTGGTCCTTGGAGTAATAAGCTTGGCAAAAATGGTCCCTAAGATTACATAAATTACAACTTTGGTCCTTGTGTTTGATTTCATTTATCCTAAAAAAAACTCTTAACTTTAACAACCGGATCCTCAATCCATTTATCCCACCGGCCCATATTGACTTAAAAGATCCACACCCTTAGCTAACCAAAAGCCCAATCATCCCACTTAGCTAAATACGGGTTAATGGTCAAAATCCCCAAATAAAGTCAAAATCCCTAAACCGTCCCCTTGTCTCCTTCCTTGATCCCGCCAAGAACACAAGCAGCCAAAGCACAATCACGGGAAACAACCATCACTATCCACTCCTCTCCCCCAAAACTTTCACCCTTTTTCCACCTTCTCCACTCCCCATCTCTGCTACCCTTCCCCTTATACCTCCCCATCATCCACCTCATCAATCCGTGTGAGTTAGTGGGCACCAAGACCAAAACAAAGGGCTGTGATCATCTATCTTTAATCCTACGGCTGGGAAAGTATCCAAAGAAGCACAGAAGCAAGCCAAGGCTGTTTTGTCTCACAAAACAAGCACAAGTGAAGACCCCCTTAGTCTTTTAGAAGTAGTATAAATATGAGTTCATGTAAGCCTTTTAAGGCAGGTTTATTTTTAGCTTCTTTCGGTATGTTTTTTATTTTTTTAGTTATAATTTATTTTCAGTTTTAATCGGATGTAATTTAATTTAGTTTAGTTAATGAAAGTCAATTTAGTCAATCGTTCTGCTTAGTTTAAAGTTTATTGTTTAGCTTATTTATTGCTTCAAATCTGCTTATGTGTTCTTATTACTGCGTATCTTGTTCTTGTTACTTATTTAGTGCTTATGGTTATATAAAGGATTATGCTTAGATTAGTATAACCGGATATGGTTTGATAGTGTTAGTTCTTGTTTGTGTTTGTGTTTCAGTAAGCGAAAAAGAAAAAAAAAATTGATTTAAGTGTTGCTTTAGTATTGTTTAAGTTGGATTTGGATCAGTTTTAGTTGCTTATTGTTTGAGTTTTTAGTGTTTATTGTTTTGTGTTTTATCTTGGATCCGTATTATTTTGTATTTGGGTTTAGATTCTGTGTTTATCATAGTAAGTTTAGATCGATTTGTGTTTATTGCTTTGTGTTTAGAATTGGATTTGTGATATATCAGTTAGAGTAAACTTGTTGCTTTTGAGTTTTTGCAAAAGAAAATCAAGAAAAATAAAATAATAGGTTGTAAAAATTGTCAGTCCTGGGGTTCGAACCCAGGACATTAAGCACAAACACAAGCAACTTTAGTTCTTACCACTGCACTCATTTTTTGTAGTTAAACTCTACAAAATTTTAAGTTAAAAACCCTTTTGTTCTCTTTTTCTTTATAATCTTATTTCAATCGTCTAGCTTATTTTCCAGCTTATTTCTAAAAGTTTTTTTCGTTTTTACATTTTTCTCAACTTTCCAATAGTATTAAGTATTTTAGAAAAAAATTTCAGATTTTTAAAATTAGTTTTAGTATTTTTAGTAATTTAAATTAGTTTGAATAGTTTTTAATTCATATAAAATTATTTAAAAATCAAAAAAAAATATTTTTCTTTTTTTTAAAATTTTCTTTTTATATTTAAGTCGTAGGAAAATTAATTCGGTACTCGTAGGGCTAATATTTTTTAGAGTTCACCTTTATTTTTGCGCGTTAACGTTAATTTTAATTAAAACGTGCATTTTTAGTTTTAAATACCTTTTGCGTTTCATTGCTTTGTGAAATATTACCACAACACCAAATAATCTCCAAATCAAATCATCAAGCATTTTAATTCCGAACCTAAAATGAAATCCTCGATTCACACCTCGCTGGGACACGACCCGGGTGATCACTTGCCCGGTATCACACACATCACATTCACGGGTTTTGCAAGTTTTACTTTTCCTAAGGTTTGACTTGTCATTTCCCAAAGTATCACGTGTGCACGATACTATATTTATTTATATATATACTACACACGGATCAAATTTTGGCGCCGCTGCCGGGGTCTTTGTGTTGCGACAATATTGTTTAAGGTTTAAACGATTAGTGACTTGAGATCCTTCTTCACGAAGTTATCACTTCCAAAAAAAAAAAAAAAAAAAAAAAAAAAAAAATTATAAAACACAAAAATATTTTTCTTTTCTTTTGTATATATATTATCATATAAAAACAAAAATACAAAAAGATTTTCCGTTTTTCTTGTTAAATTAATAAAACAATAAAAAATTTACCGTCGAAAACCAAGACAGAATACTACCTAACTGGGGGTATGACCATTAATAAGTTCCCAAACAAAAGATTAAAACTTGCCTTTATGTCGCTTGCGAATTCGGCTCACCTTTGATTGATAAACAACCTGTACAAGTGGTTTAAGGTAGGTCTTGACATTAAATTGCAGACCGAAGAGAGATCCATTCTTCTCTCCCGCCACTCTGCGCGTTATCTTTTGAAGAGCTACCGTACGCTTGTTTGATTTAAGGTTTAAGTTCACTTGTGTTTTGCCTCGGTCTTGTTTTAATTGAAATTGTTTTTGTTAGTGCATGCGCACTCGTTCTTCTCCGTCAACAAGTCCTTTACGTGAACTCGGGCATACCTCGAGAAGACGTAATCGAAGACGTAATCGTGGGCATTCCGCCCCAATAGCCGGACCCGAGATTCGTGCTATTCCCGTTCCTCCCATTGTCACAATGGCGGAGGAACGCACCATGTGTGAGCTTCTCCAAGCACCCACCGAGGGTTACGGAGATGCTATTGTTGTTCCGGCAATCGTTGCCGATAGCTTTGAGCTTAAGACCGGGTTGCTATCCTTAGTAACTTCGAGTCAATATTTCGGATTTGAGAGGGACGATCCTCATTCCCACATTCGATGGTTTAACAAGATCACCTCTACCATCAAGTACCGAAATGTACCACAAGATGCAATCAAATTGCTTCTTTTTCCTTTTTCTCTCGAGGGGTCGGCCCGAACTTGGCTAGAAAAACAACCCCCTCGTTCTATTTTAACATGGGAAGATTTGGTGTCAAAATTTGTGAATGAATTCTTTCCTCCATCAAAAACCACAGCCCTTAAAAATGAAATCACCAAATTCACTCAAAAATTTGATGAATCCTTTAGTGAAGCGTGGGATCGGTTTAAAGAATTACTCCGCAAATGTCCTCACCATGGATTCTCCGAGTTGCATCAACTCGATACTTTCTACAATGGATTGAACCATTCCGATCAAGACTCTCTTAATGCCGCCGCCGGTGGTAATCTCTTGTATCGGACTACGAAAGATGCTTTAGCCATCATTGAGAATAAGTCTAAGGTTCGTACTTCACGAAGCAAGCAAGTTGTTTCTCAAGTGAATGCTTCACCTTCTACTTCATCTCCCGTGAGTTCTTCTAGCACCGATGCTAAGATTGACAAACTCACGGAGGCTATTCAAGCTTTGGTTCTTTCCAAGCAAAAGAAACAATCTTCCCCACAAACTTCTTCACCCACTCAAGTCAAAGCGGTGGAAGAAACTTGTGTCACTTGTGGTGGTCCTCATGCATACTACAATTGTACTGCCACCGATGGTAGTCATTGTGATGTTAATGCGGTATCCGGGTCTTTCAACCAAGGAGGTAATCAATACCGTCCTCAAGTTGACCCGAACTATCGTGTTAGCAATCAAAATGGACCACCCGGATTTTCTCAACCCAACAATCCAAATAGATTCAATCAAAACCAACCGAGAGGGCAAAATGTTCAAAATCAATTTCAAGCCCCGATCAATCAATACCCAAATCAAGGTGGTAATTTTAATCAAGGCTTTCAAGCTTCGAATTACCAAGCCCCAATTGCTTCCTCAAACGAACTTGCTAATTACATCAAAGCAAATGAAGCAAATATGAGGTCAATGCAAAATCAAATCACCACCTTGAAAAATGATTTTCAAACTTCAATTTCAAAACAAGGTCATGAACTTAAAAATGAGATTAAGAATACAAATCAAAAGATTGATCAATCTCAAAATAAAATTGAGAACATGTTTGCTAGTCTCATGTGTCAATTGAATCAACCTTCAACTTCGGGAACCCTTCCGGGAAATACCATTCCAAACCCGAAGGGTGAGTTGAAAGCTATTACCACTCGTAGTGGTAAGACAATTGATGGACCCTCGATTCCTACTCCTTCTCCGGTGAAGGAAGTGGAACGAGAACCCAAGGTGACAAAGGACAAAGTGCAAATTACTAGCCCACAAAGTACCGCAAACGTCCAACCTTCGGTCGTCCAATCTCCAATTCTGGAACCCGATGTTCCGAAGACAAATTCTAAGCCCTCGATTCCTTATCCGTCGAGGCTTAATGAACAAAAGCTCCGTGATAAAACTAATAGTCAAATGATGAAGTTTCTTGAAATCTTTCAAAAGATACACTTCGATATTAGTTTTGCGGATGCTCTTCTCTACATGCCAAAGTTTGCTTCAACATTCAAGAGTCTCCTTAGCAATAAGGAAAAATTGTTGGAATTGGCAAAGACTCCATTGAATGAGAATTGTTCGGCGGTGATCCTTAAAAAGTTGCCCGAAAAACTAGGAGACCCCGGCAAATTTCTCATTCCTTGTGACTTCCAAAAGCTTGATGAATGCTTAGCCTTGGCCGATCTTGGCACAAGCATCAATCTAATGCCTCTTTCCGTATGGGCAAAGCTTTCTCTACCGGAACTTACTGAAACACGAATGACTCTCGAGCTTGCAAACCGATCGGTTACTGTTCCAAAAGGTATTGCCGAAGATGTCTTCGTGAAGGTTGGCAAGTTCCATTTTCCTGCTGACTTCGTAGTAGTCGATTTTGATGCCGATCCCCGTGTCCCCCTTATTTTGGGAAGACCATTCTTGAAAACGGCTCGTGCATTAATCGACGTCTACGAAGGTGAAATGACTCTTAGAGTCGGTGATGAAAAATTGGTCTTAAATATTGAGAGTACTTCAAAATATCCTCTCAAGCATGATAGCGAGTCAATTAACCAAATTGATATCATTGATACTACATGCGAGGAATATTTTCATGAAGTGCTAAGTGGCAATCCCACTTCTTCGGACCATACCAATGCTCTCTCTTCCCCTTCTCTCACTCCATTTGAGGGAAGTGACTTCATTTTGGAAGAGATTGAAGCTTGTTTAGCTTGTGATGTAACTCAATCAGAAATGGATGAAGGTGTGTTTGACATGGAGGGAGACCTTCGTCTAATTGAGAAGTTACTTAATGAAGATCCATCATCTCTCCCTCCGAAAGAACTTCATAATGAGAAATCACATCTAGTGAGAATCCTATTGATCCACCGGAGGTCGAACTTAAGGACTTACCGCCTCATCTCGAATATGCATTTTTGGAGGGTACCGATAAATTACCCGTCATAATTGCTAAAGATTTAAATGATGAGGAGAAAACCGCTCTCATAAAGGTTTTAAAGTCACACAAGCGAGCCATCGCTTGGAAACTTTCCGACATTAAGGGTGTTAACCCGGAATTTTGTACACACAAGATTTTAATGGAAGATGACTTTAAACCAGCGGTTCAACATCAAAGAAGGGTTAATCCAAAAATTCACGAGGTTATCAAAAAGGAAGTTCTTAAACTCCTTGATGCCGGCTTGATTTACCCTATCTCGGATAGTCCTTGGGTGAGCCCCGTTCATTGCGTGCCTAAAAAAGGTGGCATTACCGTTGTTACAAATGATGAGAACGAGTTGATTCCTACTCGATTGGTGACGGGATGGCGTGTATGCATTGACTACCGAAAGTTAAATGACGTCACCCGTAAAGACCACTTCCCACTTCCATTCATGGACCAAATGCTCGAAAGACTAGCGGGAAACGAGTACTATTGTTTCCTCGACGGTTTCTCGGGTTACTTCCAAATTCCCATTGACCCACAAGATCAAGAAAAGACCACTTTCACTTGCCCTTATGGAACGTTTGCCTACCGACGCATGCCTTTTGGCTTATGTAATGCTCCGGGCACGTTCCAAAGGTGTATGTTGGCCATTTTTCACGACATGATCGAGAAAACTATGGAAGTCTTTATGGATGATTTCTCGGTCTTTGGGGATTCTTTCACCACATGTCTCTCCCATTTGGACAAAATGCTTCAACGTTGTGAAGACACTAATCTTTGTCTAAATTGGGAGAAAAGTCATTTCATGGTCAAAGAGGGCATTGTCCTCGGCCATAAGATTTCTAAGAGTGGGATTGAGGTCGATAAGGCTAAAGTTGATGTTATTGCTAAGCTACCTCATCCCACTACCGTCAAGGGTATTCGGAGTTTCCTTGGTCACGCCGGTTTCTATCGTAGATTCATCCAAGATTTTTCGAAAATCGCCCGGCCGATGACCCGTCTCCTTGAAAAGGAAACTCCGTTCGTTTTCTCACAAGAGTGCATTGAAGCTTTTCAAACTCTAAAGAAAAAGCTTACTGAAGCACCGATCTTAGTTGCCCCCGATTGGGACCTACCTTTTGAACTTATGTGTGATGCAAGTGATTTTGCCATAGGTGCGGTCTTGGGGCAATGAAAAGCAAAACATTTTCAGCCTATACACTATGCTAGCAAAACTATGACCGAAGCTCAAACACATTACACCACGACGGAAAAAGAATTATTAGCCGTGGTATATGCTTTCGAAAAGTTTCGGCCATACTTAATCTTGTCTAAAAGCATAGTGTATACGGATCACTCGGCTCTCAAATATCTCTTTGCAAAACAAGATGCAAAGCCGAGATTGCTCCGTTGGGTTCTCCTCCTACAAGAATTTGATATCATCATCCGTGATAAAAAAGGAGCCGAGAACCTAGCTGCTGATCATTTGTCCCGATTAGAGAATCCTCACCAAAGTGTGCTCGAGAAAAAGGAAATAAATGAAACATTTCCTCTCGAGACACTTAACGTGGTATCTTTTCGTGGTAATTCTAGTACCCCATGGTTTGCCGATTTTGCAAATTACCATGCGGGTAACTTTGTTGTGAAAGGGATGTCGTCCCAACAAAAGAACAAATTCTTCAAAGATGTGAAGCATTACTTTTGGGACGACCCCTACTTGTTTAAAATCTGTGCGGATCAAGTCATCCGGCGATGTGTTCACGGCCAAGAAGCCGTTGAAATTCTTAAGGCTTGCCACAATGGACCCACGGGGGGACATCATGGTGCCAACTACACCGCCAAAAAGGTGTTTGATTCCGGTTTCTTTTGGCCCACAATCTACCGTGATGCCCATGACTTAGTCAAATCTTGCGACTCTTGTCAACGTCACGGGAAGATTTCTCAAAAAGATGAAATGCCACAAAACGTCGTTCAAGTTTGTGAAATCTTCGACGTTTGGGGCATTGACTTTATGGGCCCGTTCCCGTCTTCACGAGGGAACAAGTATATACTCGTGGCTGTCGATTACTTGTCTAAATGGGTTGAGGCGAAAGCACTCCCCACCAACGACGCCCGAGTAGTGTGCAAATTTTTGAAAACTCTCTTTGCTCGGTTTGGAACTCCACGTGCTATCATTAGTGATCGTGGTACGCACTTTTGCAATGATCAATTCGCAAAAGTCATGCTTAAATACGGTATCACTCACCGTCTTTCTACCGCGTATCACCCACAAACAAGTGGACAAGTGGAAGTTTCAAACCGTGGTTTAAAAAGAATTTTGGAAAGGACCGTAGGTGAAAACCGTGCGTCTTGGTCGGATAAACTAGATGATGCACTTTGGGCCTTCCGTACAACTTACAAAACACCCATCGGGTGCACTCCTTACAAGCTTGTATACGGAAAGGCGTGCCATCTACCGATCGTGCTTGAGCACAAAGCTTATTGGGCCTTGAAGCATGCAAACTTCGACCTTCAGTCCGCGGGTGATCACCGCAAAGTTCAACTCAATGAATTAAATGAACTTCGTGATCAAGCCTACGAGAACTCTTTGATCTACAAAGAAAAGACAAAGAAGATCCACGACTCCAAGATCAAAAACCGCGTTTTTAACGTTGGTGATCGAGTCCTTCTTTTTAACTCTAGATTGAAGATTTTCTCGGGCAAGTTAAAAACCCGATGGACTGGACCATTCACCGTTGCCAAAGTTTTTCCTTATGGTACTGTCGAGTTATCTCAAAACGACGGACCAAACTTCAAGGTGAACGGTCATAGGTTGAAGCATTATTTTGGAGGGGACATACCATCCATGGTTGTCCCAGATCTCCAAACTTTCCCCATGGACCAATGAATTCGGGGTCGAGTCAAGCTAGTGACTCGGTTAACAAAAACATTAGCATTGCATGGGTGACAACCCATGTTTCTGATTTCTTTCTATTTTCTAACAACTAAGTGTGGGGGAGATGCCCCCGCTGTTGTATATAAATTTCAAAAAAAAAAAAAAAAAAAAAAAAAAAAAAAAAAAAAATTAAACCACAAAAATAAAATAAATGGCCCGTAATATTTCCCTTTTACGTTCTCAGTTTCGGCATAACAGCCGGTACTTTGAATATTGAGGACAATATTCATTTCTAGTGTGGGGGGAATTCTCACGAATTTAATCACGTATATAAACCATCTAATTCCCCCCGTTTTTGGCCAAAATTTTTTTTGGTGTAAGTGTTTTGCACTTACACAGCAAATGGTTATCAGTCCACCATGTCTAACACACAAAAGGATTGGCTAATCCAAGAGCAAACGGCTCTTGGTAAAGATATATCAAATCCGTTTACGGCTTACAATTTGCCAAAAATTGTATGGTAATCGACTCACCATATCCTAAAAGATGAAGAGTTGGCTAGCCCGCAAGATTATGGCTTGTGGTAAAGGCAGTTGGAAAACCATAATTGGTCATCAGCTCACCAAAGATAATAAGTTGTTTTATCTAAGAGTTGGCTAGTCCAGAAGCAAACGGCTTCTGGTAAAGACAAACCAAATCCGTTGGCAGCTGGTGATTTGCTCAAAATCATTTGGTTATCATTGTACCAAGGTCTCACACACTGAAACAATGGCTACTCCAGAGGTGATGGCTTCTGGTAAAGAGATACATCCATCAATTTTTGAAAAAAAAAATATTGCTAGGGACTAGCAATTGCTCAGTGTGGGGGATTTGATATGTGTCGTTTTACACATATCTTTTCGTCCAATTTTCGAGTCAAAACAACCAAAAACACTTTAAAACGATCAAATAATGTTAAAAATATCTTTGAAATGTGTTTTTGTGTTTTCCATATGCAAAATGATTGAAAAAGATTGAAAAACAAACAAATTTGCATAAATGGCAAGTCTAGTCCCTCAAGCTTGAAAAAAAAAAAAAATAAATAAATAAAAAAATAAAAATAAAAAAATAAAAAATAAAATTTTGGTCCTTGGAGTAATAAGCTTGGCAAAAATGGTCCCTGAGATTACATAAATTACAACTTTGGTCCTTGTGTTTGATTTCATTTATCCTAAAAAAAAACTCTTAACTTTAACAACCGGATCCTCAATCCATTTATCCCACCGGCCCATATTGACTTAAAAGATCCACACCCTTAGCTAACCAAAAGCCCAATCATCCCACTTAGCTAAATACGGGTTAATGGTCAAAATCCCCAAATAAAGTCAAAATCCCTAAACCGTCCCCTTGTCTCCTTCCTTGATCCCGCCAAGAACACAAGCAGCCAAAGCACAATCACGGGAAACAACCATCACTATCCACTCCTCTCCCCCAAAACTTTCACCCTTTTTCCACCTTCTCCACTCCCCATCTCTGCTACCCTTCCCCTTATACCTCCCCATCATCCACCTCATCAATCCGTGTGAGTTAGTGGGCACCAAGACCAAAACAAAGGGCTGTGATCATCTATCTTTAATCCTACGGCTGGGAAAGTATCCAAAGAAGCACAGAAGCAAGCCAAGGCTGTTTTGTCTCACAAAACAAGCACAAGTGAAGACCCCCTTAGTCTTTTAGAAGTAGTATAAATATGAGTTCATGTAAGCCTTTTAAGGCAGGTTTATTTTTAGCTTCTTTCGGTATGTTTTTATTTTTTTAGTTATAATTTATTTTCAGTTTTAATCGGATGTAATTTAATTTAGTTTAGTTAATGAAAGTCAATTTAGTCAATCGTTCTGCTTAGTTTAAAGTTTATTGTTTAGCTTATTTATTGCTTCAAATCTGCTTATGTGTTCTTATTACTGCGTATCTTGTTCTTGTTACTTATTTAGTGCTTATGGTTATATAAAGGATTATGCTTAGATTAGTATAACCGGATATGGTTTGATAGTGTTAGTTCTTGTTTGTGTTTGTGTTTCAGTAAGCGAAAAAGAAAAAAAAATTGATTTAAGTGTTGCTTTAGTATTGTTTAAGTTGGATTTGGATCAGTTTTAGTTGCTTATTGTTTGAGTTTTTAGTGTTTATTGTTTTGTGTTTTATCTTGGATCCGTATTATTTTGTATTTGGGTTTAGATTCTGTGTTTATCATAGTAAGTTTAGATCGATTTGTGTTTATTGCTTTGTGTTTAGAATTGGATTTGTGATATATCAGTTAGAGTAAACTTGTTGCTTTTGAGTTTTTGCAAAAGAAAATCAAGAAAAAAAAAATAATAGGTTGTAAAAATTGTCAGTCCTGGGGTTCGAACCCAGGACATTAAGCACAAACACAAGCAACTTTAGTTCTTACCACTGCACTCATTTTTTGTAGTTAAACTCTACAAAATTTTAAGTTAAAAACCCTTTTGTTCTCTTTTTCTTTATAATATTATTTCAATCGTCTAGCTTATTTTCCAGCTTATTTCTAAAAGTTTTTTTCGTTTTTACATTTTTCTCAACTTTCCAATAGTATTAAGTATTTTAGAAAAAAATTTCAGATTTTTAAAATTAGTTTTAGTATTTTTAGTAATTTAAATTAGTTTGAATAGTTTTTAATTCATATAAAATTATTTAAAAATCAAAAAAAAATATTTTTCTTTTTTTTAAAATTTTCTTTTTATATTTAAGTCATAGAAAAATTAATTCGGTACTCGTAGGGCTAATATTTTTTAGAGTTCACCTTTATTTTTGCGCGTTAACGTTAATTTTAATTAAAACGTGCATTTTTAGTTTTAAATACCTTTTGCGTTTCATTGCTTTGTGAAATATTACCACAACACCAAATAATCTCCAAATCAAATCATCAAGCATTTTAATTCCGAACCTAAAACGAAATCCTCGATTCACACCTCGCTGGGACACGACCTGGGTGATCACTTGCCCGGTATCACACACATCACATTCACGGGTTTTGCAAGTTTTACTTTTCCTAAGGTTTGACTTGTCATTTCCCAAAGTATCACGTGTGCACGATACTATATTTATTTATATATATACTACACACGGATCACGCGCTAACATGAGATGCCATAATCATTTCGTCAGCACAAACCATTTGCTCCCCCTCAATATGTGCATCGATATACAAAAGAGTTTAGCACATATGGGAGAGCTTACACTTAAGTCCAAAACATCACATTTTTATCAGATTTCATATTTAAATCACATTTTATCCCTCGATCAAAAATTTCAAACCTTTTAAGATTTGTGATCCCAATTGATTTAAATAAGTTAAAAACTTTAGGAGAAAAATGTGGTCATGTTTACGATTAGCTGATAATGAGACGATACAATACTCCCCCTCAATCATTGAGGGAGAATGTTGGTGTCGGATATGATGAGTTTCTGAATGATTTGGAGTTTACCGAGAAAATCATGAAAAGTTCATATTCTAACACATAACACCCACATTTTGTTCATTGCTTATTATGTACAAAGTGATTTGTTTTGATGATATATAAAGTTTTTGAAATAATCACTCTCCCCCTCAATCGATGACCCATTTGTTGTTCAAATAGTTGTAGTCATTGATTGAGTGGCAAAATTTTTGAAAAGTTCACGTTGATTGATTTTCAAAACTCATAGTACCACCAAGTTTAGCACAAATACTTTCCTGAAGAATCATAGATGGGAAAGTACTTGTGATGTAAAGAAGACTTCTCTTCTTTTACAAGAAATGATGCACTGAAACGTACATCAAATCGAAGAAACACGGATATAAAGTAATCCATGCCCAGCTGAACTTCACCCAGTGGGAGGAACAGCCGTCTTTTTGGCGACGTGTTTTCCTCATTTTGAAGACCGGGTTGCTATCTAAAGAAATAGCAAGCCATGTAGGCATGTTTGAAAATTCTGCTCGAACTTCATTTAAAGACCCGTGTCATTATTGAATGACATTTCTAGGACCGTAAATGTTATCGATGCCATAAGACATGCCTTGAAAAACTATTTTTGGTATTTTGTATTTTTCTGATTTTTTTTTATGGTTTTTGTTGGTTTTATATTTTTCTATTTTCTTTTTGGTTTTATAAGATATATACAAGGATATGTGAAGCGAATCCATTACTCCTCATTCTCTTCCTTAAGACTTTTGAGTGATTCTGGCGTAAGACTCTTCATTCCAAGTTGCGAGAGAATAGATTGAAACCGTTCTCTCGGGAGTGCCTTTGTAAAGATATCTGCCAGCTGAAACTCTGTCCTCACGAAGTAAAGTTCCACTACCCCTTTCTCAACTTGTTCCCTGATGAAGTGATGTCGGATATCAATGTGCTTAGATCAGGAGTGTTGGACGTTGTTGCAACAAAGAGAAATGGCACTTTTGTTATCACAGTACATTGGAATCTTGTCGTAAGCAAAGCCATAGTCCGACAGTTGAGATTTCATCCACAAGATTTGAGCGCAACACGAAGACATAGCAATGTATTCAGCCTCTGTGGAGGATATCGATGTACTCATTTGCCTCTTTGATGACCAGCTTACAAGTTTTTCTCCCAGAAATTGAGCACCTCCTGAGGTACTTCGACGAGTATCTTGACACCCCGCATGGTCTGCATCTGAATATGCTGTGAGTGCCATAGCAGTGTCCTTAGGATACCAAAGACCCATGTGAATAGTTCCTTGGAGATACCTAAAGACCCTCTTGACGTAGGCTTAGAATGGTATCATGCACACAGCAAATAGAAGGTCTGGCCTGCTAGCAGTAAGGTACATTAGGGATTCAATCATACTTCTGTACTTAGTTTGATCAACGGGAATCCCAGAGATGTCATCATCCAATTTCGATCTTTCAACCATGGGAGTATCAACAGGATCACTTGCATCAAATCCAAATTTCTTTAATATTTCATAAGCGTATTTGGATTGATTAATGAATATGCCTCCGGGACTTTGAGACATTTGCAAGCCTAAGAAGAAAGACATTTGTCCCATCATTGACATTTGGAACATAGAGCTCATCTCGTTTGAAAACCGATCACGTTCCATAGGATCAGATGAGGCAAAGATAATATCATCTACGTAGATCTGAACATGTAGTAGATGTTTACCTGTTTTCCTAGTAAATAGAGTAGGATCAACGACACCCTTGGAGAAATTGTTAGCCAGAAGAAACTTAGACAACGTGTCATACCACGCCCTAGGAGCCTGCTTTAGGCCATAGAGAGCCTTCTTCAAGCGATAGACGTGATTAGGACGTTCAGGATCCATAAATCCCTCTGGCTGACTTACATAGACCACCTCCTTCAAATCACCATTCAAGAATGTTGTCTTGACGTCCATTTGGTAGACTATCATATTCTGACTGGCAGCATTAGAAAGAAAGATTCTTATGGCTTCAATTCGGGCAACTGGTGTGAATGATTCTTCAAAGTCTATGCCCTTTTCTTGACGATATCCTTTAGCCACAAGCCGTGCCTTGTTTTTCAAAACATCACCATGCTCATCAAGCTTCACTTTGAAGATCCACTTAAGAGCGATAATCATTGCACAGTCTGGAGGAGGCACTAATTCCCATACGTCCAGTCGATCGAACTCATGAATTTCTTTTTGCATTGCAGTGAACCAGCAGTCTTTAGACAACGCATTTTTGAAGTCTTTTGGTTCGGCTTTGGATAGCACGGAATTAAAGAAGCCCCACAAGGCATCGGTGGCAAGTTTCTTTCGTGTGGATACAGGTCGAGAGGGATTCCCAATGATGTTGTCAATAGAGTGATCGTTAGTCCATTTTCTGAGATGTTCATGTGGTTGAGGGTATGGAACTGATGTTACCATGTTAGGATCCCCTGAGGAAGCTGTATCATTAGAAGGTTCAGGGGCAAAGATGTTTTCGAATGGAGCATCATCGGCAGAGGCAAAAGGATTCACTTCAAAAGAATTATCAATTGTAGTCCCTTGATGTACAGAAGAATATTGAGCGTTTGAAGTAGTTGGTGAATGACTGGTAGATGGTGCATCTTGATCGATGGAGACAGAGATAGATGGACCGTTTATGTCTTGTGGAGCATTTGCATCAGCAGCAGGAGGATCAGCAGCTCTTGGATCAGGTGCATCAACATGCTGTGGCTCAAAATATTCATCAAACATGGGATCAAACAACTTCTTCAATTCCTCACTTGTGGGAGGTACATAAGGAGCAACAGGAGTGGGATTCTGTACAAGGCCTGAACTGATTGGTCCAGGAGACAAAAGATTAGGTGCGGGTCCAGAACTGAGGTGTCCAGGAACCGTTTGCTCAGTCAGCTCATCAAACGTGACATGAATAGTTTCCATGATTTGTTGGGTTCGTTTGTTGTAGATTCGGTAACCCTTACGATCTGGTGCATATCCAACAAAGACTCCAATATCCGCTTTAGCCTTAAGTTTACCCAAATCTTGACTATCATTTGTCAGATAGCATAGAGCACCGAACACTCGAAGAAAAAAAAGATCTGGTTTCTTGCCATGTATCAGCTCATATGGAGTTTTGTTGTAGAGAGTATGTATTAGGGATCGGTTATGGGTGTAACAAGCAGTAGCAATACCCTCTGCCCAAAGAAACATTGGACTCTAGGTTCTCTAAAACTTCACCCATGTAAACCGAGAGTAGTAGTCAACGACAACTAGAACGTATTACTTCCCATTTATACTTTGCACTCTCATTGATCCGCATAGATCCATATTTAGGGTGTGAAGAACTTCCATGATGGTGCTGACAGTGTTGGGTTTGTGGGTATGCTTCTTGCTTTTGCTCAGTTGACAAGCCGAACAAAGATGATCTTTTTCGAACTTTAATCTGGGTAGACCTTGTTCAAGATACTTGCGAGCAAGATCATTGATGGTACCAAAGTTCAAATGATTTAAATGTCGGTGCCATAGCTACGATTTGTTCTTTGAGGCCTAAGATATCAAGCAACTAGGAGAGGAACAAATCGTGTCTTGAATAGAGATGGTGTACAAGTTAGTGCCACGACTGCCTTTAAGAAGATCAACACCATCCAATTCTCTGACAAAGCAAGTGTGTTTTATGAAAGTCACTTCGAGATCGGAATCACAAAATTGACCAACATAGAACAAATTGTGCCCAAGTCCTTCCATGTAGTATACCCTAGAAATTACACTGTCACCAAAGACATATTCTCCATACCCATAATTGCCCCATAATGGTCGTTCCTGAATCTAACTGTCCCGATAAACTTATTCATGAGATTCTTGAGCCGTGAGCGATCCTCGGTCATATGTTATGAGCAGCCTGAGTCCAAATGTCAAAGGACGATATGTACGACCTGCATTTGAAAACAGACAAAAAACGAGAGTTTGGAGTGCCTGATCCCCAATTTAAATTGGGTTCCAGTTGGTTAGTGCAAACAATCTCAGGAGCGGCTGACACCATAGGTGCCTTGGTTTTAACAATGGGGCAACACTAGTAGATGTAATGGACCTAGTTAAAGGGCATTGTACATCTAAAGGGAAAACTCTACCAGTTGGCTTCCATTCCTTAATAGGCACTACTTTAGAATTAGTTATCCTAGTTAAAGGGCGCTTTTTTCCTAAAGTGAATTTCCTTCCAGTGGGCTTCCATTGATAGCCAACATTAGCAAACATTTTCCCTGTAGGTTTCCAGGATTGCTTAATTTGTCTAGCTCTCCAAACTTTCTTAACTGGGGGTTTGTTGGATGACTTCAAGAATTTCTCAACACATTTATCATGATTACTTGAAATTAAACATTCATTACATGTCTTGCAAAGTGAATTAGGATTTGAATTATGATTCTTTTTGTTCAACTCAGACTTATTGTTCCTCGTGTGGTCTTCTACTTTCTTCTTAGGAACACTTTTAGCTGGTGAAGTCTTATAATTCTTTATGTTTTTCCTAGGTTTTGACTCGCTAGCTTTAGTGTCACTGTTAACTCCTATAGAAGGACTGATGGGAAACTTAGTCTTTTTCACTTCCAGTTGTTGAACATGTTTTGATGTGTTGGGATCTGAAGTTTCCAAGGGTGCCTCACAGGTTACATGCTTGTTCTTAGTCATTGAGGATGATGCAATAAACCTATCTCGTTTATTATCAGTCTTAGGACATGTGCCAATGACGTATTCTAAGAGTTCCTGAGATCGTTTAGTGAAGAAGCAGGCATCTACAACTGCACTATCTAGTGGTTTATCTATCCTATCCTCTTCTACGGTCTCACGAAGAATGTCAAGACTATCTTTAAGATATGTGAGATAATCATGATGAGCTGACCTATTGTTCCTAAGAGGAAGCGGAATAGTAACAGCATCAATTGCATATTTCTTACAAGCAGAAACCTTTTGACCAACATTATCACTGGTGATGATTGGCATTTTCCCTTTCACCTGAATCTTTAGATTCTCAATCTCTTTAAGCAAAAAAGTTATCTTTTCATTGTTTTTATCACGTGTGATCTTAATTGAATCATATAACTCTTTGTAATGCTGTTTAACTTTCGAATTTTCAGCTTGAAACCAATCATTTTCATGCTGCAGTTTGTTGATGATGTCTTGAAAGTGAAAATTCTGAGAATCTAGAGACTGTGGGTGTTGGGTGCCAATCACATCGCTCTTGTGTGACTTTAATTGAGCAATTTGTGATTTCAATTTTCGAATCGTGTTAGTGTGAGCTTGAATTTTTTCATTACGTTTGGTTAATTCAAAATATGCATAAAATTCAGGAGCATCCGAAGATGTCTTGGCATTTGAGATTTTAATTCTTTCTTCTAAATGTTGATACTTTAATTGCAAATTAAGATTATCAACCTCTAGTTTTGAAAACTGCCTAACCATGTTATCATGGTCATCCTTTTGAATTTTTTCGTGCAATTTTAAATTCTCCCCCTCAAGCTCAACAACATGATTCTGGGAACCATTCAGTGCAACAAACATTACATGAAATTGACAAGCAGATAACGCAGAATTAGTAGCAGTATAAAAAACATCCTGAGCAATACATCTAGCAATCAAATTTTCATTTGTGATGAGGACATTTTTTCTTTCAATTTCACATCATTTAAGATCAATAGCAATTTGTTTTCCCTCGTTTTCCACATTTTTAAACACTTCTTTCATCTCTTTCACTTAAGTTTCAAGGGTTTTTTGCATGCCCTCAAAATGTTCTTTAAGTAATTTAAAAAATGGTATAACCTCAGTTAAGTAACACTCTTTTGTTTGTTCAAATCCCCTTTCCCCTTCAGTAATTCCCGTTGGTGTAATTCTCTTTTTACATGTTTTATCAAAATCAGCAAACATTTGACAAAGAACATAGATACTAATAAGAGTTTTACATTTCGTGGGAAGTGCTAGCTGAACTAAGTGCATGGGTGTATTGGGAGGGTACACCGTTGGTGTAGCTATCTTTCTAGGAGTTTGGGCCTTAAGTTCCTCGGCTTTCATTTTTTCTGAATCTAAACGCCAAAATATCTGTTCTGGTGTCAGCTTAGTTTGAGGTGCAAAAACAATTAACATGTTCTCCTTATAATAATCATGGGGTTTAATTATGACACGTTTTTTAATGCACTTAGGATCCTTCATTTTTTCAGCTAATCTCTCTCTATTTATTACTTCTATCTCATTACTCTCTTCAACTGATGTCACATCAAGAGGGGCATGACCAGGCTTAAGCATAACATTTGCATCATATAATGCAGGTTGGGCAACTCTAACGCTCCTAAGGCAATCTGATTTAGGTACACCTGCATCCTTTTCACTGTTTTCATCACACAACTTTTTGTGCTTTTGAATCATTTGAGTAGTTTGAATGGTTTGGCCTTGTGTGTACAACTTGTTTTCAATCTTGTTCTTTAACGTTTTAAGTCTGGAAAAATCATATAAAAGTTTTGTTTCTTTTTCTTTGAAATCATGTTTCAGTGTAATTACACTTTCCTGGATCTCCTGTTTTTGTATAACAGTTTGATCAAGTTGTCTTTGTAAAGAACATAACTCTTTTTTCAAAGTTTCTTCCCTTAAATTACGTTCTGTTATGAATGTACGCATTTGCCAATCCATTTTCTGCTCACGTTCGGTTAGCTCAAATTTTTCCCGTTGTTCATATATGGCCACCTGATCTTTAAGGATGTTAAGTCTAGTGGTCATAGAGTCATCAGGGATAAACACGGTGTTCTCATGCAGCTCACAATCATTATCTACAACCGAAGATGCACTACTTGGTACAACAGACGCGTCGTTGTGTTTCACATATTGTTCATATGGGCTAATATCGTTATTTCCCATATTAGCAGTATCTGACTCAACAACGTTTGTCTGTTGTACTTTGTTGGGAATCTTCGGTTCATCAACCATGTCGTATAGTTTGAGTACCTCAGCTATGACTGAATCCAAAGTTTTTGACATGATATTAACAAGTATGGGATTTCACAAATCTTATGATTTAAACTGAGAAATAGATTGTAAAACCCAAAATTTCAAAAGATGCAAAATTACCAAAATACCCTTGTAACTTGAAATTACAATTAACAATTAAATAAAACACCAAATGAATCACAAACTATTGGGAACTAGCAATATATGAAGTATGATAATTTTTGTATGAATATTTTAATATTTTAATTGTCCTAAAAATACTTGTACATTATTATATGATAACTATGACCGAAATACTTATACATATGTATTTATTTGTTACAAATGTTTAAAACTAAATAAATATGAGATAAACACTACAATAAACAGAAAATCTTTACAAATCTGAAATTGATCTCATTTTATCATCCTTGTGCCGAATTTCATGCCCTCCCCTCAATTAATACACGGTTTTCCTTTATTTTCCATTTTAATAGTTTTCTAAACCCTAAAACACCACAAAAACCACATACGCTCCACACGATTTTTTTTGAGGCTGCTACATAATTTTCTTGGGTTCTTTCAAGATCAAGGAAGGTGAGAAAAATCATTCCAAGGGTGCTGGATCGTTTGTGTGTTCGTAGGAGAATTGTTGGTGTCGATTTGTTCTTAGCCGAGAGGTACAATTTCCCCACGCTTCATCCGATCATCCTAAAAATTATCTGGTATTTTTGTGACTCCCTTTACATCATATGTGATCCATATAAAATAGTTATCACGATCCATGCATGCTACTCAGGTCGTATGGAATTAAACGAGTTATAAACCCTAAAAACATGTAAAACCATATACGGCCCTATATAAATTTTATGAACCTCAAACATATTTTTACAATATGTAATATGATATATGTGATCTGTAAAAATTGGACTTGATATTATTCGAAGCCTAGAACCTTGGTTTGTAAATTATCTTGTTTATTGTTATATCGGCTAGAAATTAAAAAGGGTTTAAAGACAAAAATAAATTATGTTCGAATGGGCTAGGGTTAGGGTTTGTGATGATGAAATTGATGAAATTAATGTGTGTTAAGGATGAATTGTAATTTAAATAATTATAAGGTTTAAATTGTAAGTTAATTAATTAAAGGGTTTAATTTGTAAAATTGTTAAAGTTAAAGGATTGGAATTGTAATTATGGGAAACTTATGGATTGAAATGAATAACTTGTAATATTTTCACTTTAGACCTTATCTTTGGCATATTTGCATTTAAAACCCTAAAATATAGAAAGTTGTCATATTTAACCCTGAACTATTGTAACTTGCTAAAATGAACCCTATTTCCATAATAATGATTAATCAATGACTTAACCTAAGTTATGATATTTAAATCTTTCTAATTATGGAAACCTGCTAATTATAGAAACTTACTAAATAAGGAAACTTTCTAAAAATAGAAATTTACTAATTTTGGAAACCTGCTAAAAATAGAAAGTCACTTAAAATGAGTAAACTTACTTAAAGTGGAAACTTACTAATAATGGAAATTTACTTAAAATGGAAGGAAACCTAAAATATGTAATCTGATTAAAATGAGCTTATCAGTAATACGTGATTATTAATTCGTATAGGTTCTGTGAAGAAGGAGTGATCTCTATTTTGGTGTTACTGTCTTTGTCCGTTTTTGCTTTCCAATAAGGTACAGATATTCTGACCTTTCTTATAAGGTTTCTCATGATTCTTATACACCTTTGATCTGTTAAGCTTCTGATTTGATACCTTGCTATGATTCCCTTATTCTGAACCTTTGCTATGATTCTTGATGCCTAGTATTCTGATCCATTTGATATTCGTTCATTATTATCCATACGATATGATACTCGATATAATCTGTTCATTACCTTTTGTGACCTCAGTACTCGAACCCCTGGACATTTTGGAAGTTCATTTGATATTATAACTGGATGTGAAAACCTTTCTTAACTATATTATGAAAATGTTTTGAGAAGAACCATTTTAAAATGATGTTTATGAGCACGACTGTGATACCATTTTTATGAAACTTATTGACTTTTATGAAAACTAATTTTAAAGATTTTCTTTATAAAAACCGTATTAAAAATCACTTTTATGAAAGCCATTACTAAAATATTTCTTTTATGACACTATGATATGAACTTCCGAAATAAACCTTTTTGCCATGAACTTTTGATATGAACCTTTGTTATTATGAACCTTATTTTTGAACCTTCTGATTTGGACCTTTGCTATGCACCTTTGACTATGGACTTATGATATGATATTATGATCTGTGTCATGTTCATGACATTCTGTTCTGACCCACTAGTCTGATACCCGAGCCATTATTTCACTAGGCATGGGGGTTCCATGTCCGTGTCATTGATGCACCGATGGCATGACTCTAGGGCGGTAGAGTGATGTTCCGCCACGTCCCTTATCTGTTATAGCCACTATGATTATGATTTGTCTGCAGGGGCGTATGGATGCATCCTAGATCTGTTATCTGTTATATGTCTGGTGATTGATGCTGCGTGCATGCACGTCCTTCACATTTTTGGGAGCTAGCTACTCCATTTGGTTATTGAGGACTCCCCTTATATTATATTGGCTACTTAAGAGGTCTCCCCTCTATATGATTATGAAGACGCAGGGTTACTTTTGATATGATTTGATATGATATGTTTCTGGGCTCGTGGTGGATGACTGACCTTCTTTACCCTTTTACCATTTCTGTTTGCACTTACATTATATCTTCTGTTATACCTCACATCATACCTTATTCTATTTCCTATTTTTGTTTCCTTTACTTTGTTGTTATATCTGTTCACTGGGCTTTTTAAGCTCAACCGCATTTCTTTTCCTGCGGCAGGTTTTTAGTAGGAAGCTGGGTTATAAGTGGAGAGTACTTTTGGACTTAGAAGACTACACTTTGATAGCTATTCTGGATTAGAGAGGACTAGAAGTGTTTACATTTTCAGACTTAGTATTTGTTGATGTTATATATTGTAACCTTGTACTTCAGTTTTCCTTTGTAACCTTTGAGATTTCCTTGTATTACTAAAGATGTATGCTTGTGTTTGCTTTGATATGTCACCATAATGTGGCACTTCTACCCTTGTCGGGTTGGGGTGTTACAATTATAGTATCAGAGCACCAGGCTGTGACTTGTAGTACATTAAACCTTGACCTGTGAAGTTTGGACCCCTAAGTTCTCCACTGTAGGCGCTCATAAGACAACCTTTGAGAAATTACTTTAAGATCTCCCCATAGGAACCTAAGTTATTACCAGTAAGGAATGGGTAGACTAGGACATCTATGTAAGTAGCATTGCTTCCGCATCACTCTGAATCGTGCCTCTGCCCTTGGTTAAGCCTTATAAGAACTTTTGTTTCTGAAGTTAGAAAGTTTTGCAACCTAAGTTTAGTAACCAAGTAAGTTGGAATACCCCGGGAAACTACATGGATACCTTACACCATTTAAGTTTCACTTTCAGATTTTGATCTCCACCTCCGATTTGTTTGATAAGCAGTTTGACACTTTTCCGACCATATCGTAGGTCATTCAACCAAAATGTGTTCGACACATTCTGTGAATTCATTACTTATGCTGGATATAAATGTATCATCTGATACTACTTAACTCTGCATAATCCATTACTACTCCTATGAGAACTCTGGTAATTATTAACCACGGATATAGGAAGTTTTGTTCCCTCCCTTTGAATGATGAACCTTGTTCTGCCAACCAGTTCCATTGGAAGGATATGATGTAAATACTATCTCTGTATGGATTTGTTAACTGAGCATGAAGATGCTGATAACTGATATTCCATACATCTCACTTTTGACAACTATACGATGTTCGTATTACCAATGATACACACCCTACCTGCCACTTATGCTAAGAAGCTAAACAGAATTCCAACACCTTGAACTGTTCGCTTATCTATCTCAACACTTTTGATGAACCATGTACTGGACTCTGATATATGAACTATCCATCTGGTTTGACAACTGTATTCGTTCTATGAATCCGTTGACTTTTGATATGTCTAGTTTTACGGTCTTTTGGTTTTGGATTGGATGACTCTTCATAAAGCTACCATAGACTAACGTATCTGATTTGTGATCTTTAATATTCTACTTCATCCCACTTTTCTGATTATGGCTCTCTACCACCTGAATCTGTTAAAATTAATGCCACTATGGAAGCACAAACCCCGATCTCATTTGATTGTCAAGTAACTCCTGACACCTATTAGCATCCACCCTTGGAAAGCTCTGCCATTGGAAATATTTCGTTGTACGAAGATTTTCTAGTATTCTCTGATGAACCATTTGGTACTCCCTCCTGCTTGGGAAGTAGAGTTGGCATTGAACTGATCTCAGTTGAAGAAACCATGGTGCCATAGAAGTTGAGAGATTGAAGGAGCTGATGGAATATGATTTTTGTTCACCTTAGTGATTCTCTTTGGATGCTCCTGTTGGTTTATGAAGAAGAAAGAGGGAAGTACGCGGCGGCGTATCGACTATCGTCAACTTAACCGTATCACTATCCGTAATCATTATCCATTTCCTCGTATCAATGATTGATTTGGTCTATCTTTGAAACTCCGTATCAGACGGCCTCATTCAGGTTTGAAGAAGTTGAAGAAAACAACCACAAGAAACTCTGAGAAGTAGGTTTACTAACCGAGAGTAACCTCCGTGAAGTATTTTATTTTTATTCGTGAAGAAGAAGGTAGAAAATGTGAAGTGATGTGAAAATTGCCTGAGATGATTTCTGAAGCGGCTTTTGTACCCGTTATAATCTTTATGAGCTTGATTGATGCCAATTGTATTGGTTAAAATGATCATGTTCTGTGAGTATTTGGGCAAATTGTCATAGTATGACATTGTGTTGCGTTCAGAGACGAAATAGGAACATAGAGATTATTTTGTATTGAGTTAGAATAACCCTTTGTTCTGGAAGAGTAAGTTGATTGACATTCAGAGATCGTAGTAGACAACACTACCATGTATCCTGCGAAGACTGAGATTTCCACCGAATGGACCAAGATCGATGACATCTACCGAAGCTAGAAACCTCACAGAAGAGTAGTGGAAGATGTTCACAGCACATAACCTAGAGTTGACAACAGCGGTGGCTACCCTGAAGAGTGAAGACGTTTCCTTACAAGACAGAAGTGTTGGCGATGCAGAGGACAAAAATCTAGTCAAGATGGCGAACCTGGAGCTGATGAAGACATGCAGTCTCACTTCCCTATTCATCTTGGTTGTACTAAGATGAATTAAGAGCGGAAGCAGACTGGATGATGAGGGAATTTAAAGATCATGCCAGAAATTCACATTACTCCATCACATTCCAAGAAGAACTGCAGGAGGCTTGATGAACCAGACACAAGTTCACGATTTCGTTTCACTTCCAGATTAATGGACAAACAAAGACAGATTAACCGGGATTGAAGAGATTGGATGTTTTGAATGAACGGATTTTGAAACAGACCTTTTATGTTTGAAAGAGTTAATTCTGTGAAGGCCGAAGTTATTAACGACTAATTTTCACTTCCGTTGACTCACTTAAGCTTCGTTATATGGTAATAAGATCCTCTAATGATTTAAGTTCTCTAGAAGCATTTCAGTTCCGTGTTTTTTTTCGTATGTTCGATGATGGCTTTGTTTTGGGGAATTTTGGCGAATTGTGGAAGATCTGATGCTTGTGGACGGCGTACCTTACTTCTGCTAGACATCTGGGATTCCGATACTCTTGCGAGTAGTTTTGTTTTCCCTCTTGACTATGACATTTGATTTTGTTGACCTCTGAGACTGTAGAAGTACTAGGTGGATTAAGATAGGTTGTTTTGCTCACGACCCGAGATAGAGTATGACCATCATGAGGGTATATTTATGTGGTGCTGGTATTATGACGCCTAATCAACGTGATAATACTTACACCATATAACGTGCACTTATTGTGGGCATAGGACATCTTGGGAAGTACCTAAGAAGCTTAGAATTTGATCTCCGATGAAAATAATCTGCGATTAGTGAGACTTTAGGTTCATTCTACCTATGCGTATACTCTGCCTTCGTTCATTAGATATCTGGATGAGTTTGGACTCTCGTTTGCATTCTGTTGACCTCGTAGATAAATCTTAAGCTCTTTGTAGAGCTCTCTACTGTTTGACACAGTTGATTCGGTTTGAAATTGTGTTCATATCCTATATGATATTTCGAGAAGAGTCACCTATCATCCGTTATATGTTGCATTGGCTTTTGACCCGATTCAACCTGATTTATATCATTCTAAGGAATTTGAAACCACCTTGTTTTGATTGAGTCATGAGAAACTATTTGGTTTGAAGATCCTTTTTGGAAGAACCTCCCCGGGCGTGAGAATGTTTGTGACGATCTTTTGCGATTTGCTACGACTTCGTCTAACTTTGCGACTTCAAATTTCGAGGACAAAAATTTTTCTTTTAGAGGGGAAGAAGTTGTAAAACCCAAAATTTCAAAAGATGCAAAATTACCAAAATACCCTTGTAACTTGAAATTACAATTAACAATTAAATAAAACACCAAATGAATCACAAACTATTGGGAACTAGCAATATATGAAGTATGATAATTTTTGTATGAACATTTTAATATTTTAATTGTCCTAAAAATACTTGTACATTATTATATGATAATTATGACCGAAATACTTATACATATGTATTTATTTGTTACAAATGTTTAAAACTAAATAAATATGAGATAAACACTACAATAAATGGAAAATCTTTACAAATCTAAAATTGATCTCATTTTATCATCCTTGTGCCGAATTTCATGCCCTCCCCTCAATTAATACACGGTTTTCCTTTATTTTCCATTTTAATAGTTTTCTAAACCCTAAAACACCACAAAAACCACATACGCTCCACACGATTTTTTTGAGGCTGCTACATAATTTTCTTGGGTTCTTTCAAGATCAAGGAAGGTGAGAACAATTGTTCCAAGGGTGCTGGATCGTTTGTGTGTTCGTAGGATAATTGTTGATGTCGATTTGTTCTTAGCCGAGAGGTACAATTTCCCCACGCCTCATCCGATCATCCTAAAAATTATCTGGTATTTTTGTGACTTCCTTTACATCATATATGATCCATATAAAATAGTTATCATGATCCATGCATGCTACTCAGGTCGTATGGAATTAAACGAGTTATAAACCCTAAAAACATGTAAAACCATATACGGCCCTATATAAATTTTATGAACCTCAAACATATTTTTACAATATGTAATATGATATATGTGATCTGTAAAAATTAGACTTGATATTATTCGAAGCCTAGAACCTTGGTTTGTAAATTATCTTGTTTATTGTTATATCGGCTAGAAATTAAAAACGGTTTAAAGACAAAAATAAATTATGTTCCAATGGGTTAGGGTTAGGGTTTGTGATGATGAAATTGATGAAATTAATGTGTGTTAAGGATGAATTGTAATTTAAATAATTATAAGGTTTAAATTGTAAGTTAATTAATTAAAGGGTTTAATTTGTAAAATTGTTAAAGTTAAAGGATTGGAATTGTAATTATGGGAAACTTATGGATTGAAATGAATAACTTGTAATATTTTCACTCTAGACCTTATCTTTGGCATATTTGCATTTAAAACCCTAAAATATAGAAAGTTGTCATATTTAACCCTGAACTATTGTAACTTGCTAAAATGAACCCTATTTCCATAATAATTGCTTACTTTTACATACGGACACAAATGCATAAAACATTTACATATTGCCTAAGTTACCACATTAGCCATTAAGTCCCCACATATCATGAACCATTAATTACTCGTAAGCGCGAATGTTGTGAATAGATATATTAGGTTGACACCCCCGTCCGGGTTGGTCGCACCAACTGGGTAAACGGACACATATCATTTGGAACACATTGAGTGCTTGACAAACACCTACAAGGGCATTCATTTATATTTTCAAATTGCATACAGATTACGTTAAGGCTTCGGGGTTATGAGCTTAGGGAATTAGTATTACTTTTCATATGACATTGTATTTGTTATAATGGTCATACACTGAAATCTTGTGGTCAGCACTTGACATTTACGTTTACATAAACCTATGAACTCACCAACATTATTGTTGACATTTTAGCATGTATTTCTCAGGTTGTTGATCTTTCTAGTTCGTTATGCATTGGGAGATCGCTCATAGAGTCACATCATGCGGTCTCATCACCATGGACTTTCAACTTGAACTTCATATCATTTGTTAATGTTTTCAAATACTATTTCTATTTGTTATGGAACTTGAGTACCGGTTATGTTTAACCTATGTCCTGTTTATTTAAATCAAATGATATGTATTTTTAAATGACTCATATAGAGGTCATTCTTTATATTCTTGACTTTGTGCTATGAACGTCACTCCCCAGTTACCTTTTCGCTGTGATATTTTGGGAGTGTGACATCAAGCAAACTTAAGCATTTCACTTCCTAAAAACTAATTTTCGGGGTCCTCAAGCAAGACCAAAGTTAAGCAATCTAGAACACAAGCCAACCACTATCAAAATAGATCGCCAAGCTTTCAATAGACTTGTCACAATGAATGATACATTTATATTTCACACTCTCATAAAAAGGGTAAACGAAGTAAGTAAATGATTATAATAACGCTCATAATCTCTATCATAACCAAATAAAAAATATGAGCATGATTGAGGATTAAGCCTCTGTTAAATAATGTATACCCCGTAGGTATATCTTTATTATTGACAATTATTTATAATGGTGAAACCCTAGATACCCTAAATCCACAAATTGGGCTTAGGCCTATTTATTCTCTAATACTCCCCCATAGTCCGAGCGGCGAAATCGCGAAAGTTCGGACTGTAGTAGCAAACTAGAAAAGAAAAGAAAAAAACATTAACATAATAAAAACATAACTTTAGTCGACTCGTAACAAAACCGTATCAACGGTCGACTTTAGTCGACTGGTACCAACGGTCGGCTAAGTCGACCAGTAACAAAACCGTACCAACAGTCGACTTTAGGGACCGGTACCAATGGTCAACTTTAATCGACTGGTAACAAATTCGTACGAACAATCGACTAACAAACAAAAAATAAACCGGATAAATCAAAGTATCCTTAAAATAAAAAACAAAAACAATTTTTTTTTCCTTTTTTTTCATTTTTTAACAATAGATGTTAAAACCTTAAAAAAAAAAAAAAAAAAAAATGGCGATGCGTCTTCAAATAAATAATAAACCGGATAAATCAAAGTAAAAAGGTCTTTACTTGGGTTGCAACGTAAGGCATAGTCAAGAATTTTTTAACGACGAATAGTTGTACCACATACAAAGCGTTGAAGGCAAAGTTCTCATGTATATATAGGATGATTATATATAACTAATGAATGAGTGAATGACTCTATCTTATGTGTAGTTCGATCACTAGATTCTAATTATTAACGATTGACAGTGGTTGTAACCACTCGTAAAATTTCCTATTTACTTTACAGAACTATTATCCTTTTTCCACGGGTAATTTTTTTTTATTTGAATGTATCTCTCATCTTATGTGACGTAGATCACATCATTGATAAACGTGCTCCCACAAGACCTGCCTAACAAATCTAATGTTTAAATTTTATAAACATCATGATATAAAATATTACAGAATACCATTTAACACTTTACGATAAAATCCTTAACAAAACATTTATTATCTATATAGAGTTCCTAGGAAACCCTAAAATTTACCACAACACCAAATACGAATAACTAAACATCATAACATAAAAATACAATATATCTGAGTTAATGTACAAGTTCCTAAAGCACTAGAAACCCTAATTCTATTTTGTTCCCGATAAAACTCTAATTTCACATAAGTGTTATTTTATGCATTCATTTCACAAACACTAATTTATTTTTAGAGTATTTTTATAAAATATAAAGTTTACAAGTTATTTAAGCTATAGTACAAGTCATTTATGCATAAAAACATTTATTTACAAAATCTTTATTTAAATCCCATTTATATTATTTTTAAAGCATAATTAACCAACCATACATGCATAACTTTTATAAATTATATTTTCTAAATTCCTTAATTATTTTTACAAGTCTTTAAAGCCAAAGTACAAGTGCCTAATGCACAAAGATCATAAATTCCATTTAATTACCTTTTAACATAATAAAAATTAACAAATAATTTTTATAAACTAAATAAATGTTAAAACTATATTTTTCTTAAATCCTAAACTTTTGTACAAGTCTATTAAGCATATCTTACAACCCTCTTAGGCCTAATTCAAATTTCTCTTTATTTTACCTAGAAGTCGAATTATCTAAAATTAAATAATTTCCTAAATTACATAAACACTTGAACTAAATTAGTTATCATCTTTCAACCCTAGTTACAATCCTCTAAAGCTCAAAGTACCACAACCTTAAGCCTAAACGCCCCTCCTCTTCCATTTCTAGTTCAGTTAGAACTATAACCTAACTAATCTTACACATTAAGCATACAATGTATCTAGCCTCCCCATGCCCTCTCCTACAAAGACCTCCACATGGCACCTTTCACCTTCAAGAAGCCTCCCCATTGGTTGCTAAATCTCTTGCCCCATATCCGGCCACATCACCACCATTTCTCCCTCCTCCTCCACCTATCCATGTGGCATAGCTCTCCATTTCTTTCAGCCCTTGCTCCCTTACCATGTCCCCCTCCATTAATTAACAAAACCCTAGTTTCTCCCTTCTATAAATAGCAACTCAATACCCTTCACACTTCACAGCCAAATCGAACCAAAACACTAAACCAGCTCTAACACATTTCTGTCCTAATCTTAACCTTAAATACACTCTCACAATAACCTTAGAAAGACCAGAAGAGAGGGGAAGCTGTCGAGTCCAAGGCATCACTCCATTTATTCCTTAAACTCTAACTGAACCTACAACTTAAGTAAGTCCCTAACTCTATTTTAAATTCAGTTGTTTATGTTACTTATTATTAAAAGCATCTAAAAACATTAAAAACTAAACAATAATAATAAAACAAGATCATAAAAATCTAAACTTTCATTCTTTGTTTTCATTATGTTCGAACAGAAACATAATATCTCTATAGTATTTGAATTTTTGTTTAAACAAAGCATTAGTATGTTAAACATGATTAAACATAGCAATATATACTTAAAATAATCATAACATATCTAAAAACCTTAGTCGAAAACCCTAAAATCATTAAACCCTAATCGGGTTATTCCTTCTGTTCTATCGAGTCCAAAACAAGTCCCACAGCTCAACTTCTGATCTCGAAACCAACCATCAAATGATGTTTATAAAATCTGATTTTCGGTATTTCTAGAGTTCACCTAACAAACAACATATAGGAGAAAGAATCATCGGAAAAGATTAAGTTTTGATTAAGATATCAAGTCTTGAATATTTCCCTATATCGCTAAATATAGAAATGATATTTTCAGTTATTTAGTTTTTATTTCACTCGACCCATCACACTACTTAGGACCTTATTTTCGACCCTCAAACAACTTTGGAAAAATCTAATTTTTGGTATGATAAAAGTTCACTTGGCAAACTTTAAATAGGAAAAAGAATTTTTGAAAATGATTTATTTTTCTAAAAGATGTCGACCCTCAAAGTTCACCCCATATCGCTAAAGATAGATTAGTATTTACCAGTTATTATTTTTCTATCCTAGTCGACCCAACCACCCAATTTCCAACTAAACTTTCGACCTCTAATAGATCTCTATAAATCCTGAGTTTTTGGCAAACTAGAGTTCATATAATGAACTTAATTTAGAAAGAAACTGTTTGAAAAACCGTTGAGTAGTTCAAAAGTTATTCGAGTTCAAATATTGGTCAAGCACTAGTCTAAAATCTCTTTTCAAAATTTCATTTAAATCATATTCGACCACTCAACTTTTGGAACATATTTCGAACCTCAAACAAATTTATTAAATTTTGATATTTGACATGTTTAAAGTCAACCTAGCTGTCTTTTTATAGAAACTGAGAACACGAAAAATCATTTGGTATTCGTTAAGTTATTCGCGTCCAAAGTTCTAGCCAAGTCATGTATAACTTAAGTATGATTTTTATTGAATTAAAGTTTTTAGGGTTGATTTTGTAAATAAATATATTCAAGGGTATTTTCTGTCAATAACAAATAAAAAGGGGTGAAATTGTTATTTTTGAAACTTGAGGGTAGAAATTGTCATTTTCCAAAAGTCCAGGGTGTGAACTGTCATTTGACCAAACCTTAGGGATTAAAACGTAACTTTTCCTAATCAATATTTTCATCCTTTCTATTTTGTTTTCCCAACTCAATATTAACATAATACGTTATTAACAAACGAAAGATATCCAAACAAATAAACAACAAAACATAAGAACGAAAGATATGAACAATAAAACAGAACAAAACAAAATAAACATATAATCATTAGAAATGATTACTAAATATTGGTATAACAACCCAGGTCACATTGTCCGGAGACGTTTATCAACTTTCTTTCATTTGTTTTCCATCCAGACTGATCAGGTGAGTTCGTAACCCCTTCTTTCACTTGTTTTAAACTACTATTGGGGGAGATACATGCTTAACTATTTTTATATACTCTAAACTTTTACATGGATTATCGTGAGTTCATATCCCCTATTTTTACATGTTTTTGAACTATTTTTGGGGGAGATACATGCTCAATTATCTGTTTTTACTTTCATAAGCAATTCTAAGTTTCCATGTATTGATATAATTTTCATAGCCCTTATTTTCATATGATATGAATTAAATTGGCAAGATTGGCAAACGCTGTTTGCATTTACAAGAATTATGAATCACTAAAGGACTTTTTCCAATATTAAACACAAGTAATTTCCCAACGTTATCCTTATTTTATTGCCTTACGCTAAGTTAACCTGAAATATAAGTCCTCCCATCATGAACCTCTAATCACCGACTCTCTTAGGGTGAGCGCGAATATTGTGGATAGTACTATCGGGCTGACAACCCCTTTGTGTTACCGTAACGTAACCCAAAGCATTATATTTGAGATGAATAAAGAGATGTGGCAATCTCCTACCCGGGGGCAAGGTTACCTACATTTAATTATGGGGTAACTAATACATCATTAGCTTATGACTGTTGAAGTAAAACCCGAAAATCTAAAATATGCAAAATTACCAAAATGCCCCTGAAACTTTAAAATTTAATTAAAGCTTAATTAAAGTACCGAATTAATCCCGAATCTCTGGAAACGAACTACAAATCAAGCAAGATAATTTTGAGGCAAGATCCAAATATTTTTACAAAGTACAAATGTGTATTAATTCACCTAAACTTTACTCGGGCCGAAATATATAAATTTATATACAAGTTTTATTATTTAAAATCATTTAAATCACAAAATAAATTAAGGAAACTACATTAAAAAGGATAGATTGATTTGGGGCCATAAAATCAGTGATTTCCAGCCCATGCCCTCCCTAATACTCGGTCCATCACATTTATATCAAATCCCTAAATTATTTCCTCCCATTTAACCTAAAACATTATAGCCGACACATCAAAAATTCACCCACACCTCAATCCGATTTTTCTGAATCAAGGGAGTATTTTTCTGGAGTTCTTCATAGTGCAAAGGAGGTGGGAAAAATAGCCACAAGGTTCTAGGGTCGATCGTTTGGCTGTGGTGATTTAATTGGGTCAAAAAGCTTGAACCGAACCAAAGAAATTCATAGCGTGTAAATCCATTGATCTATAAATTTTCTGGTATTTTTCTAGCCCTCTCTTAATCATATATAACATGTAAAAATTGTTGGAATCTAACCATGCACCATATCCTGATCGAACGAAAATTAATGAGCTAATAAACCCTAAAATCGAGTTAAATCTATAAAACATGTATACGACTTTTCTGGGCCTTGTTTATATTTTTCCTGGGTCTTATATACATCATATAACATGAGAAAAATGGTATCTTGAATTGTTGAAGTCGAATTCATGGGTTTTGGAATTATGGTTATTATCGGGTTTATGAAATAAAAAGAAAAAGTTTGGGAAAAATCATAAGTCCGATCGATCTAGGGTTTTCAAGGGATGAAATCTGGAAATAATAGTGTTATAATGATGGTAAAATTATTGGATAATGATTGGGATTACTAGGGTTTGATTTTTGATAAATAATTTTTATACCGATTTGAAAATAATTAGTAAAGGGTGTGTTTTGTAATTATTAAAACTTGTGGGATATTTTTGTAACATTTTATGGACCTGGGAGAATATGTAAAAATTATAACATAAGGGTCTTATTTGTAATTTTGGCAAGATAATGATTTAATTTGTAAATTATAAGTCGAATTTAAAATAAATAAAAATGAGGGACTAAATATGTAATTTCTGGAAAATTGGTGCTGAATTGAGTAATAAATTATATTCAGGGGGTTATGTGTAATTTTGATAATTTAATGGCTTAATATGTGATTGTTAATAATTAAAGGTTGAAATTGTAAATTAAAGGGCTAAATATGTAACTTTGATAACTAGAGGGACCTATTGTGTAAATTATGGAAACTTGAAGGATCATTCGTATAACATGCTAAAATAAGTACTCATGGTGTAAAATTGGTAAATTAAGGGTTTAATATGTAATTATAGTAAATTATATAATTCGAATTTGTAATTTAAAAAGTATAAGGACCAAATGTGTAAATTACCAAAACTTTGAGGGCTGTTTGTAACATAATTATATTGAAGGGTAATTTCTGTAATTTGAAGAAATAAAGGGACTTGATGTGTAATATGAATATTGTAAAGGTTAGATTGTAAATTATGTAAGTATAAGATTAAATTGTAAATTAATAAAGTAAAGGGGTGTAATTCGTAAATATTGGAAACTTGGAGGCCAAAAGTGTAAATCTGGAAAATAAAGTATTCGAATGGTAAATTATGAGATTTCTATTTTAAACCTTGAACTTTGGTAAAGTTACGTTTATAACCCTGAACTATGAAAACTTGTCATAACTAACCCTGAACTTGTGTAACTTGTTAAAATGAATGTTACTGCCATAATAAGCTAATTAAAGACTTGACTTGAAGTATACCACTTGAATCTTGCCAAGTATTGAAGCTTACTAAATCTGGAAACCTGCTAAAAATAGAAAGTTGCTAAAAATAGAAAGTTACTTATAATGGGAAGATAACTGAACCCCTTTCGTATCTCTGTCTTCTACTCCTTTAGGTTCGAGGAGGGAGTGATCTTGATCCCTGTCAGCTACTCTTTTGTTTGTGCTTGCTATTTGAATAAGGTACGGATATTCTGCCCTTTTCAGTAATGGGCCTTCGTCTCTTGATTTATTTTATTGATTCGTTTAAGATTTCCCGAACCATTGCTATGTATCCCTTGTATTGTGAACCTTGACCTGTTGTACTTGTTCTTGAACCTTGCTTTGAACCCTTGCTTTATCTTCTGACTTGAACCTTTGTTTTGAACCTTGTCATAAACCTGGATATGAACCTTGCCATGAACCTGGACTTGAACCTTGATACACCTGATAGTATAACTGGATTTGAGAAAACCTTTTTGATAAATTATGAAAATGTTTTAAGAAATTATTGGTAAGATTATCTTTATAGAAACCATTTTCAAATAACCTCTTTTATGAAACCTTTTTAAGAATACTTTTATGGAAAACGGTATTTAAGGATTTTGACACTTATGATATGAACCCTGATATGAATCTTGATATGAACCCTGATATGAACCCTGTTATGACACCTGATACATGATACCGAGACTTGATACTTGACCCTCACCCACAGTTTGAGACTACGAGCCATCTACTAGGCATGAGGGTTTCATGTCCATGTCGGTGATGCACCGCCGGCATGACTAGTGTGTAGCCTAGTGATTTGGTTACGCCGTCCCCGATTTGACTTGATTTATTACGTAGAGGAAGAACCCTGTGGCCTGCGGGGGCGCATGGATGCATCCTAGACCTGTCTTGATTTGTTCGTGTTACTTGTATTACTTGGTGACTGGCGAGTGTGTGCGATACACGCCTTTCACACCCCTGGGAGTTCGCGACTCCAACCCCTGGAGGTATCCCCTCACCCTGTACTTGGTATGCTGAGGTCACCCCTCCATACACCCTGATATGTGACTTGATATGGTTTGACTTTGAGATTGACTTTGAGTTTTGGGCTCGTAGTGGATTACTGTTTTCCTGAAACCTTGTAACCTTATGACCTGACACTTGACCTGATATTTGACCTGACTTGATTTAACTTGGGATTTTGGTGGGTTCTGGCTTCATTTACATCTACTATTGTAACCATTCTTAGTTCCTGGTATGTCTGCATAATTCTTTTGTATTCCTTTTCCTGACTCTTGTTACTCCTGGTATTATCTCTTTTACTTTATATTTCCGTTACTACTGCCTTGTTTCCGTTATATCTGTTCACTGAGCTCTCATAGCTCAGCCGCATTTCTTTTCCTGCGGCAGGTACATTTAAGCTAGGAGCTGGGTTTTAGCTTGGGATGAGAGCAACTTGTGTGAAGTTTAGACCTTGTCATTCTAGTGTGACCATTTGGATATTATTTCTGTTATGCCATTGTTAGGGCATTTGGATTCAGTTTTGTAATTCATTATTCATGTCTTGCACATGATTTAAAGTCGTGTTGACTTATTTCCCTTGGATTTTAATGTTAAAGCTTCCGCTATTTTTATTTCTTGAATGCTTGTATCTGATATGAAACCATGTATTTTATTTCTGGAGCTTGTTTTGAGTGTGGTTCGAGAGAGCATAAGTTGAAAGATTGTCCTAGGCGGGATCCGGCAAAATTTGGGAAATATCTTGATCCTCCTCCTCCTTCTCCTCATACCGGTCGTGTTTTCTCGCTTTCTCGTGACCAGGCAGATAAGGCGTCTGGTATGTCCTTGTTTTGTTTTCCGTTCTCTTTCATTTCTATGTCCTTGCAAATTTCGAGGACGAAATTTTTCTGTTAGAGGGGAAGAGTTGTAAAACCCGAAAATCTAAAACATGCAAAATTACCAAAATGCCCCTGAAACTTTAAAATTTAATTAAAGCTTAATTAAAGTACCGAATTAATCCCGAATCTCTGGAAACGAACTACAAATCAAGCAAGATAATTTTGAGGCAAGCTCCAAATATTTTTACAAAGTTCAAATGTGTATTAATTCACCTAAACTTTACTTGGGCCGAAATATATAAATTTATATACAAGTTTTATTATTTAAAATCATTTAAATCACAAAATAAATTAAGGAAACTACATTAAAAAGGATAGATTGATTTGGGGCCATAAAATCAGTGATTTCCAGCCCATGCCCTCCCTAATACTTGGTCCATCACATTTATATCAAATCCCTAAATTATTTCCTCCCATTTAACCTAAATCATTATAGCCGACACATCAAAAATTCACCCACACCTCAATCCGATTTTTCTGAATCAAGGGAGTATTTTTCTGGAGTTCTTCATAGTGCAAAGGAGGTGGGAAAAATAGCCACAAGGTTCTAGGGTCGATCGTTTGGCTGTGGTGATTTAATTGGGTCGAAAAGCTTGAACCGAACCAAAGAAATTCATAGCGTGTAAATCCATTGATCTATAAATTTTCTGGTATTTTTCTAGCCCTCTCTTAATCATATATAACATGTAAAAATTTTTGGAATCTAACCATGCACCATATCCTGATCGAACGAAAATTAATGAGCTAATAAACCCTAAAATCGAGTTAAATCTATAAAACATGTATGCGACTTTTCTGGGCCTTGTTTATATTTTTCGTGGGTCTTATATACATCATATAACATGAGAAAAATGGTATCTTGAATTGTTGAAGTCGAATTCATGGGTTTTGGAATTATGGTTATTATCGGGTTTATGAAATAAAAAGAAAAAGTTTGGGAAAAATCATAAGTCCGATCGATCTAGGGTTTTCAAGGGATGAAATCTGGAAATAATAGTGTTATAATGATGGTAAAATTATTGGATAATGATTGGGATTACTAGGGTTTGATTTTTGATAAATAATTTGTATACCGATTTGAAAATAATTAGTAAAGGGTGTGTTTTGTAATTATTAAAACTTGTGGGATATTTTTGTAACATTTTATGGACCTGGGAGAATATGTAAAAATTATAACATAAGGGTCTTATTTGTAATTTTGGCAAGATAATGATTTAATTTGTAAATTATAAGTCGAATTTAAAATAAATAAAAATGAGGGACTAAATATGTAATTTCTGGAAACTTGGTGCTGAATTGAGTAATAAATTATATTCAGGGGGTTATGTGTAATTTTGATAATTTAATGGCTTAATATGTAATTGTTAATAATTAAAGGTTGAAATTATAAATTAAAGGGCTAAATATGTAACTTTGATAACTAGAGGGACCTATTGTGTAAATTATGGAAACTTGAAGGATCATTCGTATAACATGCTAAAATAAGTACTCATGGTGTAAAATTGGTAAATTAAGGGTTTAATATGTAATTATAGTAAATTATATAATTCGAATTTGTAATTTAAAAAGTATAAGGACCAAATGTGTAAATTACCGAAACTTTGAGGGCTGTTTGTAACATAATTATATTGAAGGGTAATTTCTGTAATTTGAAGAAATAAAGGGACTTGATGTGTAATATGAATATTGTAAAGGTTAGATTGTAAATTATGTAAGTATAAGATTAAATTGTAAATTAATAAAGTAAAGGGGTGTAATTCGTAAATATTGGAAACTTGGAGGCCAAAAGTGTAATTCTGGAAAATAAAGTATTCGAATGGTAAATTATGAGATTTCTATTTTAAACCTTGAACTTTGGTAAAGTTACGTTTATAACCCTGAACTATGAAAACTTGTCATAACTAACCCTGAACTTGTGTAACTTGTTAAAATGAATGTTACTGCCATAATAAGCTAATTAAAGACTTGACTTGAAGTATACCACTTGAATCTTGCCAAGTATTGAAGCTTACTAAATCTGGAAACCTGCTAAAAATAGAAAGTTACTTATAATGGGAAGATAACTGAACCCCTTTCGTATCTCTGTCTTCTACTCCTTTAGGTTCGAGGAGGGAGTGATCTTGATCCCTGTCAGCTACTCTTTTGTTTGTGCTTGCTATTTGAATAAGGTACGGATATTCTGCCCTTTTCAGTAATGGGCCTTCGTCTCTTGATTTATTTTATTGATTCGTTTAAGATTTCCCGAACCATTGCTATGTATCCCTTGTATTGTGAACCTTGACCTGTTGTACTTGTTCTTGAACCTTGCTTTGAACCCTTGCTTTATCTTCTGACTTGAACCTTTGTTTTGAACCTTGTCATAAACCAGGATATGAACCTTGCCATGAACCTAGACTTGAACCTTGATACGCCTGATAGTATAACTGGATTTGAGAAAACCTTTTTGATAAATTATGAAAATGTTTTAAGAAATTATTGGTAAGATTATCTTTATAGAAACCATTTTCAAATAACCTCTTTTATGAAACCTTTTTAAGAATACTTTTATGGAAAACGGTATTTAAGGATTTTGACACTTATGATATGAACCCTGATATGAATCCTGATATGAATCCTGATATGAACCCTGATATGAACCCTGTTATGACACCTGATACATGATACCGAGACTTGATACTTGACCCTCACCCACAGTTTGAGAATACGAGCCATCTACTAGGCATGAGGGTTTCATGTCCATGTCGGTGATGCACCGCCGGCATGACTAGTGTGTAGCCTAGTGATTTGGTTACGCCGTCCCCGATTTGACTTGATTTATTACGTAGAGGAAGAACCCTGTGGCCTGCGGGGGCGCATGGATGCATCCTAGACCTGTCTTGATTTGTTCGTGTTACTTGTATTACTTGGTGACTGGCGAGTGTGTGCGATACACGCCTTTCACACCCCTGGGAGTTCGCGACTCCAACCCCTGGAGGTATCCCTCACCCTGTACTTGGTATGCTGAGGTCACCCCTCCATACACCCTGATATGTGACTTGGTATGGTTTGACTTTGAGATTGACTTTGAGTTTTGGGCTCGTAGTGGATTACTGTTTTCCTGAAACCTTGTAACCTTATGACCTGACACTTGACCTGATATTTGACCTGACTTGATTTAACTTGGGATTTTGGTGGGTTCTGGCTTCATTTACATCTACTATTGTAACCATTCTTAGTTCCTGGTATGTCTGCATAATTCTTTTGTATTCCTTTTCCTGACTCTTGTTACTCCTGGTATTATCTCTTTTACTTTATATTTCCGTTACTACTGCCTTGTTTCCGTTATATTTGTTCACTGGGCTCTCGTAGCTCAGCCGCATTTCTTTTCCTGCGGCAGGTACATTTAAGCTAGGAGCTGGGTTTTAGCTTGGGATGAGAGCAACTTGTGTGAAGTTTAGACCTTGTCATTCTAGTGTGACCATTTGGATATTATTTCTGTTATGCCATTGTTTGGGCATTTGGATTCAGTTTTGTATTTCATTATTCCTGTCTTGCACATGATTTAAAGTCGTGTTGACTTATTTCCCTTGGATTTTAATGTTAAAGCTTCCGCTATTTTTATTTCTTGAATGCTTGTATCTGATATGAAACCATGTATTTGTGACACCTTTGCCCTTGTCGGGTTGGGGTGTTACAGTTGATGTTCTGCGTTTCATGAGGCTTAACGCAATAAAATATATTTTTCCCTAATGGTAATTGTATATGTTGCAATTATTTTCATCTAATCTTGTGTTTAAATGGTTTGAACTGAACTGAACGAAGTATTTCCGAATAACTGAAAAAGGGCTTATTTTCCGAAATATGAAAAGAGCTTATTTTCTGAAATATTGAAAAGGGCTTATTTCTGCATAACTGGAACCAACGTAATTTCTGAATAACTGAAACGGATTATTTTCACTTATAAAACTTTATGAATTCACTCAACCTTTGTGTTGACGTTTTAGCATGTATTCTCAGGTTATCGGAAGCATGGATTGGCACGGGATTGGCTATGGACTATGTTATCATTCAAATCAATAATATATTTTTATACATGTATTTTGAGAATTTCCTGTTGGGACCTGCATATTGTAACTCTGATATAAATGAATGATAACAATTTTATCTAAAACATCTCATTTTCGAGTCGTTTTCTATTATCATGACTGTGAACTGTTTAGTAACTCCCCAACTTATATTTCCGCTGCGAATATCGAAAATGGGGGTGTTACAGTGGTGAAACTGATGTAAGTGATCCGAGTCGTGAACAGTATCGATTCAACAAAACGAAGATGATCTGATTGCATTTGAGGATACTTATTTAATTTTAAGAGTAAATTACACCGTTGGTCCTTGTGGTTTACGTTGACTGGCGTCGGTGGTCCTTTGACCAAAAAAATTGCGTCAGTGTTCCTTAAGTCAGAAATGTTATGCACCGTTAGTCCCTCCATCAAAGTGGCCCCACAACCAGATACTAACGCTCATTATCTATTGGATTTAAAGGGGCAATTTGGTCATTTCATCACTTCACATTCCTATTAATCCACCTTCCTAAAAGGTGCTTTGTACACGACTCATTAACACTATATATGTCACATTCCTATTAATCCACCTTCCCCCAATATCTACATTCACACAATAATTAAATTTCCATTTTCATATTGCTTTTATCTTTTTTTATATTCTAAGTTTATTAAATGGGTTCATCAGAAATTGTGGATTCCGGTAGGATTAACTACTATTAATCCACCTTCCCCCAATGTTTTTATCTTTTTCACAAACTTGTAATCTTTTTTCTTAGTATTTGAAGGAGAATAATAATTTTCCAGATCTATCACTTGGTAAGTTTATTTATTTATGTGCTCAAAATATGTGAAAAAATTGGTTAAAGATTTAGAATTAAAGATTTAATGCTTTTTGATATGGGTTTTGGATAAAGATTGTGTTTTTGTGATTTTTTTGGTTAATATAAGTTGATTAAGGCTTAAAAATGAATACTTTATTGGTTCTTGATTATGGGTTGCTGATGATGGTGGTGGGGGAGGTGGTTGTGGTTGTTTGTTGAAGTGCAAGATTTTGGTTCTCACTCTCAACCGGATTCAAACACCTTCATTAGATTTGGCAAAGTAATTGATCCAGACATTGACAAGGGATTTTGCGAAAGTGACCGGGATCCATACTTACGACTGGGTGCGTTTGAAGAATGATGAGGAGGAGTGGGAAGTGGAGGTAAGGAACTTTAGTCGTGCCCGAAAGCCAACCCTAGTAGAAAAATGGCCTGATTTCATAAAAGATAATAAGGTGAAAGTTGGAGACACTTGTGTGTTTAATCATGTAAAAGGTAACTTGTTTCATTTTCATGTGGTTAAGAAGAAGAAAGGGGGACCTATTAGCATAGAATCTCACAAATCGGTGAAAGAAATCGATCAATCTATAATTAGTAGCGATGATGATGTTGTGGCTCCCTTCACTTTTCAAGACATTAAAGGCAAGATTCTTATTTCTTTGGTAACCTACCCTAAATTATTACATTGACTCAGTTTAATTAAATCGTTTAGCTTTGATTTTCTTTTTGACTTGTACCTTTTTTTATTAGTTGAATTGTCTGAAGAATAGGAGAAAGAGTGGTCAAGAAATGGTGCACTTAAGCAGCTAAATCTTTTAAATCAAACTACCCTTTTTACAAAGTTACAATAAAAGATTCATACATCAGATATCCGACATTGGTAATGATTTGCAAATATTTTATCGTTATGTGATGAAGCGAAAAGTGTACCGCTTTTAAGGGGTCATTTAAGCCTTAAATCGTATTTATTTGATCAAATATTGCCCTAAATCATTCCTTTTGTCATTTTAGGTACTTTTGAGGAGAAATCTGGAAAAGGAGGCATTTTGGACATTTTTGGAGCACTAAAGTGAAGAAAACGGCAAAGTCTCAAAAATCGGCTAAAAGTTACCTTTGACGGCGTCACAATTTACTCTGGACGGCGTCATGCCTTGGCAAGAAAAGTTAGACGTGAAATTTACTCATGATGAGCCAGTGAAAATAGCATGTGAATTCTGACGGCGTCACGCTTTAACTTGATCAAGGGCGTCACGGCTTAAATCAAAAGGGGACGGCGTCACGTTCAAGGTTCGACGGCGTCAAGCCTTGATAAGCCAGAATGGATTTTTGAAGAGCTAAAGAGGGACGGCGTCAAGAAGGTCATCCGGGAACCCTAGATGCGGCGAGGTGACGGCGTCACACTCCATAAGGTGACGCCGTCAGATCCAAAAATCTATATATAGTTTTCTAATTTTTTGTCATTAGGGAGAGCTTAGTGTGTGGAATTTTGGGAGAAAACCCTAAGACGAATTCAGCTTCTTTTTCAAGGCTTTTTGCCTTGAGATCTTCCATGTTACATTGAAGATAAGTTATCAATTAATCATTCAATATGTCTATGTGTTGTTTGATTCTATCTTATTCTTGTCTTTTGTTTAACATGTTAGGCTAAATTTATCTTGTGTTTGCTTAGATCTAATGAAACCTAGCTATTGATTATTGGTTATTAGTGTGTTGTTAGTTGTATTGGATGATTGTTTATCTATGTTAGGCTTAAGAAAACTGGCTAACTTCCTATTCGGTAACTTGCTTGAACGTCTTAAGAAACATGAACCAAATGCGTACTAAAGGTTTTTATGGTTGTATTTAATGCACAAGCGAATTCTAGTGATCCCATGTTAGGAGCTTCCTAGCCGGCTCGACATAGGAGTGAAGTAGGAGCTTGTAGAGTTGGGGAAGTAAGTACGCCACCCCACGAATGGTATTAAGGAATACACCCGTCATCCACGCGACTAATACACACTAATTAACCGGTAAAAGATAGTTAGGGAGTAAGGAAATCTAAGTAAACACATTTCTCTACACATAAGTTTCTCACCACATTTTCATTTTTGTTATTTTATTTTATTTGCAATCCGTAGTAATTTTGGGTTAGTTGACTAGCAACTAATTCCGCCCACTCTTTCAAACCCGAGATTTTACTTGCTTTCATAAAAAATTATAAAAACATAAAAAGAATCTTCCTCAACCCTTAGACCTAATTAGAGTAGTCTTTCACACCTAACGAACACTATTCCCTGTGGAGAACGATCAATCCCCCGTACTTACCACTACACTATACTACATCGGTCAGGTACACTGCCTGGTAGGGTTGTAAGCCTCTTGAGATCCCTCGAGAGGTAAAACCTGTTGTAAGGTTGCAAAACCCACGCATCAAGTTTTTGGCGCCGTTGCCGGGGAATAGTTATTGTTTAGGTTGAATTTTTATTTTATAGGTCTACTCACTAGATTCCTTTCTAGTGAGATTTTTATTTTATTTTTCTAGGTTTTCTTTAGTCTATCTTTTTCTTTGTGTGTTTGTTCGTAATTTCCATTGACTCTTCCGTTCACCATTATGGAGTACGCGAATCCACCATACCACCAACCACAAAGGCCATTCTACCCTATTGACATCTCGAATTTCAAACAATATCGAGATGAACCCATATATGATGCATGGACTCGTTTTAGAAATTTACTCCGAAAATTCCCTCATCATAGTTTCGCTTTAGCATCCCTAACCCGAACCTTTTACTATCGTGTTGGCCAATATGACCAAATGCGCATTGAGGATTTTGCCAATGGGGACTTTAGGGAATTAAGTGCTGAAGAAGCATGGGATGCCATAGAAGATTGTGCCCAATATTATTATAGGGTAGACAACCCAACAGACGTTAGTACAAGTCAATTGAATATAAATTTCCTGGATCATGAAACAAGTTTGTTTGGGGATGAATACATTAGTGTTGAGATACCTAAGTGGTTGTCATGTAATGCCATAGTACAAAACAAACACATAGGTTATCTTGATGTGATGGAGGATCTAGCCGAGCATGATCACATTGATCAAAAAGACCTAGGTTTTATGATCGATGACGATGAATCTCAAGAAACACATGATGAATCTTTTGGGCAATTTGAATATAGCCGTCAGAATATTGAGGATGATCCTTATGATTCGGATATAGAAGTTGAGATGCCTAGAGAAGCACTTGAGATACTAGGGAAAATGTTAGGGTTAGATTCTAATAAAACACATGATGAGGATATAGGTGGTCTTGACACAAGGAATGATGAGGTAAGTAACATAAGCCTACCAAGTACCCCACAAGTCCTACCATCATTTGAGGCACACACACCGCCGGTGACTTACCCGGAAGAAGTTGAGGAGACTATAGGAACCCCAATAGAGGTAGAGCCCTTTGACCAAACACAACTAGAAGAAATAGGTTTGAATGCTTTTAGTGATCACAACCTTTCTTTTAGTTCTATGGAAGTTCCTAGTTTTGATGAGCCGGAGCCTCAACCAAAACCGTTACCTAATCTTCCATCCTTGGATGAAAATTTAGGAATTGAATTAGGTCCCGATCCACCCATCAAAACATATAGTCCGGGTAGTCTTAAGTTTAAGGTAGTAGACATTAAGCCTTGTAGTGAGGAAGACAATATAGGAGTGAAAAATGACCTTACATGTCTACATCACCCATTCGTGATTGATCACAAGAAACATTATGGGTTTAAACCGGGTCTATTGGGTCAAGATGGATTCCCAATTAGGAGTCTCTCGAAGTTGTTAGAAAATGATCCCTTTTTAGGAGAACACTTTAACTCACCCATTGACCAAAGTGAACTAGGTAAGGTTATGATGAAAGGAGCACACCCCTTTGAGCATATAATTCATCCACCAATCTTTCCTCACGTGGCATACTCCTACCGAGCTGGTGTGTATCGCTACTATCACCCACACTTAATCCTAAGTGTAGGGAAAACCTCCCCTATTTCCGTTAAATAAGGGTAGAGTCAGGCTCGTGACTCGAACAAAAACAAGCGCTCTTGGGAGGCAGCCCAAGCTTTATTTGCTTTGTTTGTTTATTTATTTGTTTGTTTGATTTTATTTTCCGTATGTATGTTTAATTTTTATTATTATTGATTCATGTTCAAAAGTAAATTGTGAAAATGCTTTATTTTGTTTTTAACTTCGTCTTAACTACATATAAAGGTATTTTGCAAAAGATAAGTGTAAGGGAAATCTAAATTGGTTTATTAGAACACAAATGAACATGAATCGTAATAATAATAAAATAGCATACATATTCGTATTTGTTTGAGTCAAATGCTTGTATCGAGTCATAATGATGTTTTGCAGGATTTCCAGGAAGTAAGGTAAAGGTTTTTCCAGAAATTTTCCGGAAACTTAAAATGAAAATTTTTGTCAGGTCATTTTTGACGGCGTCAGGGTTTATAACCTGACGGCGTCAGATTTAATTTTCAGAAATTTTTGAAAGTTTTGTTTTTAAAAAAGTTTTTATTAAAATCTCCAACTTATAATCTCCAGGAATCTGCAAAGTTATCATTCCACAAGCATTATATCCTTATATATAGATTTTTCCCGCCGATGTTATGCAGGTTTTCGTGTTTGTTTTCTCAGGTTTAACAGGTTATTTTGGACAAGGAAATGTTTTGAATCAAGCTTGTGGCGATGCATTAGTCATGGAGCTTCAACATTCTCTTTGGAGGAAGATCTAACCGTGTAATTTCATTATCCACCGAGCGAATCAGGGGAGTATTTGATTTCATTCTTTTACCTTATTTACTTTTACATCTTGTTATTTGAACATTGGGGACAATGTTCATCTTAAGTGTAAGGGGGGGGGGTAAAAGTACGATTTTAGAGAATGCCATTGCGCTTGATTTTTGTTTGTTTAATGGTAGATGTGTAATAAAACTGAGATAAATACCTGTTAGGGCAATTTTAGTGCCAAATTTAAAATTTTTTACAACATATAGGAGTGAAACTTTGATCTTAATGAGCGTCTCACGGATAGGAGTTATATGACTAGCACAAAAAACCGTACCACTAAAAAATTTTTCCACCCCAAATATGTGAGGTTCGCCCCTAGAATTGGTAGGAAAAGCATTTATGCTATGATGTGTGTACCGGTAGCACTTAGATTCTAGAACTTGCGTTAGGACCATTCCAAGGCCACAAGTGAGACTACATTCGTGTAGTTAGATTTACTACATGATAAGAGGCATTAGGATTAACCCATTGTTTTACACCTGTGTTTTTGTTATAATTACATTGGCTACATTGGTCAAGTAATTCTCCCACACCCTTTGCGTTGTACTCATTTTTAGTACACGATACCCCTAGTACACCCCTCAGAGCCTATCTTTTCGTTTCGACCTTTAAGCATTTTACTTAAAGGAAGAATTTGTTACACCCCACTAAAATGTACACCCAAATCGCCTTAGCCTACCTTGTATGCACTCATTTTTAGTGCATTATTGTTACAACATTTGTTTAAACCCAAGTTAATTATCTAGTTGATTACATGGTTGCTAAGTCGAGTCATATCCTTGTACATATTGTTTTGGGACGATTGGGACTCATGGGTAAAGTACTAGTGTAATGGAGTAATGGGGAAGAACATCATTTATTACCCCCATATGTGCTAAATGTTTTAAAAGTACTCCAAGTTTTTCAATTATCTTAATTCGAGTCATTAGATTAGTATTTGTAAAGTTATGTAAAAGTTCAAGTGTAAGGGGGATGCAATGCCCCTATGATGTATTATTTTGGATGGTAGGGCAAGAGTGTATGAAAAAAAAAAAAAAAAATCGAAAAATCAAGAAAAATCAAAAAAATGAGAAAAAGAAAAATAGAAAAAAACATACGGACTACCATCCCGTTTCATTTTATGTTTGTTTTATGTTTTTGTTTTTGTTTTTGTTATTTCATTTCTAGCTTAAGATCGAGTCTAGTCTTGGCTTAGCAACATTGTATAGTACATGTAATTAATCAAGATCTTTAACTAGCCACCAATAAAATATCCCTTATCCAACAAAACCGTGTTTTCCTTTTCCCTACACCTAACGTTATAACCCATTTAAAAGCCCTCTTTGATAGTTTATCTTTGGTGCTTACGCCTAGTGGAGGAGGTTTTCGATCCTTTCCCAAGCCTATGGTAATCTATTTGCTATGACAGGTAGTGAGAGATATTATCCGTTTTCATTTATGAGATTTATTTTGATGACACTTGAGAGATGTGAGTATCTAAACACTACTTGTGAGGTGCTAGTTTGTAATCTCCGTGCTTATTATGATTGAAGTGGAACGATTATTTGTTGTAATTACTTTTATGTTTGCATTAAATGACCCCTAACTTGTATTTTGATTAGAATAAAAGCGCATTTGCTTGAGGACAAGCAAATCTCAAGTGTAAGGGTATTTGATGAAGCGAAAAGTGTACCGCTTTTAAGGGGTCATTTAAGCCCTAAATCGTATTTATTTGATCAAATATTGCCCTAAATCGTTCCTTTTGTCATTTTAGGTACTTTTGAGGAGAAATCTGGAAAAGGAGGCATTTTGGACGTTTTTGGAGCATAAAAGTGAAGAAAACGACAAAGTCTCAAAAATCGGCTGAAAGTTACCTTTGACGGCGTCACAATTTACTCTGGACGGCGTCATGCCTTGGCAAGAAAAGTTGGACGTGAAATTTACTCATGATGAGCCAGTGAAAATAGCATGTGAATTCTGACGGCGTCACGCTTTAACTTGATCAAGGGCGTCACGGCTTAAATCAAAAGGGGACGGCGTCACGTTCAAGGTTCGACGGCGTCAAGCCTTGATAAGCCAGAATGGATTTTTGAAGAGCTAAAGAGGGACGGCGTCAAGAAGGTCATCCGGGAACCCTAGATGCGGCGAGGTGACGGCGTCACACTCCATAAGGTGACGCCGTCAGATCCAAAAATCTATATATAGTTTTCTAATTTTTTGTCATTAGGGAGAGCTTAGTGTGTGGAATTTTGGGAGAAAACCCTAAGACGAATTCAGCTTCTTTTTCAAGGCTTTTTGCCTTGAGATCTTCCATGTTACATTGAAGATAAGTTATCAATTAATCATTCAATATGTCTATGTGTTGTTTGATTCTATCTTATTCTTGTCTTTTGTTTAACATGTTAGGCTAAATTTATCTTGTGTTTGCTTAGATCTAATGAAACCTAGCTATTGATTATTGGTTATTAGTGTGTTGTTAGTTGTATTGGATGATTGTTTATCTATGTTAGGCTTAAGAAAACTGGCTAACTTCCTATTCGGTAACTTGCTTGAACGTCTTAAGAAACATGAACCAAATGCGTACTAAAGGTTTTTATGGTTGTATTTAATGCACAAGCGAATTCTAGTGATCCCATGTTAGGAGCTTCCTAGCCGGCTCGACATAGGAGTGAAGTAGGAGCTTGTAGAGTTGGGGAAGTAAGTACGCCACCCCACGAATGGTATTAAGGAATACACCCGTCATCCACGCGACTAATACACACTAATTAACCGGTAAAAGATAGTTAGGGAGTAAGGAAATCTAAGTAAACACATTTCTCTACACATAAGTTTCTCACCACATTTTCATTTTTGTTATTTTATTTTATTTGCAATCCGTAGTAATTTTGGGTTAGTTGACTAGCAACTAATTCCGCCCACTCTTTCAAACCCGAGATTTTACTTGCTTTCATAAAAAATTATAAAAACATAAAAAGAATCTTCCTCAACCCTTAGACCTAATTAGAGTAGTCTTTCACACCTAACGAACACTATTCCCTGTGGAGAACGATCAATCCCCCGTACTTACCACTACACTATACTACATCGGTCAGGTACACTGCCTGGTGGGGTTGTAAGCCTCTTGAGATCCCTCGAGAGATAAAACCTGTTGTAAGGTTGCAAAACCCACGCATTAAGTTTTTGGCGCCGTTGCCGGGGAATAGTTATTGTTTAGGTTGAATTTTTATTTTATAGGTCTACTCACTAGATTCCTTTCTAGTGAGATTTTTATTTTATTTTTCTAGGTTTTCTTTAGTCTATCTTTTTCTTTGTGTGTTTGTTCGTAATTTCCATTGACTCTTCCGTTCACCATTATGGAGTACGCGAATCCACCATACCACCAACCACAAAGGCCATTCTACCCTATTGACATCTCGAATTTCAAACAATATCGAGATGAACCCATATATGATGCATGGACTCGTTTTAGAAATTTACTCCGAAAATTCCCTCATCATAGTTTCGCTTTAGCATCCCTAACCCGAACCTTTTACTATCGTGTTGGCCAATATGACCAAATGCGCATTGAGGATTTTGCCAATGGGGACTTTAGGGAATTAAGTGCTGAAGAAGCATGGGATGCCATAGAAGATTGTGCCCAATATTATTATAGGGTAGACAACCCAACAGACGTTAGTACAAGTCAATTGAATATAAATTTCCTGGATCATGAAACAAGTTTGTTTGGGGATGAATACATTAGTGTTGAGATACCTAAGTGGTTGTCATGTAATGCCATAGTACAAAACAAACACATAGGTTATCTTGATGTGATGGAGGATCTAGCCGAGCATGATCACATTGATCAAAAAGACCTAGGTTTTATGATCGATGACGATGAATCTCAAGAAACACATGATGAATCTTTTGGGCAATTTGAATATAGCCGTCAGAATATTGAGGATGATCCTTATGATTCGGATATAGAAGTTGAGATGCCTAGAGAAGCACTTGAGATACTAGGGAAAATGTTAGGGTTAGATTCTAATAAAACACATGATGAGGATATAGGTGGTCTTGACACAAGGAATGATGAGGTAAGTAACATAAGCCTACCAAGTACCCCACAAGTCCTACCATCATTTGAGGCACACACACCGCCGGTGACTTACCCGGAAGAAGTTGAGGAGACTATAGGAACCCCAATAGAGGTAGAGCCCTTTGACCAAACACAACTAGAAGAAATAGGTTTGAATGCTTTTAGTGATCACAACCTTTCTTTTAGTTCTATGGAAGTTCCTAGTTTTGATGAGCCGGAGCCTCAACCAAAACCGTTACCTAATCTTCCATCCTTGGATGAAAATTTAGGAATTGAATTAGGTCCCGATCCACCCATCAAAACATATAGTCCGGGTAGTCTTAAGTTTAAGGTAGTAGACATTAAGCCTTGTAGTGAGGAAGACAATATAGGAGTGAAAAATGACCTTACATGTCTACATCACCCATTCGTGATTGATCACAAGAAACATTATGGGTTTAAACCGGGTCTATTGGGTCAAGATGGATTCCCAATTAGGAGTCTCTCGAAGTTGTTAGAAAATGATCCCTTTTTAGGAGAACACTTTAACTCACCCATTGACCAAAGTGAACTAGGTAAGGTTATGATGAAAGGAGCACACCCCTTTGAGCATATAATTCATCCACCAATCTTTCCTCACGTGGCATACTCCTACCGAGCTGGTGTGTATCGCTACTATCACCCACACTTAATCCTAAGTGTAGGGAAAACCTCCCCTATTTCCGTTAAATAAGGGTAGAGTCAGGCTCGTGACTCGAACAAAAACAAGCGCTCTTGGGAGGCAGCCCATGCTTTATTTGCTTTGTGTGTTTATTTATTTGTTTGTTTGATTTTATTTTCCGTATGTATGTTTAATTTTTATTATTATTGATTCATGTTCAAAACTAAATTGTGAAAATGCTTTATCTTGTTTTTAACTTCGTCTTAACTACATATAAAGGTATTTTGCAAAAGATAAGTGTAAGGGAAATCTAAATCGGTTTATTAGAACACAAATGAACATGAATCGTAATAATAATAAAATAGCATACATATTTGTATTTGTTTGAGTCAAATGCTTGTATCGAGTCATAATGATGTTTTGCAGGATTTCCAGGAAGTAAGGTAAAGGTTTTTCCAGAAATTTTCCGGAAACTTAAAATGAAAATTTTTGTCAGGTCATTTCTGACGGCGTCAGGGTTTATAACCTGACGGCGTCAGATTTAATTTTCAGAAATTTTTGAAAGTTTTGTTTTTAAAAAAGTTTTTATTAAAATCTCCAACTTATAATCTCCAGGAATCTGCAAAGTTATCATTCCACAAGCATTATATCCTTATATATAGATTTTTCCCGCCGATGTTATGCAGGTTTTCGTGTTTGTTTTCTCAGGTTTAACAGGTTATTTTGGACAAGGAAATGTTTTGAATCAAGCTTGTGGCGATGCATTAGTCATGGAGCTTCAACATTCTCTTTGGAGGAAGATCTAACCGTGTAATTTCATTATCCACCGAGCGAATCAGGGGAGTATTTGATTTCATTCTTTTACCTTATTTACTTTTACATCTTGTTATTTGAACATTGGGGACAATGTTCATCTTAAGTGTAAGGGGGGGGGGGGTAAAAGTACGATTTTAGAGAATGCCATTGCGCTTGATTTTTGTTTGTTTAATGGTAGATGTGTAATAAAACTGAGATAAATACCTGTTAGGGCAATTTTAGTGCCAAATTTAAAATTTTTTACAACATATAGGAGTGAAACTTTGATCTTAATGAGCGTCTCACGGATAGGAGTTATATGACTAGCACAAAAAACCGTACCACTAAAAAATTTTTCCACCCCAAATATGTGAGGTTCGCCCCTAGAATTGGTAGGAAAAGCATTTATGCTATGATGTGTGTACCGGTAGCACTTAGATTCTAGAACTTGCGTTAGGACCATTCCAAGGCCACAAGTGAGACTACATTCGTGTAGTTAGATTTACTACATGATAAGAGGCATTAGGATTAACCCATTGTTTTACACCTGTGTTTTTGTTATAATTACATTGGCTACATTGGTCAAGTAATTCTCCCACACCCTTTGCGTTGTACTCATTTTTAGTACACGATACCCCTAGTACACCCCTCAGAGCCTATCTTTTCGTTTCGACCTTTAAGCATTTTACTTAAAGGAAGAATTTGTTACACCCCACTAAAATGTACACCCAAATCGCCTTAGCCTACCTTGTATGCACTCATTTTTAGTGCATTATTGTTACAACATTTGTTTAAACCCAAGTTAATTATCTAGTTGATTACATGGTTGCTAAGTCGAGTCATATCCTTGTACATATTGTTTTGGGACGATTGGGACTCATGGGTAAAGTACTAGTGTAATGGAGTAATGGGGAAGAACATCATTTATTACCCCCATATGTGCTAAATGTTTTAAAAGTACTCCAAGTTTTTCAATTATCTTAATTCGAGTCATTAGATTAGTATTTGTAAAGTTATGTAAAAGTTCAAGTGTAAGGGGGATGCAATGCCCCTATGATGTATTATTTTGGATGGTAGGGCAAGAGTGTATGAAAAAAAAAAAAAAAAAAATCGAAAAATCAAGAAAAATACAAAAAAATGAGAAAAAGAAAAATAGAAAAAAACATACGGACTACCATCCCGTTTCATTTTATGTTTGTTTTATGTTTTTGTTTTTGTTTTTGTTATTTCATTTCTAGCTTAAGATCGAGTCTAGTCTTGGCTTAGCAACATTGTATAGTACATGTAATTAATCAAGATCTTTAACTAGCCACCAATAAAATATCCCTTATCCAACAAAACCGTGTTTTCCTTTTCCCTACACCTAACGTTATAACCCATTTAAAAGCCCTCTTTGATAGTTTATCTTTGGTGCTTACGCCTAGTGGAGGAGGTTTTCGATCCTTTCCCAAGCCTATGGTAATCTATTTGCTATGACAGGTAGTGAGAGATATTATCCGTTTTCATTTATGAGATTTATTTTGATGACACTTGAGAGATGTGAGTATCTAAACACTACTTGTGAGGTGCTAGTATGTAATCTCCGTGCTTATTATGATTGAAGTGGAACGATTATTTGTTGTAATTACTTTTATGTTTGCATTAAATGACCCCTAACTTGTATTTTGATTAGAATAAAAGCGCATTTGCTTGAGGACAAGCAAATCTCAAGTGTAAGGGTATTTGATGAAGCGAAAAGTGTACCGCTTTTAAGGGGTCATTTAAGCCCTAAATCGTATTTATTTGATCAAATATTGCCCTAAATCGTTCCTTTTGTCATTTTAGGTACTTTTGAGGAGAAATCTGGAAAAGGAGGCATTTTGGACGTTTTTGGAGCATAAAAGTGAAGAAAACGACAAAGTCTCAAGAATCGGCTAAAAGTTACTCTTGACGGCGTCACAATTAACTCCAGACGGCGTCATGCCTTGGCAAGAAAAGGTGGACGTGAAATTTACTCATGACAGGCCAGTGAAAATAGCATGTGAATTCTGACGGCGTCACGCTTTAACTTGATCAAGGGCGTCACGGCTTAAATCATAAGGGGACGGCGTCACGTTCAAGGTTCGACGGCGTCAAGCCTTGATAAGCCAGAATGGATTTTTGAAGAGCTAAAGAGGGACGGCGTCAAGAAGGTCATCCGGGAACCCTAGAAGCGGCGAGGTGACGGCGTCACACTCCATAAGGTGACGCCGTCAGATCCAAAAATCTATATATAGTTTTCTAATTTTTTGTCATTAGGGAGAGCTTAGTGTGTGGAATTTTGGGAGAAAACCCTAAGACGAATTCAGCTTCTTTTTCAAGGCTTTTTGCCTTGAGATCTTCCATGTTACATTGAAGATAAGTTATCAATTAATCATTCAATATGTCTATGTGTTGTTTGATTCTATCTTATTCTTGTCTTTTGTTTAACATGTTAGGCTAAATTTATCTTGTGTTTGCTTAGATCTAATGAAACCTAGCTATTGATTATTGGTTATTAGTGTGTTGTTAGTTGTATTGGATGATTGTTTATCTATGTTAGGCTTAAGAAAACTGGCTAACTTCCTATTCGGTAACTTGCTTGAACGTCTTAAGAAACATGAACCAAATGCGTACTAAAGGTTTTTATGGTTGTATTTAATGCACAAGCGAATTCTAGTGATCCCATGTTAGGAGCTTCCTAGCCGGCTCGACATAGGAGTGAAGTAGGAGCTTGTAGAGTTGGGGAAGTAAGTACGCCACCCCACGAATGGTATTAAGGAATACACCCGTCATCCACGCGACTAATACACACTAATTAACCGGTAAAAGATAGTTAGGGAGTAAGGAAATCTAAGTAAACACATTTCTCTACACATAAGTTTCTCACCACATTTTCATTTTTGTTATTTTATTTTATTTGCAATCCGTAGTAATTTTGGGTTAGTTGACTAGCAACTAATTCCGCCCACTCTTTCAAACCCGAGATTTTACTTGCTTTCATAAAAAATTATAAAAACATAAAAAGAATCTTCCTCAACCCTTAGACCTAATTAGAGTAGTCTTTCACACCTAACGAACACTATTCCCTGTGGAGAACGATCAATCCCCCGTACTTACCACTACACTATACTACATCGGTCAGGTACACTGCCTGGTGGGGTTGTAAGCCTCTTGAGATCCCTCGAGAGGTAAAACCTGTTGTAAGGTTGCAAAACCCACGCATCATTATGGTAGATTGTGTTCTTGAGGTGACTGATGGGAGAAAATGGAGTCCAGTTAAATGCAGGATTTACAATAGTTATCGTTATGGTAGAATGTATGGTGATAAACTGAAGACATTTCGTGATGAAAATCATCTATCTGTTGGTGATGTTTGTGTGTCGGTGATGTCTGGGTTTATTGTTCTTGATGTTAAGATCTGGGTTTATTTTTTTTAGAGTTAATGTCAAAAATGGTCCCTCAACACGGCCGGGTTTAACACTTTTAGTCCCTAGGTTAAATTTTTACCAGATCCAGTCCCTTATGAAGCCAACTATCTCGGGTTTAGTCCCTTGACCAGATTTTTCCCTAGTTTGACCGTAACCTGGGTTAGGTTAGCAAATATTGAGGGGTAATTTGGTCCTTTTATGTTTGGCGGGATAATTGACCAAGGATTATATACATTTTGACTAATTAGGTTGAATCATAACCCTTTTCATCCCCAAACTTGTTCATCACCAAATCCCTCTCATAATTTCGATCAGACACAGGCTAGCCAATGGTTTCTGAATGGAGGGTGCGTATGCAGGGATCAAAAGCAGACCCTTATCAAGAATATCGTGAGTATTTTGTCTTGTTGATGGAAGTTTTTTATGGTCAAGTATCTTGTTTAGATAACAGCTTAATTTGTTCTCGTATGCAGGTTATCTTCCAAGGGTTTTTTGCTTGAAGATAAACCATGGGGGTGCATTTACCAGTCCTCCCAAGATAAGATACAAAGGTGGAAAGGTAAATTGGATAGACACAATTGACTATGATGTCTTTTCTATTCTTGAAATTAATACAATGCTGAAAGAGTTAGGTTATGAAAACTCATCATTTATGTATTATTATAAGCAACCTAACACTGATTTAGACAATGGCCTAAAACAGTTAGTTACTGATCAGGATGTGTTGGAAATGATGAAGTTAGTTTCTAAGTATAAAGTAATTGACTTGTATGTTGATCACTGTGTTAATGAGGAGCCTCTAGATGTAGAGCCACTGATTGTAGATGACTCTTTGGTTGGAAATTTAGATGACAATGTAGAAGTTAGTGATGATGAATGGTTGACTAGGTGCTTAGACTTGGTGGGTAGGAAGAAACAGGGTGTAGATGAAAATGAGGATGTAGGACATTCACATAGTGATGAAAACATGAGTGCTGAGTCAGAAAGGGAAGATGGTAATGGTAGTGAAGATGGTTCTGTTGGTGAAGATAGTTCTGGTGAAGATAGCGATGACAGTGATTACTTTGTTGAAGTAGATAACATGATAGATGATGTGGAAGTGGATATGGCTGAGTTTAAAAAATACACTGATGATAATGTTGAATGGATTGGTATGGATACTGACCTTGATGATATGGAAGAAGATGATGAAGTTTTTGAGGATGAGGAACTTGACCTTGATGATATGGATACTGGGAGTGAATGTGAGCATGAAGGTGAATTTAAAGAAGCATACTAAAAAGAAGAAGGCAGAAGCAAAGTTGGGTGGTACTGTGTGGAAGGAGAATTTTTTTTCTTGGGCAGGAATTTGAAAGTAATAGAGAAATCAAGGAGATGCTAACTAGAGTTTCAGTAGAACAAATAAGGGTATTGTACTTGAAAAAGAATGACAAAATAAGGTTGAGGGCTGAATACAGGGGGAAGGTTCCTCAATTCAGTTGTGAGGATGAAAGTAGTTCAAAAGGGAAAGGTTCTGAAGGGGCAAAAGGTTCAAAAGGAAAGGGTCAAGTGAGTGGGTCAAAAGGGAAAGGTTCAGATAAGGATGAAACTTTCCCTTGGTAGATGGTAGGGACAATTCATTTGTGATGTTTTGTTGAGTAACATGTGTGAGGTTCTAAACAGACAGCTTGTAGATGGTAAGGACAAACCTATCATCACATGCTTGGAATTCATTAGAGTTTATCTGATGAAAAGAATTATGAATGTCCAAAAAGTTATTGCCAAATCTGATGGTCCACTTACACCTGCTGCTAGTAGAATTTTCCAAACAATTGTCAAAGATGCAGCTCAGATAAAGGTACATTGCCAAAATCTTTCATGCCTTTTTTTAACATTTCTGTAGACTTGTTTGGAGTTTCTAACTAGGTTATGTCTAATATATAGATTGAATAGAATGGTGGAGACTTATACCAAGCCAATGATCCTAATGGCCTTCAGTGTGTGGTGAATATTAGGATTAGGCAATGTAGTTGTAGGAGGTAGGAGTTAACAGGTATACCCTGCAAGCATGCAGTGGCTACCATTTGGAACATGGCAAGCAATGGGGAAGAAACAGGTATACCTGAGTCTTATTGTCATGAAACATATTGGCTTGATACCTGGAAAGAGATGTACAGGTTTAAGATAAATCCCACAAATGGTCATGATTTTTGGCAAAAATCCAATAACCTGAACACAATAATCCCACCAGATACTAAACCACAAATTGGTAGGCCACAAAAAAAGAGAAAGAAGAGTACAGCTGAATTGTTTGAAGGACTTGTAAAGGGAAATAAGTTATGTAAAGCCGGTAGGAGCATTACTTGTAGCATCTATAAGGTATATGGTCATAACAAGAAGGTTTGCCCAAGTTTGACTTCTGCAAGTTCTGCACAAGCTACACACACTCCACCATCTGGACAGGCAAGTTCTGCACAAGCTTCAGAGATTCCCCTTTCTTCACAAGGTCCACCATGTAACAATTCACATTTCAGGTTAATTTCTATTCCCAAAATTTTTACTATTCACTGGCACTATTCATTTCCGAGATTTTTATTTCATATCGAAATTTTTATTTTATATTCTCGTAAGATAAATTATTTCTATGACAAGATAAAAGTTTGACGCTTGTCGGGTCATTTTCGCAAAAGTTATTAAGGAATTACACGTTTGGTTTAAACGTCGTTTAAACACCCTGCGCTTAACGAAAACCACCTGCGCCAATTTTCCTCGCGTCTTATAAAACAGAAATTGCGTTTTAAGCACTTTCACTTATCCGCAACCTTAGCCTTCACCTGCACCATATTTTCTAAGGCATTTAGAAGCTTTTATATTATTGGAAAAGTCAACATAATTTACCCCCTCCATTGACCCTAAAATCATTCTTTGATTTTATAAATCATTTCTTGATTTTCAGGCTTCCGGTTTTAGGTCTAAAAGATGTTTAACACCAACCGACACAAGACTGAGCCCAGTCTAGACGTTATAGGCTATTTTAATTCATTATTATCCTATTAGAAAAGTTACATTTTACTTTTCTCAATTTTGCGCAACTTTCGTACGTTTTACGTATTTCGCGTTTTAGACCCGCGTTTTCAGTTTTATCATGGTTTGAGCAACCCGATGGAACTTAACACTCATTTGATATTTTATTATGGAGTATAATGATAAGTTAAATCATTCCTGCAAGTTTCGTATTTTTACGATACCCGGTTTTACGTTTCGTGACTTAACGGTTTACGGTTAGCGATTAACGGAACCAAAACTCACTCCGTAAGCAAGATAACACCAAAATTGACCAAGTCTTCCTTCCTAGCCATACCAAACCGCCATTAGGAGGGGGATTCATCCCCTTGGTGGCTTGATCCTAACCCTTGGTTCTTTAGATCATTACATGCGTAAATTTTATTTACTAAACTAACCTAAGCTTTCTTCCTATAAATACCAACCTAAACTAACACTAAAACTTGCACCACACCTTCTTATAACCTCAAAGTCCTCAAATCAAAGACACTTCTCTTATATTTCATAAGAAAGTTTATGAGTTCTTGAGAAGAAACTAGGCTTTGATCTTGTTTTCTTCAAGTTTTCAAGTAAGAGACGTTATTATCTTCAAATAATTTCAAGTCTCCAAAAAGACTTGTTATTATCTTCAAATCACTCCGGGTTTCCAAAGAGACGTCATTATAATCTTATTTTGGTTCCGGGTTTGTAAGGAGTCCAAAGGAGGAATTATTCTAGTTCTTGTTCTTAGATCCTTGATTTCCTTTCTTAAGTGAAAGCCAAAAGTTGTAAGAAAACTAACACCCACTCTTGCTCAATATCATTTATATGTTTCTTACCTTTATTTCATGCTATATATGGTTCTTATATTATGTTCATGATTTAAATACTTATGGACTTTGTTAAGTTTATTTATTGTATTTATAAACTTTTAATGTGTCATATAATCAAGTAAGCAAAATATATTTTCTATCAAATACTACAACACTAGGGAACTTTGTGTGAGGGGCTTCATTTGGGTAAACGGATCGACGAGTTGCTGGATTTACGAATTAAAGTGTCCTAGCTCCTCGAACGTTTACTACATGACCTCTGAATTACGATGGCCCGAACGGTAGTACGAGATATACAAACTAAAAATGTTTCATAAACCATCTTATTACAACAACCTACCTGACACACTAAGTACTACATCATGAACATTATATGAAACATATATAGGCAAGTCTTCGTATTCTTAGACATTACTCCAAACCTGAGTCGCAACGTTCTATTGTAGGTTGCACTTAAAGAATTCCCGACTTATCCATCGAACTCATTTAAGCACCATAATACCATCCAACTCACGGTGAGTTCATAGCCCCACTTTCTATTACTTAATTGTTTTACAAACCCTTGGGGGGAATACATGCTATTTTAACCGAACACAATGCTTTGAAATTGTATGCTATCTGATTGTTTTATTATCACTAAGTATTGATGTACTTTGTAAGGACATCAAATCAAGAAGGCTATAACATATTTTATCATTCAAAAGGACATCAAATGACTTTATATTGATGTACTTTGTAAACATGGAACCTTATGGGACCTCTTTTGTAAACTCTGATATATTATAATTTGAATGATAAATCCTTTTTAAAACGACTCAGTTAGAGATCGTTTTCTATTATTATGACTGTTGTGCCGTCGAGTAACACCCAGTTTGAATTCCGCTGCATCATTGAATTGGGGGTGTTACAGATTGGTACCAGAGCCATGGTTGTTGAGAAACGGGTCTAAGTGAGACCTAAACTATAACCACTTTTACAAGCAAAAACATTTTATAGCATTCCGCTCTCCGTGCCTTCCATCCTTCAGACGATCATGGACTTGTTAGACATTATACTACGCAAACATATTAACATATTGATACATACACACTTGTCATATTTGAGCACTTCCCGTAAGCTTTAGATTTATTCTAACATCATAATCCTTATTGTAGATGATGCATGGTTTTGCGACCTTACAACAGGTTTTACCTCTCGAGGGATCTCAAGAGGCTTGCAATCCCCACCAGGCAGTGTACCTGACCGATGTAGTATAGTGAAGTGGCAAGTACCGGGGGATTGATCGTTCTCTAGGGGAATAGTGTCGTTAGGATTGAAAAACTACTCTAATAGGTCTAAGGGTAAGGGAAGATTCTTTTTTTTTTTTGTATTTTTATAATTTTTATGAAAGCAAGTAAAATCTCGGGTTTGAAAGAGTGGGCGGAATTAGTTGCTAGTCAACTAACCCAAATAACTACTAATGCAAATAAAATAAAATAACTGAAAATGAAAAGGTTGTGAAACTTATATGGGGAGAAATGTGTTTACTTAGATTTCCTTACTCCCTAACTATCTTTTACCGGTTGATTAGTGTGTATTAATTGCGTGGATGACGGGTGTATTCCTTAATACCAATCGTGGGGTGGCGTACGTACTTCCCCAACTCTACAAGCTCCTACTTCACTCCTATGTCGAGCCGGCTAAGAAGCTCCTAACATGGGATCACTAGAATTCGCTCATGCATTAAATACAGCCATATAAACCTAGTACGCATTGGTTCATGTTTCTTAAGACGTTCAAGCAAGTTACCGTATAGGAGGTTAGCCAGTTTTCTTAAGCCTAACATCGATAAACAATCATCCAATACAATTAACAACACACTAACAACTAATAATCAATAGTTAGGTTTCATTAGATCTAAGCAAACACAAGATAAATCTAGCCTAGCATGTTAATCAAAAGACAAGAACAAGATATAATCAAACAACACATAGACATATTGATTGATTAAATGATTACTTATCTTCAATTAAACATGGGAGATCCAAGGGTATGAAAACCCTTAAAAATGGAAGAAATTCGTCTTAGGGTTTCTCCTCACAAAGTTGCACACTAATGACAAAAAATTGCAAAACTATATATAGAACTTAGTGGCTGACGGCGTCACGTTATAGTTCTTGACGCCGTCACCTCGCCGTGGCTAGGGTTCCCGGATGGTCTTCCTGACGCCGTTCCTCTTTAGTCCTCCAAAATCCTCCCTGGCTTATCAAGGCTTGACGCCGTCAGAATAAAGCTTGACGCCGTCTCTCTTTAGCTTAAACCGTGACGACCTTGATCACTTCAAAGGGTGACGCCGTCAGACTTCCTTTGTAAAACTCCCTGGCTTATCATGTGTATTTTTCATATCCACCTCTTTTTCCAAGCCATGACGCCGTCAAGAGCAATACTTGACGCCGTCAAGTGTACTTTTCCAGCAGCTTTGGAGACTTTGTCGTTTTCTTCACTTTTATGCTCCAAAAACGTCCAAAATGCTTCCTTTTCCAGATTTCTTCTCCAAAGTACCTAAAATGACAAAAGGAACGATTTAGGGCAATATTTGATCAAATAAATACGATTTAGGGCTTAAATGACCCCCTAAAAGCGGTACACTTTTCGCTTCATCAAATACCCTTACACTTGAGATTTGCTTGTCCTCAAGCAAATGCGCTTTTATTCTAATCAAAATACAAGTTAGGGGTCATTTAATGCTAATATAAAAGTAATTACAATAAATAGTCATTCCACTTTAATCATAATAAGCACGGAGATTACAAACTAGCACCTCACAAGTAGTGTTTAGATACTCACATCTCTCAGGTGTCATCAAAATAAATCTCATAAATGAAAATGGATAATATCTCTCACTACCTGTCATAGCAAATAGATTACCATAGGCTTGGGAAAGGATCAAAAACCTTCTCCACTAGGCGTAAGCACCTAAGATAAACTATCAAAGAGGGCTTTTACATGGGTTATAACGTTAGGTGTAGGGATATGATAAACACGGATTTGTTGGATAAGGGATATTTTACTGGTGGCGAGTTAAAGACTGGGGTCTGACGCCGTCAGAAGTGATCTGACAGATTTTTCATGTTAAGTTTCCGGAAAATTTCTGGAAAAACCTATACCTTACTTCCTGGAAATCCTGCAAAACATCACTATGACTCGATACAAGCATTTGACTCAAACAATTACTAATATGTATGTTAATTTATTATTGTTACGATTCATGTTCATTTGTGTTCTAATAAACCGATTTGGATTTCCCTTACACTTATCTTTTGCAAAATACCTTTATATGTAGTTAAGACGAAGTTAAAAACAAGATAAAGCATTTTCACAATTTAGTTTTGAACATGAATCAATAATAATAAAAATTAAACATACATATGGAAGCAAATAAAATCAAACAAACAAATAAATAAACACACAAAGCAAATAAAGCTTGGGTTGCCTCCCAAGAAGCGCTTTTCTTTATTAACGAGTCTTGTAGCTAGACTCAAAGTCACGTACATTACGTGATTCCATCATTGGTCACGGTTCCTAGGCCATTCTCATTTCCGGTTTTATATTCCGGTCCTAATTCCAAACAATCCTTGTAGAAACCGGATATCCTTTCCATAACACAGTCTACTCCTTTATTTCTATCCTCATCATTCCTATAGTAGACCGCTTGCTTAAGCTCCTTCTCAACATTTGACAAGTGTTGGAATTGCTCTATCTTATATGGCATTTGGTAGTTTACCTCATCGGTCTCATCCTTAAATCTAACTATCCCTAAGGAAGGTTTATAAGTCATTCTAGAGACCTCAACAAATGGTTTTCCAAAAACTACTTGAGTTAAGGATGCATCGACTATTGGGCGGATATCTTCTACAATTACAAAGTCGGTGACATAGGTGAAGTTTCCTACATAAACCGGTAATCCCTTAACTCTTCCCGTGAAGTTACTCATCCAACCCTTATCAGGGAACATCCTATACCCAAGTTGATCTTTCATTATCAAGTTGTAGTAGGCTCTAGTCATGATGTTTATGGGCGATCTAAGGTCGATGTAAGCTTTCCACACATGCAAATGTCCAATGTTGCATGGTATGTTGAGATTAGAAGGGTCGCCCATTTTTATAATTGGTCTACCTAGGAAGTATGGTGTCTCGGGGTCATCGAATAAGTTTGTATGATATGCGCGCTCTTCCTTAGTGGGTAGCCTATTGAAGTAGTCCTCATCATCATCTACTTCTTCAATCTCACTCTTCCTAACTTCTTTATCAACCTCGACTTTCTTAACCTCATCCTCAGGTTCACCATTATCCTCATTCCTATCAATTGGTTTAATAGTGACAATGTTGACGAAGTGGACGTGTTTGGATGAAGAGGGGTCTTTTACTTGGGGTCCGCTATTTGTGTTCCTAGCGTCCTTATGTGGAGGTGATAGCACTTGGTTGTTGAGGGCTTTCAATAAGTTGTTAATTTTATTGGTCATCTCCGTTTGTTGTTGATTGAATTCGGATTCGAATCTAGCTATCCTAGCTTCTTGAGATGCCATAAATTGGGCCATCAATCCTTCAAAGTTATTGGTACTACCATAATTGTTAGAAGGATTGTTATTGAAAGTACGGTTCGAGTTGGAACCGCTTGATTGGAAACGATTAGGTGGGTTGGACGAATTGGTTTGTTGTGCGCTTTGGTTTTGTTTCCATCTAAGGTTTGGGTGATTTTTCCACGAGGGGTTGTATGAATCACCGTAGGGGTTTGGCTCGGGTTTGAAAGTGTACCACTTGTCTCCCGCTCCGTCGGTACGCGAGGATGCGTAGTCCGCAAAAGCTTGTTCGGGGAGTTCCATGCAATCACGAGTGTCGTGGGGACCACTACATAATTCACATGAAGAAGTGATTTTGTTCACTTGGCTTGAAGGTTTAGGAGCCTCGTAGGATTTCATAAGAAACTTGACTTGGTCTTCAAGTTCTATGATCCTACGGTCGGAAGTGCTTGAATTGTTCGAAGGCAAAGATATTGCCTTGACCGTTTTATTCAAATCACGGGGATCACTCCAACTTTCGTTGTCATAAAGAGCAAGATCTTCTAGGAGAGCCCATGATTGTTCCGCACTTAGATCACGTAGCTTACCACCGGCCGATTGGTCAATGGTTTGCCTCGTGGAGAGATTGATATGGTCATAGAAGATTTGGACTTGGAGCCAAAGTTCTAGGCCTTGGTGAGGGACTTTTTGGAGTAAGTCCTTGAATCGAGTCCATGCCTCGTAGAGGGTTTCGCCTTGACGTTGTTGGAACATCAAGATATCATTCCTTAGCTTGATAGTTCTTCCTGGTGGGAAAAACTGAGCAAGGAAACGAGTGGTGAGATCATCCCAAGAGGTGATGGATCCTGCGGGTAGACGCTCTAGCCATTGACTAGCTTGGTCCCGCAGAGAGAATTGAAAGAGACGCAGTCGGGTCGTCTCTCGTGTGGCAACATCAAGGTCTATGGAATCAACGATTTTGAGAAAGTCCTTGAGATGTTGATTAGGATCTTCGGAACGAAGTCCATGGAATGCGCATCCGCTTTGCACCAACCGGATGGTGTCGGATCGCAAGGGAGTGACATTGGCTCCTTGAGTGAGCTCAATGGTGTTTCGATAGCCATGGTGGCTAGGACGGGAGTAGTCTCCTAAGGTACGGGCTCTAGGAGGTGGGTGTTGTTGTGGTGGTGGGTTGTTGGGATCAACGATATTACCACCTTCCATGATGTCGGATGGTAATGGCTACGAACAAAGAAACGAAGAAAAAAGATAGACTAAAGAAAATCTAGAAAAAATAAAAATCTCACTAGAAAGGAATCTAGTGAGTAGACCTAATAAAATAAAAAATTCAACCTAAACAATAACTATTCCCCGGCAGCGGCGCCAAAAACTTGATGCGTGGTTTTGCGACCTTACAACAGGTTTTACCTCTCGAGGGATCTCAAAAGGCTTGCAATCCCCACCAGGCAGTGTACCTGACCGATGTAGTATAGTGAAGTGGCAAGTACCGGGGGATTGATCGTTCTCTAGGGGAATAGTGTCGTTAGGATTGAAAAACTACTCTAATAGGTCTAAGGGTGAGGGAAGATTCTTTTTTTTGTATTTTTATAATTTTTATGAAAGCAAGTAAAATCTCGGGTTTGAAAGAGTGGGCGGAATTAGTTGCTAGTCAACTAACCCAAATAACTACTAATGCAAATAAAATAAAATAACTGAAAATGAAAAGGTTGTGAAACTTATATGGGGAGAAATGTGTTTACTTAGATTTCCTTACTCCCTAACTATCTTTTACCGGTTGATTAGTGTGTATTAATTGCGTGGATGACGGGTGTATTCCTTAATACCAATCGTGGGGTGGCGTACGTACTTCCCCAACTCTACAAGCTCCTACTTCACTCCTATGTCGAGCCGGCTAAGAAGCTCCTAACATGGGATCACTAGAATTCGCTCATGCATTAAATACAGCCATATAAACCTAGTACGCATTGGTTCATGTTTCTTAAGACGTTCAAGCAAGTTACCGTATATGAGGTTAGCCAGTTTTCTTAAGCCTAACATCGATAAACAATCATCCAATACAATTAACAACACACTAACAACTAATAATCAATAGTTAGGTTTCATTAGATCTAAGCAAACACAAGATAAATCTAGCCTAGCATGTTAATCAAAAGACAAGAACAAGATATAATCAAACAACACATAGACATATTGATTGATTAAATGATTACTTATCTTCAATTAAACATGGGAGATCCAAGGGTATGAAAACCCTTAAAAATGGAAGAAATTCGTCTTAGGGTTTCTCCTCACAAAGTTGCACACTAATGACAAAAAATTGCAAAACTATATATAGAACTTAGTGGTTGATGGCGTCACGTTATAGTTCTTGACGCCGTCACCTCGCCGTGGCTAGGGTTCCCGGATGGTCTTCCTGACGCCGTCCCTCTTTAGTCCTCCAAAATCCTCCCTGGCTTATCAAGGCTTGACGCCGTCTGAATAAAGCTTGACGCCGTCTCTCTTTAGCTTAAACCGTGACGACCTTGATCACTTCAAAGGGTGACGCTGTCAGACTTCCTTTGTAAAACTCCCTGGCTTATCATGTGTATTTTTCATATCCACCTCTTTTGCCAAGCCATGACGCCTTCAAGAGCAATACTTGACGCCGTCAAGTGTACTTTTCCAGCAGCTTTGGAGACTTTGTCGTTTTCTTCACTTTTATGCTCCAAAAACGTCCAAAATGCTTCCTTTTCCAGATTTCTTCTCCAAAGTACCTAAAATGACAAAAGGAACGATTTAGGGAAATATTTGATCAAATAAATACGATTTAGGGCTTAAATGACCCCCTAAAAGCGGTACACTTTTCGCTTCATCAGTAGACATCATGTCTATACCACCATCACCCGATCACATTCCCCCTATGCCCGATCACTTGCCATTTCTTCCCGGACTCAATGATCCCTATCTTGAAGCACTTGCTTATTATGACAATGAGGAAGAAGCTTATGAGGATTTAGCCAATGACGAAGAGGAAGAAATGGAAGAGGATCCGTACGAAGATCCCGAAATGGACATAGATGTGGAAGAAGAGGAGGAACTACTAGTGGTACGACTACTATCACCATTGACATCACCACCTCCTGTCTCTGTATCCTCACCCGAATCAAATCATAATACTCCTACTCAAGGGCCAAGGTCCACATATGAAATCGGCGGATCATCCAAACTCATACCTACATTCTTAAATTCGGCCCATTATGAAGTATATTGCCTGAAACAAGGCCTTGACCTAGCCTTACATAAACTTCACAACATGACACGCCAAATGGATGACTATGAACCTATAGGATGTAACCTTATTGATTGTGTGGATCGGGTGGTCTTGGATGGTGGAAGAACATGATGTTCATGGTTGGAGTTAGCGAGAGAAAGCTAGAGAGATGGAAGGGAAAACTTGATCTATTAGATTAGTGTGTGTTTGGTTACAAGAGTTCCACCCTTCCTAAGTGTGGGAAGGGCTTTATATAGTAACTACTAATGGTGCCCCTAGTGGGCTGTGGAGTGAGCTGACAGTGGGGAAAGCCCCGACCCACTCCACAAATATAAATACGACTAATACTATTACTACTAATACTAATATTACTAAGCTAATATAAATAAGCCTACGAGCTATGTAAATGCTAAATAGATACTCGGGGTGACCGAGCCTTCATCTGAATATTTATATTCCTAACAATCTCCCCCTAAGGGAGGTCACCCCGGAAATAATAACTTGAATTCTAGCATTTTGTCTTCTGAAGTTGTCTTCATAGCTCGTAGTCTTTGATTCTTCATTGTCTTGAAACATTGTGCTTTCAGCAGTGAACTTTTGATGACCTTTCCTTTGTCTTGGATGATTTTGAGTATTCTTCGAAAATATCATCCAACATGTATCTTCAAGCCATCTTTCAGTAGTATGTCTCCACGTGATGTGTAAATCTTTGAGCCGACATGCTCACACTATTTGGTGTCATGATCTTTAGCATCAGAGTTTGCAGAAGCCGTGTTAAAGGTCTTTTAGGTTGATCATGACTTTGTTGAGTTACAATGATGATGTAGTGTGAGCATGTGGTAGAGGATTGGCATCTTTTTCTTCAATCAGCTACAAACGCATTCAGCTGCAACCTCAATCAGCTACAACCGCAAACCGCTGCAACAGCAATCAGCTTCAACCGCCAGATGTTCCTGCATACGACAGTTAGCAATAACACGTCCGGTACTTATAGGTTCGGACTTCGAGATTGTTGACAGCATAGTGTGAAAACTCTCTCTAATCCTTACCAAGACCGTTCCTAATCGAAAACCCACAGAGGGCTTTTTAAGATCGAACCGTAGCACATCAACGATTAGGTGAGTCGCTGGAGATCACTCCACGACTGTAGACCGTTAGAAACCACCGTGACCACTAAGCGTAATCCATAAAGAATTACCGAAGTGACCTGCTTTCAGGGCTGCTTGATGTTGACCCTGGCAGGAATTTCCATTCAATCATTGAGAATTACATTTGTAAATTCCCTCATGAATGTTCTGGCAGATTGCTAAGATCTGCGTAGGACTCATAAGTTTACAACTGGTGTCCTTGATGTTGAACAACCAGTGTAGAAGTAATTTGTGTCCCTATGAGATCTTATTATGCATCTCGTGGCTCTAGACTCAATAGTGCATTTTGATTTAGTGAGCGGAGGCTGGAGAGAACTGCCACCTTTTCAATATCATCTAACTCGGAGTGAGAGAGACGATAGAAATATATTGAAATCCGTGACAATTGAAACAAGAGTCCTTTGAGGGACCTTGAGTGGCTAGGGAGGGTTGTGCAGCGTATCACTGGGTCCATGATACTTTGTCTTCAATGCCAGCAATCAACTAAGTGATTCTGACAGCATATGTATTGACCCGGTTTCTGCCTAAAGTGTAAGGAGGGCTTCTTTCTTTTCACCCTTTACCTTTACATTTCTTTTTCATTCTTCAACCCCTTCAGTGCTTACCGAGACTTCCTTACTAGTACCTTGTTGGGTTTGTTCCAGTACTAGCTCCATCTCAATCGGCACTCTTCCCTTATTCACTTTTCTCCTTTTTTAATCATACCTAAGGACTTCTACCCTAACTAGTGGATTGTCCCTGGGTAGATCCCTCCGGCTCTGGCGGGATCGTGGGAACTTGAGCCTAACCTAACCATCCTTATAACTCCATGCATTCATTAAAATGGTCAGTCTTTGGTATTCTTCCACGATTGCCATAAAACCAAATCCTTGAAAAATCTCTCAAAGTGTTCATTATTCTGAAAACTTATTTTTGCTAACACTTGAGAGTTTTATATTTTTCAAATGCTCCCCCTCAACATGTGCTCAAATGATTGTTTTATAAATTTGCACATGTCAGGTGAAACTCGCACTTTTGAATTGATTGATTTTCCAAGAACATGATCATCGCGAGACACGCTTACATCACTAGTAAACTAGCTTGAAATTATTACCCGTCCAGATCACATTCAAGGAAGATCGCTCGAAATCGGTACATTCTACTCAGACACGTCCTTTGCGAGACACGCTTACATCACCAGATAAACTGGCTTGAAATTATTACCCGTCCAGGACATGTCCTTTCGACTACTGACTTTAGCTATCGTCAATTCATTGGTGAAGTCTGATCCACGATCATATGCTATGCCAAATCCTTTTAGTTCATTTGCTCCCCCTCAATATGTGCATCGTTATACGAAAGAGTTTAGCACATATGGGAGAGCCTAACGTTTAATTCCAAAACATCACATTTTCATCATGTTTCATATTTAAATCACATTCTCTCCCCGATCAAAAATTTCAAACCTTTTGAGATTTGTGATCCCAATTGATTTAAATAAGTTAGAAAATGTGGGAGAAAATGTGTCCGATTTAATATATTCTGATGATGAGAACATACTATGCTCCCCCTTAATCTAAGAGGGAGATTCACTGCTTATTTTGCACATTTGATTATTATGACACATATGAGTTTGACCTTTTTGCGCAGACAATATAATCACCCGCTTTTCTGAGTGAATCAGTGGTCAACATCAATCATCCATCCACCAACAAATCTTCTCAAGTATTGTCGATCCCCTCTTGGCGAGATCCGAGTAAGTACTTCTTTGTTGAAATGATGGTGGTGGAGGTGAAGGTGTTGTTGTTGTTGTTGTTGCCGATGTTGTTGTCGTGGTGAATTCCGAGCCAATCAATAGAATTTGAACATCTGATTAAATGGTTAGAATGGGAACTGGCACATTCATTTTGGCTATGGAATCTGCATAAGAATATCAACACAGATATACATGCATACAGATACACTATTCCTTAATAGCTACCCTTCAGCAGCTTGCCACATTATAATACCAAGTTCATCTTATAATCAAACCCCAATCAGGAACTACGTCAAACCACTATCTAGTATGAAGAGCAATTAGCAATCATGAACATGGCAATTCACACAGATTTCAATATTTAATTCAGGATCTTAGGAACATGATTCTAACATAATAGCAATCTACCTAAGCGAATCCTGAGAACATATGCACAATATCAACAACAATTAAGCAGCAATCGACCAACAAAAGTCAAACGACATTTGAAACTCATTCATTTAGATCATACAAATGCCAGTGGAGTATTCAAGAACATCAAACACAACTGGTTTTCTAACTTCTTTCAGATTTTGAGTTTTAATGTATCTAGGGGATTAAACGAGGATTCCAAAGAGATACAAATGAACCTTCTAGTTATATGAAGCTAGGATACTATAAGCAAATTGCACATAATGTCCTAAACTTTCTAGCAACTAACACACTTGGTCATTTGATAAATTTAAGCAATTTCCTCCTTCAACTAATACCCCATTAACTACAAATCCTTTTCAAAGAGTTATGAATTAATCAAGAAACCCGTTTGATGATATAAAATTTGAATTCACTCTCCCCCTCAATCAATGACCCGTATTCAAGTTAAAGATTAGTGGTCGTTGATTGAGTGACAAATTTTATGCATAATCCAAGTATAAACAAATTTCATACAACACATATTCACCAAGTGTCTCACAAATAATTTTCAGAAGAATCATAGAATGAAAACTATTTGTATGCAAAGAAGATTTCTCTTCCTTTTCAAGAAATGATGCACTGAAACATACATCAGATCGGTGAAACATGGATATAAAGTAATCCATGCCCAGGTGAACATCACCCAGTTGGAGGAACAGCCGTCTTTTTGGCGACGTGCTTTCCCCAGTTTGAAGCGCGGGTTGCTATCTAAAGTAATAGCAAGCCATTTAGACATGTTTTATCCATCCATTTTAACTTCTGCTCGAGCTTCATTTAAAGACCCGTGCCATTATTGAATGAAATTTCTAAGTCCGTAAATGTTATCGATAAACAGAAGACATGCCTAGGTGAAACTATTTTTGGTCTTTTCTAATTTTTTAATTTTTATGTTTTTTCTGATTTTACGATTCTCTATTTACAATTAGCAAGATTTCTATATATCTATTTACAAAATGGTATAAGATATGGAAAAAGAATGTAAGAAGCAAAATATATACAAGGATACGAACCAAAAACCATTACTCCTCAGCTTCCAGAATATCTCCACTGCCATCGCTTTACTTGCAGAAGAGTAATGTGAGCACATTCAATCAGGGAATGATTCTGGCTTTTCACTCTCCCCTAATTAGTGCTCTCCCCCAATCTGACAACCTCTGACGATCACCCAAAATAGGAAGAAGAAGAAGACTTTGGATGAACACCCATAATAAGAAGAAGTCTTTTGGTAACCAAATGCATGCCGTCTTTAGTCTTATATAAACTCCCGCCCTCATGAGTAGAAAGCCGTCGAAAAAACCTATAGGTATTTCTTTTCGATAGTTTAAGTTGAGCCTCACTGAATCTACAACTACAACTCATCAAACAAGAACTCCCATAGCATAGGTTAACATCAAGTTGGACTTAACTAAAACTACGGAAAAACTTGAACCTAACTAACTCCACAACTATCAAACAAGACTTACTGGTAAGTTAAATACATTGTCATAAGAATCAATGTTTTGACTTGGAAAGCTGTAATGAACCTTCATAGATTGCAATGTGGAGAACGTGATACATCGTCTTCTCAATGCTCAGTAACATTACTTACATCACCCCACTACATGAGTGATACTCAAGATGTAATCAGCCATCGACTTCTCAACTAATATAATACCAAGTAACAAGTTGAACCACTGATCATCTTAGTTATTACCATCCTTGATATTAAGCCTGATCACGTGAACCTGTTGTGCGTCCTTGATGTACACATTTCTCTCCCCTGATGGTTACGATTAATCAACCATGACGTACAGTGAATGTAATACCAATGACAAGTTGAACACTATCATCTCTGCGGTTATCACCGATGATGATAAGCGATCACTGAACCTTTGCGTCCTTGTGTAACATTTTCCCCCCATGATGTTCGATTAATCGGAATCTCTCATGATGTGTACATGTAGCCTCAATACTGTACATGAAAGCATTGACTAGAAACCATTGTTGCTGATTATACCAACCCGTGAGACTATGTCGATTAGCATTCCATGACCATGTTCTTCAACACCTTGAAAGACGAAGGAAGAAGTAGTGTTGGAGAACCATGGTTTGCACGACTCCTGAACTGACGTATTCAGGAGTCGTATGACCATTTCTCAATCATCAACCAACATGTAGAATTATTCACCCTTCCCCCCCTCAAAAGTTGCATCTGCCTGCCAACTGCAACTTTTGATTAAGTAAGTGAATAAGAGTATACTCCTATATGCGCCGATCCACTTGACGACTGAATAAGCACGGAAAGAGCATGAAACTTGTTGATGAGAATGGCCATAAATAAGAAGATTCCTCTTCCTTTGAAGATAAAGTGCACTCAAGCGTACACTTTTCTTTTCTTTGAAGAACGAGGCCTGCACTGAAGTGTACAGACGTCATCTGATGAAGAACGAGGCCTGCACTGAAGTGTACAAACGTCATTATGATGAAGAGCGAGGCCTGCACTGATGTGTACAGACGTCATCTGATGAAGAACGAGGCCTGCACTGAAGTGTACAGACGTCATAACTCTCTCTTTACAACTTCTCTCATCAAACTCGTTACTAACCCCATTATCATTTTTTCGGCTTGATTTCGTGACCACTGATGGAGAAAAACCCAATATGATGAACTTGAGACTGAAGTAACATAACCCGAACTTGTGACTTAAACTTGTACTAATGTGTGACAAAGAGCGGTGTAGAGACTTCGTGCAACATTGAATCCCTAAGTACTCTATACTCTTCAACCAACCAACCATCAAGTATAAGATGTACATCACCTCTTGGATATCCACAACTTCGTGTGACACTGAGCACTACAACGTAACTCCTTAAAGTGATAGTTATTTCGTAATAGAGAGAAAGAAAAAATAACTAGATATCCAAGTCCTCGTCATTGTAAAGGTTAAAAGCTCGAACAAGGATCTCGAAGAATCTTCATCCAACCTCCCCGATATCTTCAGATACTAAGTACACGCACCCATGAAATTTCACTTCAGCCTCAAATAAATAATAATGAATTAATGCCGCAGTCACATCTTGTTGATTAAATGCCCCGATCTAGCCATTTATGATATATCGACTGAACTTTGATAATGGTTTTAACCCGATCATGGTTAAGAGCGCATAGTCCATCATCACGGGATTTTACAAATCTATGATTTAAACCGAGAAATAAGTTCTTTCGCGGGATTTTACAAAACCAAGAAGAAACCGTGAGGCAGTAATATCCTTAATCCCCACAACCCACCACCACAACAACAACCACCACCTCCTAGAGCCCGTACTTTAGGAGAGTATTCCCGTCCTAGCCACCATGGCTATCGAAACACCATTGAGCTCACTCAAGGAGCCAATATCACACCCTTGCGATCCGACACCATCCGGTTGGTGCAAAGCGGATGCGCATTCCATGGACTTCGTTCTGAAGATCCTAATCAACATCTCAAGGACTTTCTTAAAATCGTTGATTCTATAGACCTTGATGTTGCCACTCGAGAGACGACCCGATTGCGTCTCTTCCAATTCTCTCTGCGGGATCAAGCTAGCCAGTGGCTAGAACGTCAACCCGCAGGATCCATCACCTCTTGGGATGATCTCACCACTCGTTTCCTTGCTCAGTTTTTCCCACCGGGAAGAACTACCAAGCTAAGGAATGATATCTTGATGTTCCAACAATGTCAAGGCGAAACTCTATACGAGGCATGGACTCGATTCAAGGACTTACTCCGAAAAGTCCCCCACCATGGCATAGAACTTTGGCTCCAAGTCCAAATCTTCTATGACCATATCAATCTCTCCACGAGGCAAACCATTGACCAATCGGCCGGTGGCAAGCTACGTGATCTAAGTGAGGAACAATCATGGGCTCTCCTAGAGGATCTTGCTCTTTATGACAATGAAAGTTGGAGTGATCCCCGTGATTTGAATAAAACGGTCAAGGCAATATCTTTGCCTTCGAACAATTCAAGCACTTCCGACCGTAGGATCATAGAACTTGAAGACCAAGTCAAGTTTCTCATGAAATCCTACGAGGCTCCTAACCCTTCAAGCCAAGTGAACAAAATCACTTCTTCATGTGAATTATGTAGTGGTCCCCACGACACTCGTGATTGCATGGAACTCCCCGAACAAGCTTTTGTGGACTACGCATCCTCGCGTACCGATGGAGCGGGAGACAAGTGGTACACTTTCAAACCCGAGCCAAACCATTATGGTGATTCATACAACCCCTCATGGAAAAATCACCCGAACCTTAGGTGGAAACAAAACCAAAACACACAACAAACCAATTCTTCCAACCCACCTAATCATTTCCAATCAAGCGGTTCCAACTCGAACCGTACTTTCAACAACAATCCTTCCGGCAATGGTAGTACCGATAACTTTGAAGGATTGATGTCTCAATTTATGGCATCTCAAGAAGCTCGTTTAGCCAAGTTTGAAGCCGATTTCAAACAAAAACAAAGCGAGATGACCAATAAGATTGACACCTTGTTGAAAGCCCTCAATGACCGAGAAATGGGAGCACTCCCTAGCAACACGGTCAAGAACCCGAAACTAAACGTCAACGCTATTTCATCGGTTTCGTCCCCTAGTTCTTGTCCACAATATTATTCGGTCAATTCCATGAGCATGTGTTTCAAACAAACCCAAGTCGTTCCAAATGACCAAGAAGTTATGACATCCAAATTGGTCAACAACATAGTTGAAACACCTCCCACTCAAAACCTTGATGAAGAATTCAAGGAGCTCCACCTTGAAAGTCCGGTTGTTGATGTGTTGGATGAGAAGAAGCTCAAGTTAGGCGAAAAAGGGACCGCCTTCGTTCAAAACAAACTACCTAAGAAGTTAGATGATCCGGGCTTATTTGTTCTACCTTGCAAGATCGGTAATTCGGAGGCTTATGACACATTAGCCGATCTTGGATCAAGCCTTAACCTACTTCCGTTACCTCTCTACACCTCTCTAAAACTAGGAAAACTTGAAGAAACCGAGGTGATAATAGGTTTAGCGGATGGGAGTGTTGCTTACCCGGTTGGAGTAGTTAAGGACGTGTTAGTGCACATTGGAAAACTAACCATTTTAGCCGATTTCCACGTCCTTGATATGGTTAGCGACCCTACATGCCCCTTGTTGATAGGTAGAGGATTTTTGGCGACCGCTAGTGCTATGATTGATTGTAAGGAATCCAAGATAGCGGTAGGAGAAGGAGATACTTGGTCAGTCTATGATGTTAAGAAACATGCCTATGATACTAGTGAGGAACCAACACCACATTGGCTAGAATCAAAAAGGAGACCATCTAGATATGGACCTTGGATTGATAGAGACTTCATAGGACCCCAACGCCCATTTTACCTAGAAGAGGACTTTGTTAACCGAACGCATTCGGTAGAGCAACTCTTGGCTAGGGACACCGAATTGGATCCATTTGAAGATTCTCTAGTTTTTAGAAAGATGATTGATTTCCTAGGAGTTTTGCCAATTAACCTAGGAATGAATAAGTGGATTTGTGAGGAAGATGATCATAAGTGGAATTGGGATAAACCACCCAAAGATGGAGATGGGTCATGGCATATCAAGATGACATTGTATGACCCGGATGGAGAGAAGTTTGAGAAGATATATCGTACTAAGCGGACCAATAGGAAACTTCAATCCAAGCTTAACCCTAAAGACGTCCTCGATGACGAGCTCACTTATATAGGGTAGCGTGACTTTGAGTCTAGCTACAAGACTCGTTAATAAAGAAAAGCGCTTCTTGGGAGGCAACCCAAGCTTTATTTGTTTTATTTGCTTTGTGTGTTTATTTGTTTGTTTGTTTGATTTTATTTTCCGTATGTGTGTTTAATTTTTATCATTATTGATTCATGTTCAAAAGTAAATTGTGAAAATGCTTTATGTTGTTTTTAACTTCGTCTTAACTACATATAAAGGTATTTTGCAAAAGTTAAGTGTAAGGGAAATCTAAATCGGTTGATTAACACAAATGAACATGAATCGTAATAATATTAAATTAGCATACATATTAGTATTTGTTTGAGTCAAATGCTTGTATCGAGTCATAATGATGTTTTGCAGAAATTCCAGGAAGTAAGGTAAAGGTTTTTCCAGAAATTTTCCGGAAACTTAAAATGAAAATTTTTTTCAGGTCATTTCTGACGGCGTCAGGGTTTATAACCTGACGGCGTCAGATTTAATTTTCAGAAATTTTTGAAAGTTTTGTTTTTAAAAAGTTTTTATTAAAATCTCCAACTTATAATCTCCAGGAATCTGCAAAATTATCATTCCACAAGCATTATATCCTTATATATAGATTTATCCCGCCGATGTTATGCAGGTTTTCGTGTTTGTTTTCTCAGGTTTAACAGGTTATTTTGGACAAGGAAATGTTTTGAATCAAGCTTTTGGCGATGCATTAGTCATGGAGCTTCAACATTACCTTGGAGGAAGATTTAACCGTGTAATTTCATTATCCACCGAGCGAATCAGGGGAGTATTTGATTTCATTCTTTTACTTTATGCTTTTACATCTTGTTATTTGAACATTGGGGACAATGTTCATCTTAAGTGTAAGGGGGGGGGGGGGTAAAAGTACGATTTTAGAGAATACAATTGCGCTTGATTTTTGTTTGTTTAATGGTAGATGTGTAATAAAACTGAGAGAAATACCTGTTAGGGCAATTTTAGTGCCAAATTTAAAATTTTTTACAACATATAGGAGTGAAACTTTGATCTTAATGAGCGTCTCACGGATAGGAGTTATATGACTAGCACAAAAAACCGTACCACTAAAAATTTTTCCACCCCCAAATATGTGAGGTTCGCCCCTAGAATTGGTAGGAAAAGCATTTATGCTATGATGTGTGTACCGGTAGCACTTAGATTCTAGAACTTGCGTTAGGACCATTCCGAAGCCACAAGTGAGACTACATTCGTGTAGTTAGATTTACTACATGATAAGAGGCATTAGGATTAACCCATTGTTTTACACCTGTGTTTTTGTTATAATTACTTCGGCTACATTGGTCAAGTAATTCTCCCACACCCTTTGCGTTGTACTCATTTTAGTACACAATACCCCTAGTACACCCCTCAGAGCCTATCTTTTCGTTTCGACCTTTAAGAATTTTACTTAAGGGAAGAATTTGTTACACCCCACTAAAATGTACACCCAAATCGCCTTAGCCTACCTTGTATGCACTCATTTTTTGTGCATTATTGTTACAACATTTGTTTAAACCCAAGTTAATTATCTAGTTGATTACATGGTTGCTAAGTCGAGTCATATCCTTGTACATATTGTTTTGGGACGATTGGGACTCATGGGTAAAGTACTAGTGTAATAGAGTAATGGGGAAGAACATCATTTATTACCCCCATATGTGCTAAATATTTTAAAAGTACTCCAAGTGTTTTGATTATCTTAATTCGAGTCATTAGATTAGTATTTGTAAAGTTATGTAAAAGTTCAAGTGTAAGGGGGATGCAATGCCCCTATGATGTATTATTTTGGATGGTAGGGCAAAAGTGTATGCAAAAAAAAAAAAAAAAAAAAAAAAAAAAAAAAATCGAAAAATCAAGAAAAATACAAAAAAAAATGAGAAAAAGAAAAATAGAAAAAAAACATACGGACTACCATCCCGTTTCATTTTATGTTTGTTTTATGTTTTTGTTTTTGTTTTTGTTATTTCATTTCTAGCTTAAGATCGAGTCTAGTCTTGGCTTAGCAACATTGTATAGTACATGTAATTGATCAAGATCATTAACTCGCCACCAGTAAAATATCCTTTATCCAACCAAACCGTGTTTTCCTTTTCCCTACACCTAACGTTATAACCCATTTAAAAGCCCTCTTTGATAGTTTATCTTTGGTGCTTACGCCTAGTGGAGGAGGTTTTCGATCCTTTCCCAAGCCTATGGTAATCTATTTGCTATGACAGGTAGTGAGAGATATTATCCGTTTTCATTTATGAGATTTATTTTGATGACACTTGAGAGATGTGAGTATCTAAACACTACTTGTGAGGTGCTAGTTTGTAATCTCCGTGCTTATTATGATTGAAGTGGAACGATTATTTGTTGTAATTACTTTTATGTTAGCATTAAATGACCCCTAACTTGTATTTTGATTAGAATAAAAGTGCATTTGCTTGAGGACAAGCAAATCTCAAGTGTAAGGGTATTTGATGAAGCGAAAAGTGTACCGCTTTTAAGGGGTCATTTAAGCCCTAAATCGTATTTATTTGATCAAATATCGCCCTAAATCATTCCTTTTGTCATTTTAGGTACTTTTGAGGAGAAATCTGGAAAAGGAGGCATTTTGGACGTTTTTGGAGCATAAAAGTGAAGAAAACGGCAAAGTCTCAAAAATCGGCTAAAAGTTACCTTTGACGGCGTCACAATTTACCCTGGACGGCGTCATGCCTTGGCAAGAAAAGTTGGACGTGAAATTTACTCATGATAAGCCAGTGAAAATAGCATGTGAATTCTGACGGCGTCACGCTTTAACTTGATCAAGGGCGTCACGGCTTAAATCAAAAGGGGACGGCGTCACGTTCAAGGTTCGACGGCGTCAAGCCTTGATAAGCCAGAATGGATTTTGGAAGAGCTAAAGAGGGACGGCGTCAAGAAGGTCATCCGGGAACCCTAGAAGCGGCGAGGTGACGGCGTCACACTCCATAAGGTGACGCCGTCAGATGTAAAAATCTATATATAGTTTTCTAATTTTTTGTCATGAGGAGAGAACTTAGTGTGTGGAATTTTGGGAGAAAACCCTAAGACGATTTTAGCTTCTTTTTCAAGGCTTTTTGCCTTGAGATCTTCCATGTTACATTGAAGATAAGTTATCAATTAATCATTCAATATGTCTATGTGTTGTTTGATTTTATCTTATTCTTGTCTTTTGATTAACATGTTAGGCTAAATTTATCTTGTGTTTGCTTAGATCTAATGAAACCTAGCTATTGATTATTGGTTATTAGTGTGTTATTAGTTGTATTGGATGATTGTTTATCTATGTTAGGCTTAAGAAAACTGGCTAACTTCCTATTCGGTAACTTGCTTGAACGTCTTAAGAAACATGAACCAAATGCGTACTAAAGGTTTTTATGGTTGTATTTAATGCACAAGCGAATTCTAGTGATCCCATGTTAGGAGCTTCCTGGCCGGCTCGACATAGGAGTGAAGTAGGAGCTTGTAGAGTTGGGGAAGTAAGTACGCCACCCCACGAATGGTATTAAGGAATACACCCGTCATCCACGCGACTAATACACACTAATTAACCGGTAAAAGATAGTTAGGGAGTAAGGAAATCTAAGTAAACACATTTCTCTACACATAAGTTTCTCACCACATTTTATTTTCAGTTATTTATTTTATTTGCATCCGTAGTAATTTTGGGTTAGTTGACTAGCAACTAATTCCGCCCACTCTTTCAAACCCGAGATTTTACTTGCTTTCATAAAAAATTATAAAAACACAAAAAGAATCTTCCTCAACCCTTAGACCTATTAGAGTAGTCTTTCATACCTAACGAACACTATTCCCTGTGGAGAACGATCAATCCCCCGTACTTACCACTACACTATACTACATCGGTCAGGTACACTGCCTGGTGGGGTTGTAAGCCTCTTGAGATCCCTCGAGAGGTAAAACCTGTTGTAAGGTTACAAAACCACGCATCACGAGTCTAAATGAATCGGAGAAAGAAAATAACATAAGTGTTATATTTCTTATCTCTATTGATTCGGATAGTCACTGAAGTAATTCTTCAAGAATCTTGATCGATGATGGTTTAGATTTCGTGTGATAGATTTTAATAGTCTCGATAAGGCTTTGTGTAACACGAAATTAAAACTGAGATCTATGGTGGATTTTCACTGATTGGATCTATGATGATATCATTCTCGTGTGTCTGCTCATGATACTGCTGTTGGAGAACACTAAGGTGAGTCTGAGAGCTTATCAGTCGTAGTTTGTAATTTTGTTGTTTGGTTGAGCGTTGTGGGAATGAATTAGTTGTTGCGGATATTCACGAGTTGATTTGGTTTAGATGTTGTTCTTGAATTTTGTTGTTGTGATCTTTGTGTTTGATATTGAATACTGCAGTTGTAAACAATTTGACTTGGTCTCTTGGTTAGTGATTGTTACGTTATGATTGTTGTTGTCGTTATGATTGTTGTTGTCTTTTGACCGTTTGACCGAGTGACAGACAAACCGCATGGTCTACAAGAATTTTAGCAGCATAACCTTTGATTAGGTTAGACAAACCTCATCCATGAAATGGTAGACAAACCGTATCGATGAACAGATAGACAAACCGCATCGATGAATATAGGGACAAGCCGCACCCATGAACATAGGGACAAACCGCACCCATAAAAATAGACAAACCTCATCATAGACAAACCGCATCATAGACAAACAGCATAGACAAACCTGGTGGACAAACAGCATAGACAAACAGTCTAGACAAACCGCATACACGCCGCAGAGACAAACCGCGTAGACACAAACCGCATACACGCCTCAGAGACAAACCGCGTGGACAAACAGCACAGACAAACAGTCTAGACAAACCTCATAGTTTGACCAGTCAAAGCTGTCACTTTCACACATTTTGTCCCCATTATCCATTATTGAATATCAGACAAACATGATCCAAAAACACCCACAAACCGCACCAACTACCAATATCACATACCACAAACCGCATCAATTTTGTGGAGAAGTCACTTTCACAATAGTTGTACATTTTGCCATTTCTGGATACATTCCAAACTGCACCCAAAAATACCCACAAACCGCAACTATGAACATCCCCTTTTGACACAAGTCGCCACAAGCATTATATCAAATCACTACCAAGAACACTTTGAGTTCGAACCAAGAGTGAATGTCTAAAAAGCATTTAACGAACACAGTCTTAACCACACATAAGCCAAAAATAACAATTTGATATACCCAGATCTAACAGTTGGACACTTATGAAAAATTATTGTTGGACCAACGCAACTAAGACAACCCAAACCAAACTGCCAAGATGATAAAAACAACCCAAAAACAATTATAGCAGCTACCAAGAAGTGTTTGTGGATACGAACCACAAGTGAAAACAGACGCCCAAATGCACCATGGATGATACTATTACAGCCCAAAGACACAAATCAACATTTGAACTCAAGTGGTATTCGAACCACAAAAATAGACATCACCAGTCAAAGATATTCGAACAAATAGAATAAAAAAATTGACAGCTAGTGACACTCTTGAAACTATGTTCGAACCACACAAATAAAATAGAGACCACAAATCTAGGCACACACAATCAATCGGACCTAACCCTGGCTCTTGATACCAATTGTAGGATATAACCTTATTGATTGTGTGGATCGGGTGGTCTTGGATGGTGGAAGAACATGATGTTCATGGTTGGAGTTAGTGAGAGAAAGCTAGAGAGATGGAAGGGAAAACTTGATCTATTAGATTAGTGTGTGTTTGGTTACAAGAGTTCCACCCTTCCCAAGTGTGGGAAGGGGCTTATATACTACTACATATGGTGCCCCTAGTGGGCTGTGGAGTGAGCTGACAGTGGGGAAAGCCCCGACCCACTCCACAAATATAAATACGACTAATACTATTACTACTAATACTAATATTACTAAGCTAATATAAATAAGCCTACGAGCTATGTAAATGCTAAATAGATACTCGGGGTGACCGAGCCTTCATCTGAATATTTATATTCCTAACAGAACCTAAGGTTAATTCAGCCAAAATGGAAGCCGTTAATGCACGACAACGCCTCGATTTGTATATCCTTGATTCAAGCTATGTAAAGGAAGACTTGACTCTTGTTCAAGATATAGTCTTGGATCCTTTAACCGGCTTGGATGACATCAAGGAAAGACTTATGGGAGTAGAAAACGCTCAAGCCCAAGACGCGGCCCAAATTCACGCGCTACAACACCACCTAACGGTAGCACAGATCCGACTGGATGTTGCCAACTTTGACCGATACCAACTCAAGAACGAGTTGTATGCCGTGCAACAAAGGTTACGTCAAAGGGAAGTCGACGAGATCCACCCGAATGATAGTGTCGATGCGCAAAACACTTATGGAAGCACTAATAAATCCGAGTCCTCCAACTAGCACTAGACAAGTAATGTAGTTATCTTTTGTACTACTAAACTGAATAGATTCAGTTAGTAAACTCTATAAAATCCATGTAATAGCTAGCAGTAGTAAAACGTTGTAATTACTAAACTGAAAGTATCAGTTGGTAAATTTTGAAGAAGCTTGTAATAGGTTTCGATTTTGTAATCAATCAACGTTATATGAATAAAACTCTTGCTTTGTATTATCATGTGTTATAATCTAACCCTCCAACATTATTATTCTATCATTTCCATCAAAAATCATGCTTATCCTACCAACTCTATACTTATGTCATACTTTTTATATGATAGCACCATGCCGCCAAAGAAGAGTACACCACCAACAATGACTCAAGCCGCCATCAACAAACTAGTTAAAGATAGTGTGAAAGCCGCACTCGAAGCTGAACGCGCAACCGTAGCTGCAACAGCTGCTGAAGCTGCTCTGAATAACACAGCCAACCATAACACTGAAGGACCAAACCCAAATGTGAATTCGGTACCTAGGACCTGCACATTCAAAGACTATTTGAACTGCAGACCCACTAATTTTAAGGGTACTGAAGGAGCCGTAGGTTTGACCCGCTGGTTTGAAAAATGCGAGTCAGTATTTTCAATCAGCAAATGTGACGGGGAGGATAAAGTTAAATTTACCACCAGTACACTAATGGATGAGGCATTATCATGGTGGAACTCGGTATCTCAACCAATAGGCATTGAAACTGCTTATAAGATTTCTTGGGATAATTTGAAGAACATGATGATCAAAGATTACTGCCCCCGCAGTGAAATTCAGAAGTTAGAAGTGGAGTTCTGGAATCTTGTTGTTAAAGGGAATTACATCCTAACTTACAACCGTCGATTCCAAGAATTGAGGATACTATGTCCAACAATGGTTTCAACAACTGAGAAGCTGTTGGAAAGATATATCTGGGGACTCCCACCAAGCACACAAGGGAACGTGACTGCATCCGCTCCCAAGGAACTTGATGAAGCTATGCGATTGGCTCGCAATCTCACGGATCAAGTGGTGCGATCGGGAGCTGCCCAAAAGCAAAACCTTAACAACAACACCACTACCACCAACAACTCCAACTACCATAACAACAATAACAATAGAAACAACAACAACAACAACAACAACAACAACAAGCGACCATGGGATGGTAACCGTGGAGGTAACAACAACAACAACAACCCAGACCGAGACAACAACCATCATAACCAGCAAAACAAAAGACAAGAAGCCGCGACGGCTTATGTTGCTGCACCAACCGGAGGTGGATATACTGGGAACCAACCAAAGTGCACTAAGTGCAACTATCATCACGTAGGTCCCTGCCCCGCCAAATG
>CP139506.1:347862524-348020634 GCA_021014915.2 Artemisia tridentata subsp. tridentata | reverse complement strand
GAACATCTTACTGTTGGAATTATATTACATGACTAATCATAAATATAAACAATAAACATCAAGTACACATACGGAAGCGTATAGAATCATATAATATGTAAACTAATTAACCAAACATAAATAGTATGCGTACCTTATGATTCTAGCCAAACAAGAATCAATTCCAAGCAATCAACCTTATGAACCCTAATTAGGGTTTATGTGGATTATTGGAATTATCCCTTACCTTTTTGTAATTCAATCCAAGAATCAAACAATAGTGTGTTTGATTCACGTTCTTGTACACATGTACCAAAAACAAGTTAAAGTAATGCTAGTTTTTAGAACACAAAATTAAACCAAACAATTTTGTTTAATAAAAAATTCGATCAACCCTAAGTGGGTGTTTGTTTGATCGACCAAGAAAAAAGAAAGAAAGAAAACAAGATTAGGGTTATGTGTGTGTGCACAAGTCTCACAAACAATGAACCCTTAACCTTGTTTATATAATGTGTGAAACTTGGAGCTCAAGTTTGTGTGGGTTGGGTTGTATCCCTAAACCCATGACCGGCCACCCTTGTAAAAAGGGTTCCGGATCCTTCTTGACTTGCCAATTATTCATACACAATACTTTCCTTTTATTCGTCTAACGGTCGTTAGTCATTATCCGTTAAATACTAACGGTCGTTATATATTTGTGTAATAAATAATTAAATATAACCTTTTACATTTAATTATTAAACTTTAACTCTCATACATAAAGTGTGCAATCTCGTGATCTCGAGTTCGATCCTAACATACGACTACTAAAATAATGTCCATAAACTAACACTTACGTCACGCATCATAGTTAGACTACAAAGCTATTTGGTTTAACTTCAATTTTGTAAATACAGAAATAGGATGTTGGTAGCGTGATTGCAAAGTTGTCAAAGAACAAAATATTATGGTGTGCAAAAATCACTTTTGGTGTTTTGCAAGTCACATCTTATTTCTAATACAATACTCTCTTCATCTCAAAATTATTGTTATGAGACAAAAATCACACAGTTTAATAAAAGTGGGATCACTACAATTTTTAACCACTCAAATAGAATATTCCCTCACTTTATTCCCTTTTTATTACCTAATATGAAAAGTGGACAATTAATTTGAGATATCTCAATAAAGAAATGTGAACCATTATTTTGAGACGGAGTGAGTACTTGATTTATCCTTCGTATATAAAAGTTGTTATAGAAAAACTCAATTTTTTGTCTTAACTTTTAATCTTTTATGATAACGGTAACACTATAAATATAATGGGCCAAACTTAAAATTCGCACCTTTAAAGTTTCCAAAACTTAAAGGTAACAAACAATCAAAACCAAGAAAACTATATACGTATAACAACTTAAATGAAAATAGAAGCGAAATCCGAACAAAAGAAAAAAAAGACCTAAAGAGATCAACAATACGCTCAACGTATTTGAATAAGTTGTATTGATAGTTTCAAACAACTACAGAAGCTAGTGTTTGAGTCAATTTTTACTGTTTGGTTATACAATCAGATTTTTAGAATCTAGAGTTTTTGATATCGATACAATTAGAGGTGGCAATTTCCGACACGACACGAAACCTGACCTGAGATCGACACGAAAATTAGCAGGTTAGGTTGAGGATAAATAAGTTTCGGGTCATTTTTGGGTCGACTTGATTGACCCGTTTATTAAACGGGTCAGGTTCAGGTCGAGTATAATTAAATCGGGTCGACCTGATAACCCGTTTAACTTTTTTAAAAAATATAAAAAAAAGTAAATACACATTACTTGAAAATTGAAAATGTCAAATCTTGAGAACTGAGAAGCCTGCAAATCTTGAAAACTAAAAAAGGCAAATTAGTATATTACTTTTGTCGGTCATAAACTCATAATGTCATATTACTTTACTTTTGTATATTACTACTTTCTAGTATTTAGTGTTTACTACTTTAACTGTACTAATACTTTATCAGATAAAGTTTATCTTCTATTAAATTGTTTATGTCACGTGCAATCGTGCACATCACATTTTATCCGCAAAACACTTTTGAGACTTCACATACATCAAGATCTTTATTCTCTGGGTTGTTTAATCCATCACACATACCTTCTTTTTTTTTTCTTAGCAACCATATATAAGTTGAATTTCTGGGTTTGCATTATTCAAACTCATTGACTCCCCGATACCCACCAAGATCTACTCCAGTTTTGATTTCGGGAAAATCTCAAATGGGTATCTCAAATATGTTTAATTAATCCATAGGTTTGCTGTAAGTTCAAGAATTCATGTATATCTATAGGTACTAAATGCATTATTTTGTGTTTCTATGGTCTGATTTTTTCTTTTCACCGATCAGTCACTTCAACTCTTCGGGTTATATGGGTCGGTTCAGGTTGACCCGAATCAGGTTAGGGTCGAGATTACTGACCCGTTTATATAATCAGGTCAGGTTCGGGTTGAAGGTTTCTGACCCGCGAACCCACGAACCCGAACCCGCAAACCCGGACCCGACCCGAATTGCCACCCCTAGATACAATCACTAAAAAAGGACTTTGTTATGAAAAATGTGAATGCTTTCTAAAATGAGGGTACAAGTCTATTATGTTATGGAGTAGATGAGTAACTTAAGCTTTTTTTTTTTTTTTTTTTTTTTTGGGAAAGGCATGAGGCCATGACTCCATGAGTAACAGCTACATCTCCTAAACAGCTTAAACAAGTCCAGCTCGCTAAAGGCCTAAGAGGATCAATGCGTGTTAAGCCCAGTGGACCCAAAAAGAAAACTCGAACAAAAATTTCATGCAAATTTATAAAGTAACTGAATGATATAGTTTTATCAACATATCCATTGATATAGTTTTATGTTTTACTGATGGGTTCTAATTTTTTTAAACCAACTTCAGAATGACTATCATTGATTCATTATGAAGTACATAATGAACAAGTATGTGGACACTGGACATGTGCATATACACGCGTAAAAGAAGGTTGTAAAAATCGGTCGGCGATACCGTCAAGGGCGGAACATAATAGGGGCAGGGAGGGGTTGTGGCCCCCCAAAAGTTTGAGTCATTAATAGTGTATATGTATGTTTTAAGGAACTTTTGGGAAAACAATAAAGTATATATATCAAAAAAGGAAGTGCAGTGTTCTTCTTTTCCTTACAAGTCTGAGGTATAGAAAAATAAGGAAACAAACAATAGAACAAGTAAAGGTCTTCTAAAATTTAATTCGGAGTATATGGACTCCCCAGCTTTAGAAATAAAAAAGCAAGTTCAAGTGTTTAATCACCTGAGAATTTCAAAACCTTAGAAAAAGTAACTTGCAAAACATAATTGATAGTCAATCACATTTATTTTTGGTATGATAATTTTCATAAAATTGTATTTGCTCTACTGTTATGTTAAAACATTTACTTTTGAGGTATATCAATACTATTGAATTGAGGCGAATGCTTTCGAGAATAAGGGTTATGCTTTAAGCAACTAGTTTTAAGTTCCGATAAAAAAAATTAATTTACGCTATAAAATTTTTGGCCCCCTTAAGAAAAACCTTCAAGTTCCGCCACTGGATACCGTGGCGGTCGACCCCCTTCAAGCGTCATATCGGTCTTGGCGGCGATATGGCGGCGCCATGGCGGAGACCATAAATTTTAAATGAATTTATTTAAAAAAAAAAGTATTAGCAATATTAATGTTTTTATTATTTTTAATTATATATCTTTTGTATATTTTGCAAACTTTACATTATGTGTGATTTTAATTAATTTTTGGTCTATTTTTATTAAAGCCTATTAAGTTATTTGTTTGGCCTTATAAGCTTTTTAATGGGCCAATAAACCTAATAATATATTAGGGTTACACAACCTAAAACCACAGCCTCCACTACAAACTCCACTTCACCTTCTTCTCTCTTCTTCAATTCTTCCACTTCAAGAAAACAACCACTAGCTCAAATTAAAACAAAATCAAGAAAATCGAAGTTGACCGGCGTGAATATGAAAAAAAAACCCTAGATCTGAAGTTGACCGGCGTTGATCGACCCGCCGCCTAGGCTGTAATAACCCGAAATTTTCGAGTTATTAACTTTCTGTAAACCCGAAGCAATTGATTATGAATTTTAATCAAGTTATTTTATTTACCTTTGTATTCGAAATATTACTATAATGTATTTTTACTGAGAAATAACTAGTGAGATTTCAAAACGAACCCTGTGACAAAACTCACGTTCCATTTTCACTGGAACCGCACGCGTACCGACACCGTGATAGTATGGCATAAGTTTAATAGATCAAAACGAAGAATGTACAAAACAGATCATAAAAATAAATACGAACTCGGAAATAAAAACAAATAATTTATGACGACTCTAAAACTCTCGAGCTAGAGATATTTAAACGAAGCCAGATCCGACACAGTCTAGCGAGACCCGGGTATTTAAAAGCACAATATACACTCTACTAAACTTTTAACAATACTACTACATTTATATATTTCTTTTCTTCTAGTTTTGTCGGTATCCCCCACCAAATTCCAATGCTACTACTTCTTTGACTCTATCAATATTTCCCAAAACTAATATTCTTTCTTTTACTTTATACATCTGCTGCTACTTTTTCTTCTTTCTTCCTTGTTATAGTCGACACACCACTTTTCCTCTCCATTCCCTCCTTGCTCCGTCCCTATAGCTGTTTCCCCAAAAAGAACCAGAAACCGAAGCAATCGACCCATCTCCATCTCCAATTAATATCGTTGACCTAGGGAACCCTTGTCCCATTCTTAGTCACGAGATTACATAAGAAATAGAAGCATAAGTATAAGGATAACACACTGATTAGGAAGGTTGGTTTTCCCACAACCCGAAAGCTCATATGGAGCTACTCTCCTCAATCCAACATAAATCCGAACCTTCCAGGGAGAGATCGAATCACAACATTCATCCACAAACACCACAAAATCTGAGAAGTTCTCAAGTGAGGATAAAGGTGAAGGTTGTGATTCGGTTTGGAAGCTAGGATTGATCGGGTTGGAGCTTTTGGATTCGGGTTGGGAGAACTTAATTAGTGTCGACAACATCCCACAAGTTTCAGGTTAATTTTTATTTAAGATTGATTTATATATATATATATATATATTTTATTTTCATTCGAGCCATATAAGTTGGAAATTTGGATTAGATATAAGCAAAACTAGGACCTTTGTGGTTAGGTTGATAAAATGTAAGTATTGAGAATAAGTTGCGATTAATCGAATGTGGTGTTGATTTAAGTAGGTCGAATTGAGCTTGAATGTGTATGATTGATTTCTGATGAAAGGATAAGTCGATATAGTTGAGAAACTGTGAATGATTTGCGGTTTGAAATAGTCGAATATGATTTAGATATAAAACGGGTCGAATGGGAAGGTTTGACTTAAAAAGTCACGGGTTAGTTTTGGTTGCGGATTAGTTAAAGGTTATTAAGGATTCAAAAAGGGATAACAGTTAAAGAGTAAGTCGAAATCGTTTACATAAAACCCGGGCTAGCCTTTGCGTTATCAACCCCCTAGACACCCAACGACTTGAGCTCGAGTGGTACTCGAGAGTCGTTTAGCAAGCGAGACCATAGCTTCGACCTTAGTAGTACTCGACCCCTCGCCGAAGTCTCATTTGAGACAGTCTATTTTTCTTAAAACTGCGAATGGTTGTTTTTGTTTCAAACTGGAAGTACCAGGCAAACCATAGTCATAAAACACAAACCTGCACAATTGATTTTGAGGTAAAAATTGGGTTTAAACTCAATACTGGGCCGAAGCCCAGTAGTCAAATAAAGAGTGAGTTTGTTTGATCATAAAAATAGGCCGAAGCCCAAGGGATTGGGATTGGATCGTGTAATAGGGCCACAGCCCATTTGAGTTTAGATATGAAAACGTAGGGTGCGTTTGGTTATAAATATAAAAAGGGAAATGTCACATGTATTTTAAAATATGTTAACACATGATAAAACTCGAAATGACAACACGTCGAATATTAGTTATTAGAATTGTGACGAAAACGAATAACCGAGACACTAAAAATTGTTATACGCCGTCAATAATAATTACGCCGTAAAATAAATAATTACCACGTGCAACAACAACATGATCATTTTGAAAATATATGTAAACTATTTTTACGTCCACCAAATCTTAAATGCGAACTAAATTATGCCATACAATCTAGGTCACGCGTTGGAGTTACAACACACCATTTGATTCTATTGCATCACAGATTTCTACTACTACCAAGGTGAGTTCATAGTCCCACATTTTACAATGTTTTCAAATCCCGTGGGGAGATACATGCTATAAATCTGAACACAAGTATTTTTCTGTATGCTTCCCTGATTGATATTGCTAAGTTAATATTGCCTAAGTTACCACCCTGCCAATAAAAGTCCCTTATATCATGAACCATTAATCACTTGCGAGTGAACGCGAATTTTGTGAATAGATCTATTGGGAATTGACAACCCATTTGTACTAGCCGGATAGATAGCCATTGTGTTAGCCTGATTGATTTTGGTGAAGAAGCAGATGAGGGCTGAACTGATGATTGTTCATGCTGCTGTTGTGGTTTATAAACAACCATAGTCAGTGTAGATTTGGCTAAGTCCTTTGGAGGGGAAGGAGGAGGTGTTGGAGTGTCAGAACGAAGGTAGCTATCTGCTTCCAGATTAGCTTGAGCCTCTTCCTTACGTTTTCTTTCTTCCTCCTGTTTAGCCGCTTCTTCAAGATCTTTGGCTGCTTCAGTTGTTTTGTCTCCAAGAATATCTTTTTCTTCTTCTAAGTTCCATTCGTCATTATCATCATTGCGTATTTGTTCTTCTGGATTGTCATCAAACATAGAATCCGAAATATCCTTGTCAGATAAAACAATGTTGCTGTCCTGATCTTTTTCTTGTTCCTCCTGAGTTGATGCTCCCAAGTCGGGTTGATTAACCGAACTTGTTTGCTGTGAAGATACCTTTGTTGATTCAGCTCCAGACCCTCCGGGTTGATTAACCGGATCGTCTTGGGTCGAAGCTGGTTTAGGAACATTTTGTGATTCTCCAACCCCATGTGTTCTTTCATACTCTCTCTGTTGTTCCAATACTTTCTTTGCTCTACGCTCTTCATCTGCTCTTAATGTTTTGAGACTTTGTTTTTGTGCATTCTCCTTAGAGATCTGATTGTGAAGTTCAGCTTCTTCTTCAGTCATAAAAACATGTTCTTCTTCAGATTCAGTTGATTCAGAGTTAGATTCTGTATCTTCATCAATGATTCTGTATGGTTCTGGTTTTGGCTGTGGTTTGCTGGGTACTTTCCTCTTGATGAATGTTGATCTTGGATGTTTACTTTTAGGTTTAGAGATACTTGAGGCACTTCCTGCCTTAGTCTTACCTTTTGAACGAGTCTTAGAAGACTTAGGTTCTTCAACCATCTTGGCAAGACCTACACGACGTTCACGGTATGCTAGATCATAATCATGATAAGCTTTTGTTTCTCTAACCTCTTCTGGCATCAAAAATTCTGGCAACCTTGAACCTTGCTTTCGTGTACTCTCCTTCGGAAAATAAACTTTGCCCAATGTTTTATCCATGCTATATTCATGAACTTCTTGATCTGTAGGACGTTTATCAATGTCTTCATGTTGATCAAGTAAGTAGCTGATAAGAACTTTGGTGAATCGAACAAATGGGATTTTCTTGAAAATTTTACGCTGTAAGTACATTATATCATCCCAAATAAGAGCAGCAAAGTCAATAGGTTCTTCATTTAGAAATCCCCATAAGACTTGAAGATGAGCCAGTCTTGGATGCTCGAACCCACTATCTCTTCCAGATATTGAATGTGTTACGATGAAGAAGATAGTCCTCCAGGGTTGAGGAATGTATCTGGCATTAACCTTGGAGATTGTGGTTAATGGTGTATCAGGCTGAACATCATAACCAATATCCTCCAGGAATTGCATGACCTCTGACTCTGAAGGTGTTGGGTGGAATCGGGCAGCAGCTTCAGGTGCCTCTGGAAGTTTCAAGGCTTTTCTGAGAGTAGCAGGTGTAACTCTGATTTGCTTCCGATCCAGTGTGCAAGTAAAGTACTTGTCATCATTGCTCTTAGTGAAGGTATCCCAGAATTGATGAATATATAGCTCTGGAATAGTGTCTGAGCTGTCAAGAATATCCCTGCATTTGTGAGCTTTGAGAATCTCTATAGCAATCTGACAACTTGGATCAGAACATTTGATCTTGTCCAATTCTACCCTTGAATTGTTCTTCCCTATTTCCAGAGTATACCCACGAGGAAAGACTTCTTCTTTGGTAAGAGCAGGAAGTGGTTGTTGTTGGGAAGATGCCATTGATGTGTATCTGAATCAACAATCATATACAAGTATACAGAATGCATGTTTGTTAGAAAATTGTTAGTTTAAAGAACAACACATGGCACCCTATTGTATTGATGATTAATTGATACATGCTTGGTCAAAGAATTTATCAAGAATTAGCCAAATTCAATAAAATTTGATAAATTTCAATAAGTATATAAAAATATACCTAAGGAAATTGATTAAATTCTACATCAGATCACAACTGCGATAATCAAAGACAACTGCGATAACTATAACAAATGCGATAACTATAACAACTGCGATAAATATCCAATCAAGATAACAAATCCAACTGCGATATTTATCCAACTGCGATAATCATCCCATCTGCGATAATCATCCCAACTGCGATAAACATCCCAACTGCGATAATTATCCAACTGCGATAATCATTCAATTGCGATAATTATATCAATCAAGATAATTAAGCCAATCAAGATAAAAAAATCTCAACCGCGATAATTATCTTAACTGCGATAACTATCACAACTGCGATAACTACCACAACTGCGATAATTTTGGCCAACTTCGATAAACTCTAATACAAGAGTTATCGATCACTTTTCTCAACTGCGATAGATTTGTAATGATGAACAAACACTCAAATTCTTTATCGTGATTCATTATTACTTATGTTATATGTCCACAGATATTCACAATCAATTTAGATGACTATTTTAATCATTTGGATGAAGTTATAACATAAACGAACCACAAATATTCAAGATTCAAATCTGCTAGTGTTCATGTTCTTCTTAAACCCTAAAACCTAATTAAATCACTTGAAGTGTTTCTGGGTATGATCCAAGCATGGAAACTTTCAATTAAACATCAAACAACAACTTTTCAGTAACCACATTACACAATAACGCATTCACAAGATTTTCCCCAAATCGTTGCTTAAACCCTAAAGTTCAATTTGATTAATTTGTGGTTTCTGGGTATGATTTAGCATGCAATATAGATTCCTTAACATTGTAAAAGTGTTATCATGCAATCTTTTTCAACTCAAAACCTCTTGATCAAAATCCCTAATCTTAACGCAAACCCTAGAACTAACTTTCTCGATTTTGACTTTTCTAGCCGTTGGATCATGAAACTGTTCAAAACCATGTTTTATAATAACAATATAAGCACAAGAACACTCACAAAAATCAAAAATCTTGTTCGGATTGGCAGAATCAATGTGGTCCGTTGATGATGGTGGGTGGGTTGTATTAACTTCGGTTGGTGAAGAGCAGTAAATGCGATGAGTTTAATTTACTAACTTAAATATCTACCATCCATGTTTGCAATTTTTACGCATATAGTCCCTAAACCTTAGAAACTTATAAATTCTAGTTCTAAACCACCATCAACCTAATCACAAAGTCTCATTTAAGACATTTAAGGCACACAATTTACTATTTTAACATCTTATCACCAAAAACTTGTGAAACAACTATTTTTGAAAATATGCAAGTACAATTTTAAGATTTTGGAAAAAATTTTGTCTCCCCCTCAACACGTGTTCAAAAAATTGAAAAATGAACAAAGTGTTGGATAAGGAATTGTACTTGCACTCCTTTTTTTTTTTTTTTTTTTTTTTTTTTTTTTTTTTTTTTTTTTTTTTTTTACAAAGATAGTTTCGATATTTGACTCATTTATTTGTTGTTTAGAAAGTTTGTTAATTCTTGAGGAGTCAAACATCGCATGCCAATTTGGTGAACCAATTTCACAAAACGTTCATGAGGTAAAGCCTTCGTGAAAAGATCCATCAATTGGTATCGGAAGCCACGGTATTAGTTTTGGTTGATTTGTGTGTTGTCATTTTGTCAAAATCGTATATTTTTTGTGGATCTAAACTGTTTTCTTTAACTGTTGCACTACTGATTTTACTGGTTATTATTGTCTAGTAAAATAGTACTAAAAACAGTTTCTCAATAGTTTATTGTATCAAAATTTTGTCCTTTATCAGTCCCGAATACATCTTTTATCAGTTGTTGTTATGACTGTCTTGGATATCCCGTGAAGATTATGTGTTGTTACTTGTCTGAATCTGGTCCTGTTTCAGTCCTTATACATCCTCGTCATTTTTTTTGGGACTGTTACTTTTAACCCGTGAAGATTTATGGTTAATGGTTATTATGTTGTCGCATGCTGGTTGGATAAATTGGTCAGATCTGGGTTGCAAAAGGTGGTCGGAAAATATAGTCGGAAAATTTTGGCCGGAATCTCGCCGGATTTCTTGGTCAAAAAGTCAAAACCCTTATTTATCGCAGTTGCTTGTAAAGCAAATGCGATAAAACCCTCATCTATCTTTGATTCGCTCATGCCCAAACAACAAAATGAAACTGAAATCATTAATTAAACCTACCTTAGACCTCCTTCACGAGACCTTGAAGCCTCGTATTGTGCTCGACCAACTTTTATTTAACCATGGAAGACGTTGGGTGTTCGTCTGGGGTATGGGTGGTTGTGATTGTTGTTTGTATGATGAAGGTAGTATATGCTTGAATCTTGATTGTGATAAACTGAGAAGAAATGAATTTATGATTGTGATGAGTTTAGATCCGTTTTTTTGGAGAGAGGATAATATTATAGATGGGGGCGGAATGTTTATAATGAGATTAGGGTAAAGAAATTGTGTTCAATTGTCTTTATATCCATGAGCTTAGGGTTAGTGGTGTTGGATACGAATCAGGCTACTATTATTGTGAGATTGGGCTTGATGGGCCGATGTTTTGTGATTGGCTAATTGGACTATAATGGTAGGCCAATAACAGTTGGAAGATCAAACTTATGTATTGATAATCTTTTTCATATTAAAGAATTGAATTTTGGGTTATCACAAATTTTCACGGGGATACGATGTTTTTGACAAGATCGGGATAAAACCATTATCATAGTTCACCTAAACCGTCAAAAGGCTAGTATTGGGTATTGAACCGCAAGATGTGACTACGGGGTTAATTCTTTATTATTTATTTGAGGTTGAAGTGGGATATCACGGGTGCGTGTACTTAGTATCTTGAAGATATCGGGGTTGGTTGGATGCATGATTCTTCGAGATCCTTGTTCGAGCTTATAACCTTCAAAATGATTAAGACTTGAGTTATCTCGTTATACCTGATGTAAGGAGTTACGTTGTTGTGCTCACAGTGTATAGCCATCACTTTAAAGGAGTTACGTTGTAGTGCTCAAGTGTCACACAAAGATGTGGATAATTCAAGATGAGTTCATATACAGAAAAGGATGGTTGGATGGGTATATGAAACGACCTATGCTTAAAGGAGTTACGTTGTAGTGCTCAGTATAGGTTCCTTAGTCAGACAATAGTGCAAGCTTAAGTCACAAGTTCGGGTTATTTTACTTCAGTCTCAAGTTCATAATACTGGGTTTTCTCCATCAGTGGTCACTACAAAAAGCCGTCGGAATGATAATGGGGTCGGTAAAGAGTTAGATGAGAAGAGTATAGAAGAGTAGAGATTTTATCAGCAATTGATTCTCACGGGCTATCTTTTGTACTTCACACATCTTCGACAAATTGGACATACAGGGTGTACGCTGCCTCCGTTTCCATCGTAACCATAGTGTGTATGCTTCCGATTCCGCGAAGACATCGTGGGGGAAGAGACAGTAGATGTGCTTTGACTTTCTTTGCATTTTTTGCGAAAACACTCTTTTTCCAGATGGATCTGCATTCAGGGGGAAGAAATGTGCACATCGGGGACGCATAACAGACTCACGTGATCGAGCTTACAACTTTATTACTACCGGAAGACGTCCGCAGAGATGATCAGTAGTTCAGTTTTGTGATTTTGGTGTACTTGTTTCAACTTTCGCAGGTTGTGAAGTGTGAAGTAGCCTACTTATGTGAGAAGATCTTGCTAATTTCTCGCATGTTACCCCCGAACGGAACTTCCGCATTGAGCATAATCGTTACTGAGTACTAATCAGATTTCCTTGGTGTGGTTTACGATGTCATCTACAAATTCCGCTGCGTACTTACAACCTTCAAAAGTTAGAAGACATGTTAACTACATCAAAGTTTCGAATCTGCTGAAGACGGTTGTCAGTTTGGGGGGAAGCTGATTCAGAAACTTCACCAATAAGAAGTAGATGAAGAAGCCGTTAAAGACATGCAACATGAATTGGGGGGAAGTTAATCCAGTTCATGTATATTACATCATGTGACTACGAGTAAAGAAAAGTTCTCAAGCCGAGGTACAAGATAAAGACAAAGAGCGTCAACTGTAATCATCCTCAGCACATGAAGAGCTTATGAAGACCTCTCTTTATTTGTATTTTTTACTTGTAGGATATGATGTAAGTAATCCCATATGTTGCCACATTGGGGGAAGATTGTTGGGTACGCTTCTCGCACCAAAATGTGACAACATATGTGTGATTACATTAGTTATCTTATTTGCCACAAACACATGGACTAGAACCGTCAATATTGTAGAGTCATGTGTTTTGCCTCTATAAATACACCTCCTAGACTTCACTAGGAGGGTTGAAGCTTTGTGTTTATTTTTCACCTTTCTATATTATCAATAATACAAGTTTCCTCTTTATCTCTTTACTACTTTCTCTCACTAAACCTTTGCCATGGAGATGATGATCTTTCATCATCCAAGACCTCCAGATTCACAATAAGTTAACCAAAACACGATCCATCAGCCGGATTGATAGACAGATGCACTTTATTCGAATTATGAGTATGGCAAAACTCCTACGACAAGGGCATTTATTATTATTACCCCTACAAGTTAAGGTTTGCTTGTCATGAGGCTTAGGGCAATATTTGTTTATATATTACCCCGCATTATCATTGCTTTTCCACTACTATTTAACTTGTGTTCAACTATTACAAATCAAACACTATGGATTCACTCAACCTTTGTGTTGACGTTTTAAGCATGTTTTATCTCAGGTATCTAACGAAGCTAATGGCACGGAGTGGAACAGGGCCCCCTTTGGACGATGTCCAAAAACAAATGTTTTCATTCATCTTAAACATTTTCATTTTGTACTTTTAAATACTATGATTCTGTTGTTGACAACTCTGATTTTAAATTGATGAATGATAACAAATTTTCACAAAACGTCTCTTTCGAGTCGTTTTCTATAATTATGACTACGATCTAAGATGTAATACCCCAAATTAGACTTCCGCTGCTTCATTACGATTTTCGGGGTGTTACAGATTGGCATCAGAGCCAAGGTTATAGAGAACCAAATGCTTTTTCAAAAACATTGGACTATAACCGTGATTTCTAAAAGGACCATTTTAAACCTCACCACCCTATGCCCTCCGTGCCAACACTTTGCTACAGTTTTGCATTGAGATTTGCTTGGCAGATTATGCATGACAAACGAATTTTACCACGATAGAAAATAGCATCGAGATTTGCTTGGCAGATTATGCATGACAAATCAGTTTTATCACCTACGAATGTTATTATGATTAAGTGCATGTTAGTATTATTAATGACTTATATTATTATTGGGATATTGCAGTACTATGTCACCTCCTATCATCATACTTTCTGACAGTGATGACGCACTACCAGCATCACCCTCTGTCCCCACTATCATTTTATCCGACTATGACACCGATAGCACCTTACCTGTTTCACCCACTGTTCCATCTGTTGTCCCATCTGGGGATGTATCTGGAGAGACGGAGCCCTTTGAGGAGGGTGAAGTCGCTTCAACACCAGTTATCACACCTATTATCCCACTTTCATCTTCACTTGCTTATGGTCCTTTGACTCTTGATCAGTACTATGAGTCACAGCACTTTCTAGCTGCTGATGATTGTCCATCACCACCCCCACCCCAAGCTTTGACACCTCACCACCCCTCTGGATCAGAGTCCGATGACGAGTCATCTAACTCGGACTCAACTGATTCGACCGCATCTGTTCCACCACCACCCCCACCAGCACCGGTCCGCCGGCGCAAGCGAGTTAGAGTCCTCCAGCCTTATGAGCCAGCTCCTTTTAGGAAGAGGTTCAAGTACGGCCCTAACAGTTTCACCTATGTTTACACTGCTCGGAAACGAGTACGTACCCCACCAGCTCTAGTACCACCGCCACCAGCTCTCATAGATACACCACCACCCAGTTCCCCCGAGCCATCACCATCAGTACCACAACCCTATCCTTATATGCTCCCGACATCACCACTCTCACCAGAGGATTCACCATCTCCCATGCCACCACCCACTGTGTTCTACACCCAGACCACCACTGTTCCCTTATCATCCCCTATCCCATCTCCTACATCATCACCCATACGTGCTCAGAGTGTTCCCATACCCTCTTCTGAGAGAGCACATCCCATGAGTCCTTCACCATCAGACCCCTACGTTCAGATTGCTACTGAGGCAGCAACTTACCCTAGACCACATAGGAGAGTTGATGCCCGTAGATGGTCATTCCTGTTAGATTGCATTCGTCATTGGAGACTTCAGGAGAGAGCCCCTAGAGCTTCAGAGTTGGGAGAGTGTTCATCAGCTGTCCTCCCAGTCACCGGAGAGCCTATCCACCACACCATCCCACTACTGGCTGCCCGACTGGCCCGACATGAGGATCATCTTGATGAGTTGCTGAGTTTGATCGACGATATATCTCTCGAGCGAGTCGAGAACATTCAGGAGGAGGTCGAGAACCTCGTGGTGGGCAGGATAGCTATGGAGGAGGTATTTGATCTGTTTGGTACCCAGTTAGAGGAGGTTAGAGAGACCGTTGCTGAGTTTGGATATCGGATGGATACGCAGAGTCATGAGATACAGCAGCTGAGAGATATGGTAGCGATACAGCAGCAGATGATGGAGCATCAGACTGAGGCACTGGCCGTAGCCCACAGTACCATTCACACTCTCAGAGGTACGATTGGAGAGATACAGACTAGACAGAGAGTCAGAGACCAGAGGATGGATGAGTTGACTGAGATAGTTAGAGGTTTACAGCACGGACCTGGAGATGCACCCGACACTTCGTAGATTGGCCACGTATTGTTGTAGTAGTGACATCTTAACTTGCCCTGCGTGGCATTAATAATCTTGTATTGTATTGTTCTTTTGGAAACAATGTATCAAATTATTAAAACTCATGGTTAGTTATGATTACTATGTACCAATATTGATCTATGTTATGGTTGCTTTCTTCATTTATGTGTTGTGATTTTCTTTTATACGTCACCATATTATTCCATGTGTGTTGTGATTGTATTCAGACATGTCGCGATGATTAATTATGATGATTTTGTTTATGAGGATGTTGTATGCTACTATTATGAGGACAATTATGACACCTCACTTGATTATATTAACCGTAAAACCTAAATATATGTTCTTGTGTCATTGTTTGAACATGGCTACCCGCAACAGAACTACAGAAACAGTCGCCGGATCGATCATGACTCCGGAGGAGATCCGCCGATTGATCACGGAAAGCGTGACCGCTGCATTAATAGCTCAAGCTGCAGCCACGACTCCTACCGGCAGTGCCACAAGGCCCACTGCCGAGAGCGAGCCAGTTGCAACCCGCAAGTGCACGTACAAGGAGTTCATGAGTTGCAAACCGCCAACCTTTAAAGGTACTGAAGGAGTGACAGAGTTAGCTCGATGGTTTGAGCGTTCAGAGACTGTCTTTACAAGAAGTGGTTGTGCCAAAAACGACAAAGTCGCCTTTGCTACTGGCACTCTAGCAGATGATGCACTGTCGTGGTGGAACGCCACTGCCAAATTTTCCAAGTGTGATTTTTGGATTGAGAAAGTGCAATTTCTGGGGCATGTCATCGACAGCAAAGGTATTCACGTGGACCCCGCAAAAATCGAATCTGTTAAGAATTGGGCATCTCCTACAAACCCCACGGAGATACATCAATTTTTAGGTCTTGCTGGGTACTACCGGAGATTCATCGAGGGTTTCTCTAAGATCGCCAAACCTTTGACGGAATTGACACAAAAGAAGAAGAAGTTTGACTGGGGAGAGGAGCAAGAGACGTCATTCCAACTGTTGAAACAAAAGCTCGAAGCTCCGATCTTAGCACTACCCGAAGGAAGTAAAGACTTCGAGGCGTATTGCGATGCATCGTGCCAAGGCTTGGGAGCCATATTAATGCAAAGGAGTAAGGTTATCGCATATGCTTCCCGACAGCTCAAAACCCACGAAAAGAACTACACGGCCCACGATCTTGAGTTAGGGGCAGTAGTGTTCGCTCTTAAGATGTGGAGACACTATTTGTATGGCACCAAGTGCAAGGTGTTTACAGATCACAAGAGCCTTCAACACATACTAGATCAGAAGGAGCTGAACATGCGACAACGCCGATGGTTGGAGTTACTCAGTGATTATGATTGTGAGATTCGTTATCATCCCGGAAAGGCAAACGTAGTGGCTGATGCCTTAAGTCGAAAGGAACGAATCAAACCCCTTAGAGTTCGATCTTTGGGAATTAAAGTTAGGTCACCACTCCCAGCCAAAATTTTAGAAGCTCAGGCCGAAGCCCTGAAGGGAGAAAACAGACCAAATGAGAAAATCTATGGAATGCCGGAAAACGAGAACGGTTTAGTGAGGAGGCAAGACGGGATGCTGTGTTTCAATGACAGAAAATGGATTCCACTTTACGGAGGAATACGTGATCTTATCATGCACGAATCCCACAAGTCAAAATATTCCATTCATCCGGGGTCTGATAAGATGTATCAGGATCTCAAGAAGTTGTATTGGTGGCCAAACATGAAGGCCGACATCGCTGTATATGTCGGAAAATGTTTATCATGTGCTAGAGTAAAAGCAGAACACCAACGGCTGTCCGGAATGTTAACACAGCCAGAGATTCCAACATGGAAATGGGAAAGGATTACAATGGACTTCATCACGAAGCTACCTAAAACCTCGGGTGGACTTGACACCATTTGGGTCATTGTTGATCGTCTCACTAAATCTGCGCACTTCCTTGCAATCAAAGAAACCGACAGTATAGATACCCTTGCGCGACTATATTTGAAGGAAATAGTCTCACGACATGGAGTGCCGGTTTCCATCATCTCGGATCGTGATAGCCGTTTTACGTCAAACTTCTGGCGGTCATTGCAGAAAGCTTTGAATACTCAATTAGATATGAGCACCGCATACCACCCGCAGACTGATGGTCAGAGTGAGAGAACTATCCAAACCTTGGAAGACATGCTGCGAGCATGTGTGATCGACTTTGGAAAAGGATGGGATAAACACTTACCGTTAGTAGAGTTTTCATACAACAATAGCTATCACGCTAGCATTAAAGCTGCTCCATTCGAAGCACTTTATGGTAGGAAATGTCGTTCACCCATCTGTTGGACCGAAGTTGGGGATGCACAAATCACCGGGCCCGAACTCATTCACGAGACCACCGAAAAGATTGTCCAAATCAAACAACGCTTACAAGCCGCCTGGGACAGACAGAAAAGTTATGCCGATGTGAGAAGAAAACCTATGGAGTTTCAAGTTGGGGACAGAGTCATGTTGAAGGTATCTCCTTGGAAAGGAATGATTAGATTTGGGAAGCGTGGTAAGTTGAATCCCAGATACGTCGGACCATTCAAGATCCTAGAAAGGGTTGGTCCAGTGGCATATAAACTTGAACTCCCTGAGGAGCTCAGTAGAGTACACAATACCTTTCACGTATCAAACCTGAAAAAGTGTTTATCAGATGAAACCCTTATCATTTCGTTCAAAGAACTTCGGCTTGACGAGAAGCTCAATTTTATAGAGGAACCAGTAGAAATTATGGACCGAGATGTGAAACAACTAAAACTAAGCCGCATTCCCATCGTCAAAGTTCGATGGAACTCAAATAGAGGACCAGAGTACACGTGGGAACGAGAAGATCGAATTCGTGCCAAATATCCACACCTCTTCACCGAGGCAACGCCAACCACTACCACGGACTAAGAATTCCGGGACGGATTTCAGAATTAGGAGTAGGTACTGTAATAACCCGAAATTTTCGAGTTATTAACTTTCTGTAAACCCGAAGCAATTGATTATGAATTTTAATCAAGTTATTTTATTTACCTTTGCATTCGAAATATTACTATAATGTATTTTACTGAGAAATAACTAGTGAGATTTCAAAACGAACCCTGTGACAAAACTCATGTTCCATTTTCACTGGAACCACACGCGTACCGACACCGTGATAGTATGGCATAAGTTTAATAGATCAAAACGAAGAATGTACAAAACAGATCATAAAAATAAATACGAACTCGGAAATAAAAACAAATAATTTATGACGACTCTAAAACTCTCGAGCTAGAGATATTTAAACGAAGCCAGATCCGACACAGTCTAGCGAGACCCGGGTATTTAAAAGCAAAATATACACTTTACTAAACTTTTAACAATATTACTACATTTATATATTTCTTTTCTTCTAGTTTTGTCGGTATCCCCCACCAAATTCCAATGCTACTACTTCTTTGACTCTATCAATATTTCCCAAAATTAATATTCTTTCTTTTACTTTATACATCTGCTGCTACTTTTTCTTTTTTCTTCCTTGTTATAGTCGACACACCACTTTTCCTCTCCATTCCCTCCTTGCTCCGTCGCTATAGCTGTTTCCCCAAAAAGAACCAGAAACCGAAGCAATCGACCCATCTCCATCTCCAATTAATATCGTTGACCTAGGGAACCCTTGTCCCATTCTTAGTCACGAGATTACATAAGAAATAGAAGCATAAGTATAAGGATAACACACCGATTAGGAAGGTTGGTTTTCCCACAACCCGAAAGCTCATATGGAGCTACTCTCCTCAATCCAGCATAAATCCGAGCCTTCCAGGGAGAGATCGAATCACAACATTCATCAACAAACACCACAAAATCTGAGAAGTTCTCAAGTGAGGATAAAGGTGAAGGTTGTGATTCGGTTTGGAAGCTAGGATTGATCGGGTTGGAGCTTTTGGATTCGGGTTGGGAGAACTTAATTAGTGTCGACAACATCCCACAAGTTTCAGGTTAATTTTTATTTAAGATTGATTTATATATATATTTTTTTATTTTCATTCGAGCCATATAAGTTGGAAATTTGGATTAGATATAAGCAAAACTAGGACCTTTGTGGTTAGGTTGATAAAATGTAAGTATTGAGAATAAGTTGCGATTAATCGAATGTGGTGTTGATTTAAGTAGGTCGAATTGAGCTTGAATGTGTATGATTGATTTCTGATGAAAGGATAAGTCGATATAGTTGAGAAACTGTGAATGATTTGCGGTTTGAAATAGTCGAATATGATTTAGATATAAAACGGGTCGAATGGGAAGGTTTGACTTAAAAAGTCACGGGTTAGTTTTGGTTGCGGATTAGTTAAAGGTTATTAAGGATTCAAAAAGGGATAACAGTTAAAGAGTAAGTCGAAATCGTTTACATAAAACCCGGGCTAGCCTTTGCGTTATCAACCCCCTAGACACCCAACGACTTGAGCTCGAGTGGTACTCGAGAGTCGTTTAGCAAGCGAGACCATAGCTTCGACCTTAGTAGTACTCGACCCCTCGCCGAAGTCTCATTTGAGACAGTCTGTTTTTCTTAAAACTGCGAATGGTTGTTTTTGTTTCAAACTGGAAGTACCAGGCAAACCATAGTAATACAACACACCATTTGACTCTATTGCATCACAGATTTCTACTACTACCAAGGTGAGTTCATAGTCCCACATTTTACTATGTTTTCAAATCCCGTGGGGAGATACATGCTATAAATCTGAACACAAGTATTTTTCTGTATGCTTCCCTGATTGATATTGCTAAGTTAATATTGCCTAAGTTACCACCCTGCCAATAAAAGTCCCTTATATCATGAACCATTAATCACTTGCGAGTGAACGCGAATTTTGTGAATAGATCTATTGGGAATTGACAACCCATTTGTACTAGCCGGATAGATAGCCATTGTGTTAGCCGGATTGATAGACAGATGCACTTTATTCGAATTATGAGTATGGCAAAACTCCTACGACAAAGGCATTTATTATTATTACCCCTACAAGTTAAGGTTTGCGTGTCATGAGGCTTAGGGCAATATTTGTTTATATATTACCCCGCATTATCATTGCTTTTCCACTACTATTTAACTTGTGTTCAACTATTACAAATCAAACACTATGGATTCACTCAACCTTTGTGTTGACGTTTTAAGCATGTTTTATCTCAGGTATCTAACGAAGCTAATGACACGGAGTGGAAAAGGGCCCCCTTTGGACGATGTCCAAAAACAAATGTTTTCATTCATCTTAAACATTTTCATTTTGTACTTTTAAATATTATGATTCTGTTGTTGACAACTCTGATTTTAAATTGATGAATGATAACAAATTTTCACAAAATGTCTCTTTTGAGTCGTTTTCTATAATTATGACTACGATCTAAGATGTAATACCCCAAATTAGACTTCCGCTGCTTCATTACGATTTTCGGGGTGTTACAGATTGGCATCAGAGCCAAGGTTATAGAGAACCAAATGCTTTTTCAAAAACATTGGACTATAACCGTGATTTCTAAAAGGACCATTTTAAACCTCACCACCCTATGCCCTCCGTGCCAACACTTTGCTACACTTTTGCATTGAGATTTGCTTGGCAGATTATGCATGACAAATGAATTTTACCACTATAGAAAATAGCATCGAGATTTGCATGGCAGATTATGCATTACAAATGAGTTTTATCACCTACGAATGTTATTATGATTAAGTGCATGTTAGTATTATTAATGACTTATATTATTATTGGGATATTGCAGTACTATGTCACCTCCCATCATCATACTTTCTGACAGTGATGACGCACTACCAGCATCACCCTCTGTCCCCACTATCATTTTATCCGACTATGACACCGATAGCACCTTACCTGTTTTACACACTGTTCCATCTGTTGTCCCATCTGGGGATGTATCTGGAGAGACGGAGCCCTTTGAGGAGGGTGAAGTCGCTTCAACACCAGTTATCACACCTACTATCCCACTTTCATCTTCACTTGCTTATGGTCCTTTGAGTCTTGATCAGTACTATGAGTCACAGCAGTTTCTAGCTGCTGATGATTGTCCATCACCACCCTCACCCCAAGCTTTGACACCTCACCACCCCTCTGGATCAGAGTCCGATGACGAGTCATCTGACTCGGACTCATCTGATTCGAATGCATCTGTTCCACCACCACCCCCGCCTGCACCGGTCAGCCGGCGCAAGCGAGTTAGAGTCCTCCAGCCTTATGAGCCAGCTCCTTTTAGGAAGAGGTTCAAGTACGGCCCAAACAGTTTCACCTATGTTTACACTGCTCGGAAACGAGTACGTACCCCACCAGCTCTAGTACCACCGCCACCAGCTCTCATAGCTACACCACCACCCAGTTCCCCCGAGCCATCACCATCAGTACCACAACCCTATCCTTATATGCTCCCGACATCACCACTCTCACCAGAGGATTCACCATCTCCCATGCCACCACCCACTGTGTTCTACACCCAGACCACCACTGTTCCCTTATCATCCCCCATCCCATCTCCTACATCATCACCCATACGTGCTCAGAGTGTTCCCATACCCTCTTCTGAGAGAGCACATCCCATGAGTACTTCACCATCAGACCCCTACGTTCAGATTGCTACTGAGGCAGCAACTTACCCTAGACCACATAGGAGAGTTGATGCCCGTAGATGGTCATTCCTGTTAGATTGCATTCGTCATTGGAGACTTCAGGAGGGAGCCCCTAGAGCTTTAGAGTTGGGAGAGTGTTCATCAGCTGTCCTCCCAGTCATCGGAGAGCCTATCCACCACACCATCCCACTACTGGCTGCCCGACTGGCCCGACATGAGGATCGTCTTGATGAGTTGCTGAGTTTGATCGACGATATATCTCTCGAGCGAGTTGAGAACATTCAGGAGGAGGTCGAGAACCTCGTGGTGGGCAGGATAGCTATGGAGGAGGTATTTGATCTGTTTGGTACCCAGTTAGAGGAGGTTAGAGAGACCGTTGCTGAGTTTGGATATCGGATGGATACGCAGATCATGAGATACAACAGCTGAGAGATACGGTAGTGATACAGCAGCAGATGATGGAGCATCAGACTGAGGCACTGGCCGTAGCCCGCAGTACCATTCACACTCTCAGAGGTACGATTGGAGAGATACAGACTAGAGAGAGAGTCAGAGACCAGAGGATGGATGAGTTGACTGAGATAGTTAGAGGTTTACAGCACGGACCTGGAGATGCACCCGGCACTTCGTAGATTAGCCACGTATTGTTGTAGTAGTAACATCTTAACTTGCCCTGCGTGGCATTAATAATCTTGTATTGTATTGTTCTTTTGGAGACAATGTATCAAATTATTAAAACTCATGGTTAGTTATGATTACTATGTACCAATATTGATCTATGTTATGGTTGCTTTCTTCATTTATGTGTTGTGATTTTCTTTTATACGTCACCATATTATTCCATGTGTGTTGTGATTGTATTCAGACATGTCGCGATGATTAATTATGATGATTTTGTTTATGAGGATGTTGTATGCTACTATTATGAGGACAATTATGACACCTCACTTGATTATATTAACCGTAAAACCTAAATATATGTTCTTGTGTTATTGTTAGAACATGGCTACCCGCAACAGAACTACAGAAGCAGTCGCCGGATCGATCATGACTCCGGAGGAGATCCGCCGATTGATCACGGAAAGCGTGACCGCTGCATTAATAGCTCAAGCTGCAGCCACGACTCCTACCGGCAGTGCAACAAGGCCCACTGCCGAGAGCGAGCCAGTTGCAACCCGCAAGTGCACGTACAAGGAGTTCATGAGTTGCAAACCGCCAACCTTTAAAGGTACTGAAGGAGTGACAGAGTTAGCTCGATGGTTTGAGCGTTCAGAGACTGTCTTTACAAGAAGTGGTTGTGCCAAAAACGACAAAGTCGCCTTTGCTACTGGCACTCTAGTAGATGATGCACTGTCGTGGTGGAACGCCACTGCTCATAAAATGGGTAATGATAGAGCTTACCAACTTCCTTGGGCTGAGTTTAAACAGAAGATGTTGAAGAAGTATTGTCCTCGCACCGAAATTCGAAAGATGGAAGATGAGTTTGACCGCTTGGTGGTAAAAGGATATGATCTTAGGGCTTATGCTAGGAGATTCCAAGAGCTCTCCATACTATGCCCAACCAAGGTGCCGGATTTCGAGAAGACACTGGAAAGGTATGTTGAAGGATTACCCAGAAGCATAGAAGGAGATGTCACGGTGTCCAAACCACAGACACTGGAGGAAGCCATGGAGACTGCTCAGAAATTACTGGAAAGGGAAATCAGGCGTAATCAGGCTCAGGGAAGCAACGATCACAAAAGAAAATTTGATGATCGTAGAAACAATCACAGCAACAACAACTCTCACCATAACCAAAGCCACAACCGCAACAACACACAAGGCTATCAGCAAAACCGAAACCACCATCACAACCAATAGAATCGTCGGCAGGAAACTGCCAGGGCTTACATTGCCACACCTACTGGAACTGGGGGCTATACTGGACCCGCTCCCATGTACAACCGATGTAAGTTGCACCATCATGGACCCTGTTTCGCTAGATGTGGAAAGTGTCAGAAAACCGGCCACAAGACCAAGACTGCAAGGCCACAGGAGCCAGCCGGCAACCAGTGGCCGTAGTATGCCATGGATGTGGTAAGAAGGGGCACTACAAGAACCAGTGTCCGAATCAGGTTGCCAACCCCGTCAACAATGCTCGCGGGAGAGCATATGTGCTAGGAGATGGAAATGTCGAACGAGATCCCGATGTCGTGACGGGTACGTTTCCCCTTAATAACCACCTTGCTAAAGTTTTATTTGATTCTGGAGCCGACAAAAGTTTTGTATCTTCTTCATTTGCATCTCTACTTGATATTACCCCGACTAAATTGAACACCACCTACGAAATAGAACTAGCTGACGGCAAACTAGTAAAAACTAACACCGTAATCCGAAACTGCACCCTGCTTCTACTAAACCAACCGTTTGACATAGACCTCATGCCCATCCAGCTTGGTAGTTTCGACGTAGTCATCGGCATGGATTGGTTATCCAAGAACCACGCTAGAATAATATGCGACGAGAAAGTTGTTCACATCCCATGTGAAGGAGAAACTTTAGTCGTCCGCGGCAAACGGAGTAAGACTCGACTGAGCATCATATCATGCTTCAAAACAATGAAGTATATCGAACAAGGATGTCTTGCATTTTTGGCACAAGTAACCGAGACGAAGTCGGAAGAGAAGCGACTAGAAGATGTACCGATAGTTAGAGATTTTCCTGAAGTATTTCCCGAAGACTTGCCTGGCCTCCCGCCAATCCGACAAGTAGAATTTCAGATCGAGCTAGTGCCAGGAGCAGCACCGGTGGCACGAGCACCTTATAGGTTGGCACCATCCGAGATGAAAGAACTGTCAGAGCAATTGCAAGAATTATCAGATAAAGGATTCATACGCCCGAGTTCTTCGCCATGGGGAGCTCCGGTGCTGTTTGTCAAAAAGAAGGATGGATCCTTCCGAATGTGCATCGATTATCGCGAGTTGAACAAGCTCACCGTGAAGAACCGATACCTACTGCCTAGAATCGACGACCTGTTCGACCAACTGCAAGGATCGAGTGTATACTCGAATATTGATTTAAGGTCAGGGTACCATCAGCTGAGAGTTAAGGAGGAAGATATACCGAAGACCGCGTTTCGTACACGATACGAGCACTACGAGTTCCAAGTGATGCCATTTGCACAGACGAACGCACCAGCCGTATTCATGGACCTAATGAACCGAGTGTGCAAGCCATATTTGGACAAGTTCGTAATTGTGTTCATAGATGACATTCTCATCTACTCCCGTAGCAAGGAAGAACATGCGGAGCATTTGAGAACTATCCTAGGACTGCTCAAAGGAGAGAAACTGTATGCCAAATTTTCTAAGTGTGATATTTGGATTGAGAAAGTGCAATTTCTGGGGCATGTCATCGACAGCAAAGGTATTCACGTGGACCCCGCAAAAATCGAAGTTGTTAAGAATTGGGCATCTCCTACAAACTCCACGGAGATACGTCAATTTTTAGGTCTTGCTGGGTACTACCGGAGATTCATCGAGGGTTTCTCTAAGATCGCCAAACCTTTGACGGAATTGACACAAAAGTAGAAGAAGTTTGACTGGGGAGAGGAGCAAGAGACGTCATTCCAACTGTTGAAACAAAAGCTTTGCGAAGCTCTGATCTTAGCACTACCCGAAGGAAGTGAAGACTTCGAGGCGTATTGCGATGCATCATGCCAAGGCTTGGGAGCCGTATTAATGCAAAGGAGTAAGGTTATCGCATATGCTTCCCGACAGCTCAAAACCCACAAAAAAAACTACACGACCCATGATCTTGAGTTAGGGGCAGTAGTGTTCGCTCTTAAGATGTGGAGACACTATTTGTATGGCACCAAGTGCAAGGTGTTTACAGATCACAAGAGCCTTCAACACATACTAGATCAGAAGGAGCTGAATATGCGACAACGCCGATGGTTGGAGTTACTCAGTGATTATGATTGTGAGATTCGTTATCATCCCGGAAAGGCAAACGTAGTGGCTGATGCCTTAAGTCGAAAGGAACGAATCAAATCCCTTAGAGTTCGATCTTTGGGAATTACAGTTAGGTCACCACTCCCAGCCAAAATTTTAGAAGCTCAGGCCGAAGCCCTGAAGGGAGAAAACAGACCAAATGAGAAAATCTATGGAATGCCGGAAAACGAGAACAGTTTAGTGAGGAAGCAAGACGGGATGCTGTGTTTCAATGACAGAAAATGGATTCCACTTTACGGAGGAATACGTGATCTTATCATGCACGAATCCCACAAGTCAAAATATTCCATTCATCCGGGGTCTGATAAGATGTATCAGGATCTCAAGAAGTTTTATTGGTGGCCAAACATGAAGGCCGACATCGCTGTGTATGTCGAAAAATGTTTGACATGTGCTAGAGTAAAAGCAGAACACCAACGGCCGTCCGGAATGTTAACACAGCCAGAGATTACAACATGGAAATGGGAAAGGATTACAATGGACTTCATCACGAAGCTACCTAAAACCTCGGGTGGACTTGACACCATTTGGGTCATTGTTGATCGTCTCACTAAATCTGCGCACTTCCTTGCAATCAAAGAAACCGACAGTATGGATACCCTTGCGCGACTATATTTGAAGGAAATAGTCTCACGACATGGAGTGCCGGTTTCCATCATCTCGGATCGAGATAGCCGTTTTACGTCAAACTTCTGGCGGTCATTGCAGAAAGCTTTGAATACTCAATTAGATATGAGCACCGCATACCACCCGCAGACTGATGGTCAGAGTGAGAGAACTATCCAAACCTTGGAAGACATGCTGCGAGCATGTGTGATCGACTTTGGAAAAGGATGGGATAAACACTTACCGTTAGTAGAGTTTTCATACAACAATAGCTATCATGCTAGCATTAAAGCTGCTCCATTCGAAGCACTTTATGGTAGGAAATGTCGTTCACCCATCTGTTGGACCGAAGTTGGGGATGCACAAATCACCGGGCCTGAACTCATTCACGAGACCACCGAAAAGATTGTCCAAATCAAACAACGCTTACAAGCCGCCCGGGACAGACAGAAAAGTTATGCCGATGTGAGAAGAAAACCTATGGAGTTTCAAGTTGGGGACAGAGTCATGTTGAAGGTATCTCCTTGGAAAGGAATGATTAGATTTGGGAAGCGTGGTAAGTTGAATCCCAGATACGTCGGACCATTCAAGATCCTAGAAAGGGTTGGTCCAGTGGCATATAAACTTGAACTCCCTGAGGAGCTCAGTAGAGTACACAATACCTTTCACGTATCAAACCTGAAAAAGTGTTTATCAGATGAAACCCTTATCATTTCGTTCAAAGAACTTCGGCTTGACGAGAAGCTCAATTTTATAGAGGAACCAGTAGAAATTATGGACCGAGATGTGAAACAAATAAAACTAAGCCGCATTCCCATCGTCAAAGTTCGATGGAACTCAAATAGAGGACCAGAGTACACGTGGGAACGAGAAGATCGAATTCGTGCCAAATATCCACACCTCTTCACCGAGGCAACGCCAACCACTACCACGGACTAAGAATTCCGGGACGGATTTCAGAATTAGGAGTAGGTACTGTAATAACCCAAAATTTTTGAGTTATTAACTTTCTGTAAACCCGAAGCAATTGATTATGAATTTTAATCAAGTTATTTTATTTACCTTTGCATTCGAAATATTACTATAATGTATTTTTACTGAGAAATAACTAGTGAGATTTCAAAACGAACCCTGTGACAAAACTCACGTTCTATTTTCACTGGAACCGCACGCGTACCGACACCGTGATAGTATGGCATAAGTTTAATAGATCAAAACGAAGAATGTACAAAACAGATCATAAAAATAAATACGAACTCGGAAATAAAAACAAATAATTTATGACGACTCTAAAACTCTCGAGCTAGAGATATTTAAACGAAGCCAGATCCACACAGTCTAGCAAGACCCGGGTATTTAAAAGCACAATATACACTCTACTAAACTTTTAACAATACTACTACATTTATATATTTCTTTTCTTCTAGTTTTGTCGGTATCCCCCACCAAATTCCAATGCTACTACTTCTTTGACTCTATCAATATTTCCCAAAACTAATATTCTTTCTTTTACTTTATACATCTGCTGCTACTTTTTCTTCTTTCTTCCTTGTTATAGTCGACACACCAATTTTCCTCTCCATTCCCTCCTTGCTCCGTCGCTATAGCTGTTTCCCCAAAAAGAACCAGAAACCGAAGCAATCGACCCATCTCCATCTCCAATTAATATCGTTGACCTAGGGAACCCTTGTCCCATTCTTAGTCACGAGATTACATAAGAAATAGAAGCATAAGTATAAGGATAACACACCGATTAGGAAGGTTGGTTTTCCCACAACCCGAAAGCTCATATGGAGCTACTCTCCTCAATCCAACATAAATCCGAGCCTTCCAGGGAGAGATCGAATCACAACATTCATCCACAAACACCACAAAATCTGAGAAGTTCTCAAGTGAGGATAAAGGTGTAGGTTGTGATCCGGTTTGGAAGCTAGGATTGATCGGGTTGGAGCTTTTGGATTCGCGTCGGGAGAACTTAATTAGTATCGACAACATCCCACAAGTTTCAGGTTAATTTTTATTTAAGATTGACATATATATATATATATATATATATATATATATATATATATATATATATATATATATATATATATATATATATATATATATATATATATATATATATATATATATATATATATATATATATATATATATATATATATATATATATATATATATATATATATATATATATATTTTTTAATTTTCATTCGAGCCATATAAGTTGGAAATTTGGATTAGATATTAGCAAAACTAGGACCTTTGTGGTTAGGTTGATAAAATGTAAGTATTGAGAATAAGTTGCGATTAATCGAATGTGGTATTGATTTAAGTAAGTCGAATTGAGCTTGAATGTGTATGATTGATTTCTGATGAAAGGATAAGTCGATATAGTTGAGAAACTGTGAATGATTTGCGGTTTGAAATAGTCGAATATGATTTAGATATAAAACGGGTCGAATGGGAAGGTTTGACTTAAAAAGTCACGGGTTAGTTTTGGTTGCTGATTAGTTAAAGGTTATTAAGGATTCAAAAAGGGATAACAGTTAAAGAGTAAGTCGAAATCGTTTACATAAAACCCGGGCTAGCCTTTGCGTTATCAACCCCCTAGACACCCAACGACTTGAGCTCGAGTGGTACTCGAGAGTCATTTAGCAAGCGAGACCATAGCTTCGACCTTAGTAGTACTCGACCCCTCGCCGATGTCTCATTTGAGACAATCTATTTTTCTTAAAACTGCGAATGGTTGTTTTTGTTTCAAACTGGAAGTACCAGGCAAACCATAGTCATAAAACACAAACCTGCACAATTGATTTTGAGGTAAAAATTGGGTTTAAACTCAATACTGGGCCGAAGCCCAGTAGTCAAATAAAGAGTGAGTTTGTTTGATCATAAAAACAGGCCGAAGCCCAAGGGATTGGGATTGGATCGTGTAATAGGGCCCCAACCCATTTGAGTTTAGATATGAAAACGTAGGGTGCGTTTGGTTATAAATATAAAAAGGGAAATGTCACATGTATTTTAAAATATCTTAACACATGATAAAACTCGAAATGACAACACGTCGAATATTAGTTATTAGAATTGTGACGAAAACGAATAACCGAGACACTAAAAATTGATATACGCCGTCAATAATAATTACGCCGTAAAATAAATAATTACCACGTGCAACAACAACATGATCATATTGAAAATATATGTAAACTATTTTTACGTCCACCAAATCTTAAATGTGAACTAAATTATGCCATACAATCTAGGTCACGCGTTGGAGTTACAACACACCATTTGATTCTATTGCATCACAGATTTCTACTACTACCAAGGTGAGTTCATAGTCCCACATTTTACTATGTTTTCAAATCCCGTGGGGAGATACATGCTATAAATCTGAACAAAATTATTTTTCTGTATGCTTCCCTGATTGATATTGCTAAGTTAATATTGCCTAAGTTACCACCCTGCCAATAAAAGTCCCTTATATCATGAACCGTTAATCACTTGCGAGTGAACGCGAATTTTGTGAATAGATCTATTGGGAATTGACAACCCATTTGTACTAGCCGGATAGATAGCCATTGTGTTAGCCGGATTGATAGACAGATGCACTTTATTCGAATTATGAGTATGGCAAAACTCCTACGACAAGGGCATTTATTATTATTACCCCTACAAGTTAAGGTTTGCGTGTCATGAGGCTTAGGGCAATATTTGTTTATATATTACCCCGCATTATCATTGCTTTTCCACTACTATTTAACTTGTGTTCAACTATTACAAATCAAACACTATGGATTCACTCAACCTTTGTGTTGACGTTTTAAGCATGTTTTATCTCAGGTATCTAACGAAGCTAATGGCACGGAGTGGAACAGGGCCCCCTTTGGACGATGTCCAAAAACAAATGTTTTCATTCATCTTAAACATTTTCATTTTGTACTTTTAAATATTATGATTCTGTTGTTGACAACTCTGATTTTAAATTGATGAATGATAACAAATTTTCACAAAACGTCTCTTTCGAGTCGTTTTCTATAATTATGACTACGATCTAAGATGTAATACCCCAAATTAGACTTCCGCTGCTTCATTACGATTTTCGGGGTGTTACATAGGCCGATTTTGACTGCCATTGACCAAAACCGATAAGTTAGACCGATATGTGAAATTTCGTGGCGGTGGACCCCCGCCAACCACCATGGCGCCGCCATATCGGCCGCCATGGCCGATTTTTACAACACGGCGTAAAAGATGCAGAATAAGATAGTTAACGTCGAACCAATAAGCCAAGACGAGTTTTAGTGAGCATATACCTTTACGATGCATACCGGATCAGGTTTCATGGAACTATGAACACTTTTCCTTTTAATTTCTTTTAACCGCTAATCAGATAATGGATTATATAGGGTTTTAAAAAAATAAAGAGTAAACTGCAAAAAATGTCCCTTAACTTTTCGAAAATTGCAAGAAATGTCCGCCAAAAAAAAATGGCGAGAAATGTCCCAACGTTTTATTTTTTTGCTAGTTATGCCCACGAAGTGTTACTGTAGTTGCAAATTCTTGTTTTTGGCTAACGCTCGTTAGTTTTTCATTAACGTGGCCGTGTGAAATGACTATTTTACCCTCGCTTACTACAGCGACATTTTTTTGCAAGAACAATTTTTGCAGTTTAATATTCATTTTATTTTGATTTCCCCTCTACCACCACACAACCATCACCACCAATCTCCACCACCAACACTACCCTCTACCACCACACAACCGGCACCACTACCACCACCACCCTCTACCCTTCATCTTCATCTTTTCCGGGACCAAACCCAGATTTCGGTCTCTTTTTTTTTCTTTGTAATTATACTACCAAAATGGTGTGCTGAGTCACCAGTTTTGTAGATAAGATAAGAAAATACAAATTACAGTTGTATGCATAGTTGATTGTTTAAGTAGAAAAATGTGTTAATATTATTTCACATGTAGATGGAGTACGCATATCCCCTTTAGCGTGACTCGAACCATTGACCTTTGTTGGTTCTAACGTTTGCTCAAATACCACTGTTGTTGGGCCATTGACAGCAAATCACAGGGTTTTAACCAAGATATCTACCACTGTTATAAAAGCATTATTGCACATGTACTACTCCAATCACAAAAAATTTACAGAAAATGCACATAACTAATATATGATTTAATAAAATAAACATAATACTCCCACTAGCTTTCAGGAATACTTAGAATTATCATATTTTAATTACAAATAAAAAAAAAACTTGGATTTAATAATTAAACTTAAGAATAATCTCTTAGATGCATGCATTTATCCATTCATGAATTATTGCACTTTGTACATTTCCAGAGATCATTTGAAATCATAAACTCCTTTTGATTACTTACCGTCCTCGCACAAGTAATCACTCAAGAAAGAGTTTTGATATTCCAATGTCACATTTCATATTAATGAAAATAAGTATGACAATTATAATCTTTATATATTTAATGTGCTTAAGATAGAATATTCAATCACAGTTAATTGCTTAAGTGTGATTAATAATTTTGTCACAAGACATGCATTAAATATGTGTACAATATCGTCCATATGATTTCTACACAAAGATTTAAACCTCTAGGGTTACCTTATCTTTGAAGAAACTCATCTTCATCCTCTAGTCTAACTATTAAGATAAACCAAGTTTCTAAAATTTGATTATCTTTATGGACAGCATCTTAACATTCATAGTATGAGTAATTTACCCAATTCAATATTTGGTAATACATCATAATGATTATCAGGTTTACGATAATCCTGTAACTTATAATCTTCAGCATATTAATCAAATATCTGAGATATCCTTGCGGATCTATGAATGAGAATTCCATCATCTTGAGGTTGACATTTACATGTCTAGCCTCATCATGATATTTACTAGTATATTTAAGAAGATTATGTATCTTGTAATTTTATCTTTTCAAGATCAAAACTCCCACTTGCTTTTAGTAATTAAAATACTATCTATAAATACTTAGCAAGTAGAGTAACAATACAATGTTCTCTTTTGGGACATTACAAAACACAATGACAGTTCCTGACTCTTAGTTTGTTAATGACCTACTCATAAGTAGTTTAACAAATTCAGAACTTCATTTTAAGACTTAATATGATTCATCACATTTCATAATATAATGATGTCTTATTAATCTTCTAGATTGGAGTCTTATTGAGTATATACAATCCATACTCAATTTTCTAACCTTGGTTATCTTTTGGAAGAAAAGAAAATATAGTTATCATGAATCAAACAATATAACAAGAGTTTGATTTTCCTAACATACCATAAACATGTGGTATTTTATTAGAATTAATATTGTGAGATAATCTAACAATATTTAAGATAACCATGTATCTCTTGGCTTACCTATTTACCAACTAAGTCAACTTAATGATATAATAGATTTCCAAGCCAATTGCATGCTTTATAACACAAGTACTTTTGAACAAGTCACTTCATGTCCATGTCTTAACAAGAAAACATAAACTGTTACAATTCCACTATACGTTATAAATCATTTATCAACTCAATGACTTCTTGTATATGTCTTAACATAACAAGTTAATGTCTTACTTTATTATAGGTCTTGTAACAGTTAAAAGACTTCATGTTTGTGACTTAACAATAAAACATAAACATATTTAACTAAAGTATGCATGAATGATGAGTGTCTGTTTACTCATCATTTTATACCCATAAAAGACACAAAAATGACAAAAAAAACACCCAAATATTACTACAGATATCCTTGGTTTGTGTTTTTATGTGTTTCAGGTACAAAAGTGTTGGGCTATGAAATATCAAAGTACTGCTACTAAAGTCAAAGTACTGCTGTTCGACTAAAGTACTACTGCTCGTTGAAGGACTGCTATGCAAATAGTTTAAGGACTAATGTGTAATTCTAGAATGTTCGTATTAGATTAGAGTTATGATGAAGCGAAAAGTGTACCGCTTTTAAGGGGTCATTTAAGCCCTAAATCGTATTTATTTGATCAAATATTGCCCTAAATCGTTCCTTTTGTCATTTTAGGTACTTTTGAGGAGAAATCTGGAAAAGGAGGCATTTTGGACGTTTTTGGAGCATAAAAGTGAAGAAAACGACAAAGTCTCAAAAATCGGCTAAAAGTTACCTTTGACGGCGTCAGATTTTACTCTGGACGGCGTCATTGCTTGGCAAGAAAAGGTGGATGTGAAATTTACTCATGATAAGCCAGTGAAAATTGCATGTGAATTCTGACGGCGTCACGCTTTAACCTGATCAAGGGCGTCACGGCTTAATTCAAAGAGGGACGGCGTCACGTTCAAGGTCTGACGGCGTCAAGCCTTGATAAGCCAGAACGGATTTTGGAGAGCTAAAGAGGGACGGCGTCAAGAAGGCCATCCGGGAACCCTAGAAGCGGCGAGGTGACGGCGTCACACTCCTTAAGGTGACGCCGTCAGATGTAAAAATCTATATATAGTTTTGCAATTCTTTGTCATTAAAGGGGGAACTTAGTGTGGAATTTTTGGGAGAAAACCCTAAGACGATTTTAGCATCTTTTTCAAGGATTTTTGCCTTGAGATCTTCCATGTTACATTGAAGATAAGTTATCAATTAATCATTCAATATGTCTATGTGTTGTTTGATTTTATCTTGTTCTTGTCTTTTGTTTAACATGTTAGGCTAGATTTATCTTGTGTTTGCTTAGATCTAATGAAACCTAGCTATTGATTATTGGTTATTAGTGTGTTATTAGTTGTATTGGATGATTGTTTATCTATGTTAGGCTTAAGAAAACTGGCTAACTTCCTATTCGGTAACTTGCTTGAACGTCTTAAGAAACATGAACCAAATGCGTACTAAAGGTTTTTATGGTTGTATTTAATGCACAAGCGAATTCTAGTGATCCCATGTTAGGAGCTTCCTAGCCGGCTCGACATAGGAGTGAAGTAGGAGCTTGTAGAGTTGGGGAAGTACGTACGCCACCCCACGATTGGTATTAAGGAATACACCCGTCATCCACGCAACTAATACACACTAATCAACCGGTAAAAGATAGTTAGGGAGTAAGGAAATCTAAGTGAACACATTTCTCTACACATTAGTTTTCACCAACATTTTCATTTTTGTTATTTTATTTTATTTGCATTTGTAGTTATTTGGGTTAGTTGACTAGCAACTAATTCCGCCCACTCCTTCAAACCCGAGATTTTACTTGCTTTCATAAAATTATAAAAACACAAAAAGAATCTTCCTCAACCTTTAGACCTATTAGAGTAGTTTTTCATACCTAACGAACACTATTCCCTGTGGAGAACGATCAATCCCCCGTACTTACCACTACACTATACTACATCGGTCAGGTACACTGCCTGGTGGGGTTGTAAGCCTCTTGAGATCCCTCGAGAGGTAAAACCTGTTGTAAGGTTGCAAAACCACGCATCAAGTTTTTGGCGCCGCTGCCGGGGAATAGTTATTGTTTAGGTTGAATTTTTATTTTATAGGTCTACTCACTAGATTCCTTTCTAGTGAGATTTTTATTTTCTTTTTCTAGATTTTCTTTAGTCTATCTATTTTCTTCGTTTCTTTGTTCGTAACCATTACCATTCGACATCATGGAAGATGGTAATATCCTTGATCCCAACATCCCACCACCACAACAACCACCACCACCTCCTAGAGCCCGTACTTTAGGAGAGTATTCCCGTCCTAGCCACCATGGCTATCGAAACACCATTGAGCTCACTCAAGGAGCCAATGTCACACCCTTGCGATCCGACACCATCCGGTTGGTGCAAAGCGGATGCGCATTCCATGGACTTCGTTCTGAAGATCCTAATCAACACCTCAAGGACTTTCTTAAAATCGTTGATTCTATAGACCTTGATGTTGCCACTCGAGAGACGACCCGATTGCGTCTCTTTCAATTCTCTCTGCGGGATCAAGCTAGTCAGTGGCTAGAATGTCAACCCGCAGGATCCATTACCTCTTGGGATGATCTCACCACTCGTTTCCTTGCTCAGTTTTTCCCACCGGGAAGAACTACCAAGCTAAGGAATGATATCTTGATGTTCCAACGACGTCAAGGCGAAACTCTCTACGAGGCATGGACTCGATTCAAGGACTTACTCCAAAAAGTCCCTCACCATGGCATAGAACTTTGGCTCCAAGTCCAAATCTTCTATGACCATATCAATCTCTACACAAGGTAAACCATTGACCAATCGGCCGGTGGCAAGCTACGTGATCTAAGTGCGGAACAATCATGGGCTCTCCTAGAGGATCTTGCTCTTTATGACAACGAAAGTTGGAGTGATCCCCGTGATTTGAATAAAACGGTCAAGGCAATATCTTTGCCTTTGAACAATTCAAGCACTTCCGACCGTAGGATCATAGAACTTGAAGACCAAGTCAAGTTTCTCATGAAATCCTACGAGGTTCCTAAACTTTCAAGCCAAGTGAACAAAATCACTTCTTCATGTGAATTATGTAGTGGTCCCCACGACACTCGTGATTGCATGGAACTCCCCGAACAAGCTTTTGTGGACTACGCATCCTCGCGTACCGACGGAGCGGGAGACAAGTGGTACACTTTCAAACCCGAGCCAAACCATTACGGTGATACATACAACCCCTCATGGAAAAATCACCCGAACCTTAGGTGGAAACAAAACCAAAACGCACAACAATCCAATTCTTCCAACCCACCTAATCGTTTCCAATCAAGCGGTTCCAACTCGAACCGTACTTTCAACAACAATCCTTCCGGCAATGGTAGTACCGATAACTTTGAAGGATTGATGTCTCAATTTATGGCATCTCAAGAAGCTCGTTTAGCCAAGTTTGAAGCCGATTTCAAACAAAAACAAAGCGAGATGACCAATAAGATTGACACCTTGTTGAAAGCCCTCAATGACTGAGAAATGGGAGCACTCCCTAGCAACACGGTCAAGAACCCGAAACTAAACGTCAACGCTATTTCATCGGTTTCGTCCCCTAGTTCTTGTCCACAATATTATTCGGTCAATTCCATGAGCACGTGTTTCAAACAAACCCAAGTCATAGTTGAAACACCTCCCACTCAAAACCTTGACGAAGAATTCAAGGAGCTCCACCTTGAAAGTCCGGTTGTTGATGTGTTGGATGAGAAGAAGCTCAAGTTAGGCGAAAAAGGGACCGCCTTCGTTCAAAACAAACTACCTAAGAAGTTAGATGATCCGGGCTTATTTGTTCTACCTTGCAAGATCGGTAATTCGGAGGCTTATGACACATTAGCCGATCTTGGATTAAGCCTTAACCTACTTCCGTTACCTCTCTACACCTCTCTAAAACTAGGAAAACTTGAAGAAACCGAGGTGATAATAGGTTTAGCGGATGGGAGTGTTGCTTACCCGGTTGGAGTAGTTAAGGACGTGTTAGTGCACATTGGAAAACTAACCATTTTAGCCGATTTCCACGTCCTTGATATGGTTAGCGACCTTACATGCCCCTTGTTGATAGGTAGAGGATTTTTGGCGACCGCTAGTGCTATGATTGATTGTAAGGAATCTAAGATAGCGGTAGGAGAAGGAGATACTTGGTCAGTCTATGATGTGAAGAAACATGCTTATGATACTAGTGATGAACCGACACCCCATTGGTTAGAGTTGAATAGGAGACCATCTAGATATGGACCTTGGATAGATAGAGGCTTCATAGGAACCCAACGCCCATTTTACCTAGAAGAGGACTTTGTGAACCGAACACATACGGTAGAACAACTCTTGGCTAGGGACACCGAATTGGATCCATTTGAAGACCCTCTAGTTTTTAGAAGGATGATTGAGTTCCTAGGAGTTTTGCCAATTAACCTAGGAATGAATAAGTGGACTTGTGAGGAAGATGATCATAAGTGGAGTTGGGACAAACCACCCAAAGATGGAGATGGGTCATGGCATATTAAGATGACACTGTATGACCCGGATGGAGAGAAGTTTGAAAAGATATATCGTACTAAGCGGACCAATAGGAAACTTCAATCCAAGCTTAACCCTAAAGACGTCCTCGATGATGAGCTCACTTATATAGGGTAGAGTGACTTTGAGTCTAGCTACAAGACTCGTTAATAAAGAAAAGCGCTTCTTGGGAGGCAACCCAAGCTTTATTTTATTTATTTGCTTTGTGTGTTTATTTGTTTGTTTGTTTGTTTTTATTTGCTTCCGTATGTGTGTTTAATTTTTATTATTATTGATTCATGTTCAAAACTAAAATTGTGAAAATGCTTTATTTTGTTTTTAACTTCGTCTTAACGACATATAAAGGTATTTTGCAAAAGATAAGTGTAAGGGAAATCTAAATTGGTTTATTAGAACACATATGAACATGAATCGTAATAATATTAAATTAACATACATATTCGTATTTGTTTGAGTCAAATGCTTGTATCGAGTCATAATGATGTTTTGCAGGATTTCCAGGAAGTAAGGTAAAGGTTTTTCTAGAAATTTTCCGGAAACTTAAAATGAGAATTTTTGTCAAGTCATTTCTGACGGCGTCAGGGTTTATAACCTGACGGCGTCAGATTTAATTTTCAGAAATTTTTGAAAGTTTTGTTTTTAAAAAAGTTTTTATTAAATCTCCAACTTATAATCTCCAGGAATCTGCAAAATAATCATTCCACAAGCATTATATCCTTATATATAGATTTATCCCGCCGATGTTATGCAGGTTTTCGTGTTTATTTTCTCAGGTTTAACAGGTTATTTTGGACAAGGAAATGTTTTGAATCAAGCTTATGGCGATGCATTAGTCATGGAGCTTCAACATTACTTTGGAAGAAGATTTAACCGTGTTACTTCATTATCCACCGAGCGAATCAGGGGAGTATTTGATTTCATTCTTTTACTTTATGCTTTTACATTTGTTATTTGAACATTGGGGACAATGTTCATCTTAAGTGTAAGGGGAGGGTAAAAGTACGATTAGAGAATGCTATTACGCTTGATTTTTGTTTGTTTAATAGTAGATGTGTAATAAAACTGAGAAAAATACTTGTTAAGGTAATTTTAGTGCCAAATTAAAATTTTTTTTACAACATTTAGGAGTGAAACTTTGATCTTAATGAGCGTCTCACGGATAGGAGTTATATGACTAGCACAAAAACCGTACCACTAAAAAATTGTCCACCCCCAAATATGTGAGGTTCGCCCCTAGAATTGGTAGGAAAAGCATTTATGCTATGATGTGTGTACCGGTAGCACTTAGATTCTAGAACTTACGTTAGGACCATTCCAAGGCCACAAGTGAGACTACATTCGTGTAGTTAGATTTACTACATGATAAGAGGCATTAGGATTAACCCATTGTTTTACACCTGTGTTTTTGTTATAATTACTTTGGCTACATTGGTCAAGTAATTCCCCCACACCAGTTGCGTTGTACTCATTTTTAGTACACGATACCCCTAGTACACCCCTCAGAGCCTATCTTTTCGTTTCTAACTTTAAGCATTTTACTTAAAGGAAGAATTTGTTACACCCCACTTAAATGTACACCCAAATCGCCTTAGCCTACCTTGTATGCACTCATTTTTAGTGCATTATTGTGACAACATTTGTTTAAACCCAAGTTAATTATCTAATTGATTACATGGTTGCTAAGTCGAGTCATATCCTTGTACATATTGTTTTGGGACGATTGGGACTCATGGGTAAAGTACTAGTGTAATGGAGTAATGGGGAAGAACAACATTATTACCCCCATATGTGCTAAATATTTTAAAAGTACTCCAAGTTTTTCAATTATCTTAATTCGAGTCATTAGAATAGTTATTTGTAAAGTTATGTAAAAGTTCAAGTGTAAGGGGATGCAATGCTCCTATGATGTATTATTTTGGATGGTAGGGCAAAAGTGTATGTCAAAAAAAAAAAAAAAAAAAAAAAAAAAAAAAAAAAAAAAAAGAGAAAAAGAAAAGTAGAAAAAACATACGGACTACCATCCCGTTTCATTTTATATTTATTTTATGTTTTTGTTATTTTGTTTTAGCTTAAGATTGAGTCGAGTCTTGGCTTAGCAACATTGTATAGTACATGTAATTAATCAAGATCTTTAACTCGCCACCAGTAAAATATCCTTTATCCAACAAAACCGTGTTTTCCTTTTCCCTACACCTAACGTTATAACCCGTTTAAAAGCCCTCTTTGATAGTTTATCTTTGGTGCTTACGCCTAGTGGAGGAGGTTTTCGATCCTTTCCCAAGCCTATGGTAATCTATTTGCTATGACAGGTAGTGAGAGATATTATCCGTTTTCATTTATGAGATTTATTTTGATGACACTTGAGAGATGTGAGTATCTAAACACTACTTGTGAGGTGCTAGTTTATAATCTCCGTGCTTATTATGATTGAAGTGGAACGATTATTTGTTGTAATTACTTTTATGTTAGCATTAAATGACCCCTAACTTGTATTTTGATTAGAATAAAAGCGCATTTGCTTGAGGACAAGCAAATCTCAAGTGTAAGGGTATTTGATGAAGCGAAAAGTGTACCGCTTTTAAGGGGTCATTTAAGCCCTAAATCGTATTTATTTGATCAAATATTGCCCTAAATCGTTCCTTTTGTCATTTTAGGTACTTTTGAGGAGAAATCTGGAAAAGGAGGCATTTTGGACGTTTTTGGAGCATAAAAGTGAAGAAAACGACAAAGTCTCAAAAATCGGCTAAAAGTTACCTTTGACGGCGTCAGATTTTACTCTGGACGGCGTCATGGCTTGGCAAGAAAAGGTGGATGTGAAATTTACTCATGATAAGCCAGTGAAAATTGCATGTGAATTCTGACGGCGTCACGCTTTAACCTGATCAAGGGCGTCACGGCTTAATTCAAAGAGGGACGGCGTCACGTTCAAGGTCTGACGGCGTCAAGCCTTGATAAGCCAGAACGGATTTTGGAGAGCTAAAGAGGGACGGCGTCAAGAAGGCCATCCGGGAACCCTAGAAGCGGCGAGGTGACGGCGTCACACTCCATAAGGTGACGCCGTCAGATATAAAAATCTATATATAGTTTTGCAATTCTTTGTCATTAAAGGGGGAACTTAGTGTGGAATTTTTGGGAGAAAACCCTAAGACGATTTTAGCATCTTTTTCAAGGCTTTTTGCCTTGAGATCTTCCATGTTACATTGAAGATAAGTTATCAATTAATCATTTAATATGTCTATGTGTTGTTTGATTTTATCTTGTTCTTGTCTTTTGTTTAACATGTTAGGCTAGATTTATCTTGTGTTTGCTTAGATCTAATGAAACCTAGCTATTGATTATTGGTTATTAGTGTGTTATTAGTTGTATTGGATGATTGTTTATCTATGTTAGGCTTAAGAAAACTGGCTAACTTCCTATTCGGTAACTTGCTTGAACGTCTTAAGAAACATGAACCAAATGCGTACTAAAGGTTTTTATGGTTGTATTTAATGTACAAGCGAATTCTAGTGATCCCATGTTAGGAGCTTCCTAGCCGGCTCGACATAGGAGTGAAGTAGGAGCTTGTAGAGTTGGGGAAGTACGTACGCCACCCCACGATTGGTATTAAGGAATACACCCGTCATCCACGCAACTAATACACACTAATCAATCGATAAAAGATAGTTAGGGAGTAAGGAAATCTAAGTGAACACATTTCTCTACACATTAGTTTTCACCAACATTTTCATTTTTGTTATTTTATTTTATTTGCATTTGTAGTTATTTGGGTTAGTTGACTAGCAACTAATTCCGCCCACTCCTTCAAACCCGAGATTTTACTTGCTTTCATAAAATTATAAAAACACAAAAAGAATCTTCCTCAACCTTTAGACCTATTAGAGTAGTTTTTCATACCTAACGAACACTATTCCCTGTGGAGAACGATCAATCCCCCGTACTTACCACTACACTATACTACATCGGTCAGGTACACTGCCTGGTGGGGTTGTAAGCCTCTTGAGATCCCTCGAGAGGTAAAACCTGTTGTAAGGTTGCAAAACCACGCATCAGGTTATAATTAGAATTACTTGTTATTCAAGTTTGTAAACCGACTAGGGTTTTCCTTGTGCCTATAAAAGGATCCCTAGGTTGGCATTAGAGATATGCGATTAGAGATATACGATTATTAGAAGTATTAGAGTTTAGAGTTTGTTAGTGAATCTGTGTAAGAAAGCAGGTTCAAGGTTTTAATAATATTCAAAGTTGTTTATTAATTCTTCTTAGCTTTGTTGAAGTAGATTCCGCATACTTAGCAAAGTATATCAGTGTTTCATTATTAATAGTTTTGAATTCATTCAAAGTTGTTAAACCGTAGACAAGCTACAAGTTAGTTTGGTCAGAGTATATCGATCCAACAAGTGGTATCAGAGCTATGATTTAACGTACTGATGCTACAAGGAACTGCTCTAAAGTACTGTTAGTCTAAAGTACTGCTGCTCGTCCAACGTACTGCTCCAAGGTACTGTTATATTCAAAGTACTGCTGTGTTTGAATGATTTATGGAGACAATGCATGCTTTACGAGCAGTGAGGGGAAGTCGAGATGCTAATTATGAGCAGTTTGTTAGATTACACACACAGGTTATTAGTTTCACACACACAGGAAGGAGTTTGGTTTTTGTTCTTGAAAGATTAAAGGCTCGTTGGGGATTATTTGAAGAAGACGATTGGATATTATCTATTTGATGTTGTAGTTGAGTTTCACAGGTGCGTGTTCTTATGTTTGTGTTATTGCGGTGACAAAGACTTGGTAAATCTAGCAAGGATGTGTGATCTACAAATTATGGTGCGTAATGCTCACATTTGCTATCACTTAAAGGAGTTACATTGTAGTGCTCAGTGTCTCATATTAGTTGAGGATTTATCAAGAGGTCCTAGTAGCCTACTTCTAAGATAAGTTTGGAGTCACATAGAGACGTGGATAGTGCAAGATATAAGACGAAGGTTTGGGAAATTCAACTTCTTCATCAAGTTCGTCATATTTGGTTTTCTTCATCGGTAATCATTACAAGGAGCCTACAGAATTAAAGATTCAAGAGATGGTAAACATATTAGTTTCAGGGGAAGCTTATTGTTTAATTGTTTAACCATCTACATGCACCACTCAAGGGGAAGTGTTTGATTCTTACTACCGTTGTTCATTATTACTACTGCTAGTTGGAGTTTTCTACTGTTTTGGATTCATTTTTAGTAAGCATTTTGGCGTTCTTCATGGAGGGCAATTTGAAACATTGGAAGGCTTTGATTAGAAGTGTGGTACTGGTTAATGGTGGTCAAGATCGTATTTACATACATTCTCTATTTGTTGATAACAAAAAGGGGAAGAGATGTTAGAAGAGATGCTGGAGTGGCATGGCATGGCTTAAGGGGAAGACAAGACTTGTTTCATTCATGGCGAGATTTAATTATCTCAACTTCGTCTAGGGAAGTTCGTACAAGAACGTGTATGTTTTGTCATCATCAAATAGGGGAAGATTGTTGGGTCTTATAGATTTGATGAGACAAAACAAGAAGAGTGAAAACAAGAAGGACCTGAAGTGACAAGGAAGAATTCTTCAATTAATGAAGAATAAAAGACAAGGGACTTGCTTGTTAAAGAATATTTATTTATTAGTCCCTCGTAGTATTTTATAAACCCTAATATCTCTCTATATAAAGAGATCAAGGGTGTAGGGTTTCATGAAGTAAGGTCTTCCATAATGTAGTCGACTAAAGGTATGTGTGTGTGTAACCTAGACGTAAGTTATAAACGTCTAGGGTTTTAGTTAGTTAGTTAGTTAGTCCAGCCTCAAGGTCGAATCCTTGATCCCTGTTACAAGGCGTGTAACATGTTCTACCTTGATCAAGTAGAATTGGGGCTGTAGATGATTATTAGTGTTAGTATTAGAGATCAAAAAGTAAAAACCTTGTTCAATAATAAAGATGTTTTACTTATTCCGTTGTGCATGATTGTTATCTTTGTTATTGTTTAACCCTAGTGCTCTAAACGGTCCAAGGAGTTTTAACAAACTCCACATGTGGTACTGCTCAACAAGGTACTGAGAGGCAATTTACTATTACACCTAGAACCTTAGATTTTGAAGAAGATATTGGTCCTTTAATTCAAGTTCAAAGAGGCATCAGTAGATGATTATTAGCAGTTCTTATCAGTATTTTCTTTCAATTTTGGATTTTCAAAGTCAACAACTCTAAGATAATTCCTGAGCTCATCAACTATATCTGTTCTCAATTCAACAGTTTCCTTGAACTTCTTTGATGGCTGTTCATCAGTAGTTCTTTTCCTCTTTAAGCTTCTTGTAACAGCTCTTTCCTTTCTTTTATCTTCAAGCTCCTTATCTTCAAAAGAAATAATGCTTGCAAAATCTTTTTCTATAGCCTCTCTAACAACATCATACAGATCCTTCATCTCTGTATATGTCAATCTAACTAAACCTGTATATCCTTGACCTTTCAGATAAGCCATCATATCATTCCTTTCTCTAGCTTTACTAATTGGCCTTTTTGATGGAACAATCTTCCTTGATTCTTCAGCATCTATCTCTGCTTGCAATATTCTAGCTGCTTCCTCATTTTTGGCAATCTGAATTTGTCTTAATTGTGCCAATGTCATCTTCTTCTTCTTCTTTTCTACCAAGATCCCTTTGCCTTTATCTTTTGGATCTATCTCTTGTGCAGGTTGAGAAGAAGTATGATGTTGTTGTTCAACCTCATGAATACTGATGCCTCTTTGACTTGACATATTAAGCATAATGTCAGCAATTGTTTCATCATCACTGTTAGTATGAGCTATAACATCTTCTTTCTGAGCTGGTTTAGAAGGGCCAACTTCCTCTTGAACTTGAATTGAAGGACCAATATCTTCTTCAAAATCTAAGGTTCTAGGTGTAATAGTAAATTGCCTCTCAGTACCTTGTTGAGCAGTACTTTCAGCTTCAGCTCCTTCCAAGATTATTTCCTCAGTATCACCACTTTTTACTTCAACAGCAGCTTCTTCCAAATTTATTTTCTCTGTTTCATCACTCTTCCTCTCAACAGTATCTTGAGGAATATTTTCAGGTGGTGTCCTCTGAGTATCATCCATAAATCCAGCATCTTGTTCAAAACCAGCATCTTCATTCAAATTCTCTAAATTCCTCCCCAATTGGAATGAAGATTGCTTCTTTGACTTTTTCTTCTTTGACTTAGAAGACTTCGTAGGTATCCGACCACTCTGCTTCTGAGACTTTACCCATAATCTATGGTGTTGAACTAGTGGCCAAACATACCTCTTTAAGCTTTGAAACTTAGTCTTTAATTTGACTATCTTAGCAGCTTGAGCCTCACTCTCCTTTTTCAGCCTCTTTAACTCTCTTGTTAAAGCATAGTTATCCAATTCTGTCTCTCCTTTTTCAAAATGCTTAGACATATTTGTGTAAGAATAATCATTAAGAGATGGTGGTTGATTCATACCTTGGTCTGACTCCTCATGAGTAGGAATGTCCATAGGAGCAGTATCTTCCCTAGTAACAGAATGTGGAGAAGCAGTATGTTGAGAAGCAGCAGGTTGAGGAATACTAACTTCTCTTGAAACTGGAGACTCTTGGCTTGCTGATTCAGAATTTGCTTCTTGCTCTTGTTCTTGCTCTGCATCTCTAACAACTTGTGCAACTCCCAATATATGAGCAGTCAAAGGTGTGTTGGTTCCAGAAAACTTGACACTTTGTTTAGATAGAAAAGTAAACACCTTTGATGGAAGTTTGACAGTGGGTAAAAAACTTTGAGGTTTAGGGAGATCCTCAAGTTGATTGTTCAAGAATAACTGAACAAACCTTGGATACATTAAAAATGGCGAACCATTAGCAATATGTGTAAGCATACCATCAAGAATGAGTCTTGAAAAATTGAATCTTCGATCGGTAGCCAAACCCACTAATGTAGATGCAATATTTTGACCAAATTGATCAAAAGAAGTACTTTTGGGACTTAAACAATGAAGTAAGACATGAATGAGGTACTTCCAATGAGAACAAAACAAAGGCTTTTGAAAAGTAAGTTTCGTCAGATCGCCTTCATAACCTATATCACGTAAAGTGTCCCAAAGCACTTGTTTTTCAAAACGAATAGCCCCCCCCCCTTCATCATCAAACATCAAAACATCCCTAATCGTGGCCTCAGAAATCCGAATAGTTCGTCCAGCAACCGTAGCCCTAATCAACGAATCATCTTCAATCGTTGCAGTAGCCCAAAATTCTTGCATCCAAGGACCAATAACATCAGGGTCAACTAAAATAGAGTAGTTGATGGAAGACCCAGTTAAAAAATCAATGATCGCATGAAAATCAACATTATCCCTTGTCTTGTCCAAGTTAGCGATCATATTGTGTTTGCTGACAGTGAGTCGATTAGCCATGATGAGTGGTAGAGAAGAATTCACTTTGAGGTTGTGTTTCGATAAAAAGATTGTGGTGTAAAAGCGAATGAGGGATCTCAAATACGGTAAAAGGCGGGGAAATAGGTGTGAGTTTCTTTAAATAGGATGGAAATAAATCAAACTCATAATAATAAAGTTACCGTTTGGATTAACTTATTATCTCCGCCGTAAGGAATTAATTAACCGTAGCCCCACAAATTTTTGACCGTTGGAACAGTACGTCCACGTAAGCAGTACGTTGAAGCAGTACGTTGCTGAAGCAGTACTTTAAGCAACAAAGCAGTACGTTCCATCTTCTTATCCATAATCAATACTCCAAACTAAAACCAAGAACTTGTAAATGGTTCATGCTTAAGTTCTAACTAATAGCTTATGTTGCCTCCCCTCAAATACAACATATAGGCTAAACTAAATTACTAAAAACCAATACTTTCATTAAGAACTAAAAGAAAGTATACTAATTAATACTAAAGCCTCCCCTCAAATGTAGCCTAGTAGTTAATCATCCCAATGCTCACAACTAAGTGGTTGAATCTTGAAACATCAAATCCCTTAGTGAGTAGATCAGCTACATTATCATCTGTGTGAACCTTGACCACATTTATAATCCTGTGCTCATAACAATCCCGAATGAAGTGATGCCTAATCTGAATATGCTTGGTCTTGGAGTGATAAACTGGATTCTTCACAATGCAGATGGTACTCTCATTATCAATATTGATAGGAGTATTTTTGAAGTTGAATCCGTAATCCAAGAGTTGATTTTGCATCCACAAAACTTGTCCACAACAGCTAGCAGCAGCAACATATTCTGCTTCAGTAGAGGAGGTTGCAGCAATGGTTTGCTTCTTACATTGCCAGGAGACTAATCTTCTACCAAGATATTGACATCCTCCTGAGGTTGATCTTCTATCATAGTTATCCCCTGCATAGTCACTATCTGAAAAGGCTTCCAAGTGAAAAGGTGACTCCTTAGGATACCATAATCCTAACTTTGGTTGATGCTTGAGATATCTAAAAATCCTCTTGACTGCATACATATGGGAAACCTTTGGTGTAACCTGAAATCTTGCTCACAAGCAAACAGCAAACATGATGTCAGGTCTTGATGCAGTTAAGTACATAAGACAACCAATCATAGATCTGTAAAGCTTGACATCCACAGCTTGTCCATCTTCATCCTTGCCTAAGGGTTTATTTTTATCAATGGGTGTGGTGGCAGGCCTGAGATTTGGAAGGTCAAATCTTTTAAGTATGTCTGCAACATACTTTTCTTGGTTAATGAAGATTCCATCTCTTGTTTGTCTAACTTGAAGACCCAAAAAGAAAGTTAATTCTCCCATAGAACTCATTTGAAACTCCTTCTGCATAAGATCTTCAAATTCTTTCACCATAGACTTCTTTGTGGCTCCAAATATAATATCATCCACATATACTTGGACTAACATAATGTATTTCTTATCCCTCTTGATGAACAAAGTCTTATCAATTGCTCCTCTCCTATAACCATGTTGTAATAGAAAATTTGAGAGTCTCTCATACCAAGCTCTGGGAGCTTGATGAAGGCCATACAGTGCCTTGATCACTTTGTAGACTTTGTTTAGATGTGCATGATCTTCAAAACCAGGAGGTTGTTTAACATAAACTTCCTCAGAAATTGTGCCATAAAGGAAAGCACTTTTCACATCCATTTGGTAGACAGGAAATCCCATGTATGATGCAAAGGCAAGAAATAACCTTATTGCCTCTATCCTTGCAACAGGAGCAAACACTTCATCATAATCCACTCCTTCTTCTTGGCGATATCCTTGTGCAACCAATCTAGCTTTATTTTTGATAACATTACCTCTTTCATCTCTTTTGATTCTGAAAACCCATCTTGTACCAATGACTCTTTTGCCATCTGGTAAATCACACAATACCCAGACTTCTTGAAGCTTGAATTGTAGAAGCTCCTCTTGCATGGCTTCAACCCAACTTTCATCAGCTAAAGCTTGAGCTACCTTCTTGGGTTCTTCTTGAGATAGAAAGCAAGCAAACAGGCATGTTTGTTGATCCTTGTGATTCATCCTGTTTTGTTTGTAAACAAAGCTAAGTAGAGCAGTATGTTGCTTAGAAAGTCCTTTAACTTTGTTCCTTGTAATCACTCCTGAAGAGGGTGATCCAATAATGTTACTTTGAGGATGAGCTTTATGAACTCTCAATGTAGGAGTTGGTGGTACTGGAAGATCAGACTCCAAGTTAGTAAAATCAATGCCTTCATTGGAGAAAATACCTTCTGGATTAAGCTCATCATCAACTTCTTCTAATTCAGGAATGTTAGCATTAATCAAATCATCATCATCAACATTGGAATCATCAGCATTGTTCCAATTTGATTGCTCTAACACACCAGAAGTACTGTCAAAAGGATCAGCAGTATTTTGATCTAAAGTACTGTGGGCAGTATCTTGAAATTTACCCTGTTTCTTTGCAGTCTCATAAGCCTTCCTTTGTTCATCTTCATAGGATTGTGCTATAGTTTCTTGAAAAAGCATCCTATTAAGTTCATCTTGTATGGCTTGATCTTCATCAGATACTGTATTAGTTGGTTGAGCAGTACTTTGTTCCTCAACAGTAACTTCAGGTTCTTTGTCAGGAACATCTTCTGGTGTAACATTGACTCCATGAACAATGTACTGTGAATCATCTTCTTTGTAATTAGCCTGATTCTCTTCTCTAACAGGAACATAATTCATAGATGGTGTGAACTTGAGATCAAGATCAAACATCCAATCAGGACCTTTACCTTTCTGAGTTTCCTTATCTTCCAAAAATTCAACATGAAGACAATCTTGTACCTTTTTGGTATTCCTGTTATAGACTCTAAATCCTTTGCTATTTGTACAATAACCCAATAAATATCCTTCATCTGACTTACCATCAAATTTTCCCAGAGAGTCAATGGTATTTAGAATAGTCAGAGAGCAGCCAAAAGGTTTTAGAAAACGAATGTTTGGTTTCTTTCCCATTAGTAACTCATAAGGTGTCTTCATCTGAGGTTTAGTTACTGAAACTCTATTTAACACATAGCAAGCAGTACTTATGGCTTCAGCCCAAAAGAGAATAGGTAATTGGGAATCTGCAAGCATTGTTCTAGCTGCTTCTATCAAAGTCCTGTTCTTTCTTTCTGCAACACCATTCTGCTGTGGTGTTCTAGCAATACTAAACTCTCTCTTGATCCCTTTCTTTGCACATAATTCATCCATATGCTTGTTCTTGAATTCTGTTCCATTGTCACATCTAATACCTCTTACTTTGAGTCTTAATTGATTTTCAAGGGCTACTATCAGGTCATGGATAGCATCAAAGGTTTCATCTTTGAATCCCAAGAAAAAGACCCAACTAAATCTGCTACAATCATCTGTCACAACCAAGCAGTACTTCTTCTTGTTTAAACTTTCTACTGAAACTGGTCCAAACAGATCCATGTGTAGCAACTCCAAAGGTTCTCTAATATCTCTTTCCCCAAGCTTCTTACATGAAGCTTTATGTTGTTTACCCTTCTTGCAAGCCAAACATGAATGATCAGTCTTGAATGTTTTGGAAGGTAAACCTCTAACTAAATTTCCTTTGACCAGCTTGTTGATGTTCTTAAAATTAACATGACCTAGTCTTCTGTGCCACAGATGTGCTTCTTCCAATGATGCCTTTGCTACTAAACATGTTGCTCTTCCAGCAGAATTGAGACTCTTTAAGTCTAAACTGTATACATCATTGGTTCTTGGTATTCTCAATGTTACCAAGTGATCATCAACAAATTTGAACTCAGGGGAGAGAATGAGACATTCTGTATCAGTGAACAGAATTGGGTACTTCTTGTCACAAATTTGAGATACTGACAAAAGATTGAACTTGAGCTCCTTCACATATCTAACATTCTCAAAATCAATACATCCAGCCTTGATTGTTCCTTTGCCAGTGATTCTTCCTCCATCAGGATCATTACCAAATGCAACTCTTCCTCCATAATATGCCTTAAAATCTGACAGGATCTCCTTGTCCCCTGTCATGCTGCCAGAGCAACCACTATCAACAATAATATGATCTTTAAGCTCCTCCTCTGGGTTGCCCTGCACATTAAAGAAAAGGGTTAGTTTCTTTTAGGAACCCAAGCCATTACTGACTTGTGTTCCCCTTGTGGAGTGACATACTTGAATTCCTTCAGTATGTAATCTCCACTGGTTTTAAAGGCATGGTCAATGATTATTTGAGTTGGTCCCATGTCCTGTGTTGTAATATCAGCAACACTCCCTGTTTCACCCTTATCTGATGAAAGTACTTCTTGTTCCCCATCAGTACTTTCTTTCTTAACCCAATTTCATTTGACCTTAGGTTTCTCTGATTTAGGTACTCTGCTTGAGTTGTAAGACCTTTTATATGAATTGAATCTCTTAGGTCTTCTATGTGAAAAAGTGTTAGCAGTACCATGAGTGGGTGAAAACTTATCAGTCCTTTGAGAAGGTACTTCTTGAGACTTATCAGTGTGTGAAGGTACTGGTGATTTGGAAAACATTCTTTTCTGGTGAGGGTACCTATAGTCTTTTGAGAAGTTACTATGGTTGACCCTATTTGAGTGATTCCAAACTGGTCTAGTCTCTCTTGGCTTATGGGTGGTAGATCTATTCTTTGGAAACTGACTTAAGTATTCTGAGTGTAAGTCACAGTGCTTAATCAAGTGATCAGGACTATAGCATACATAACATAACTTTCTCTCCATATTCCCAAATCCTCTTCTATGATTAAAAGATTTCCTATAGTGAGCAGTATTTTGAAAAGTTTCTCTTGGAGGTACTGATGAATGTCCAGTAGTACTTTGAAAAGTTTTTGGAGGTACTGCTTGTTTTTGAAAAACTGTAGGAAACTTTTGATCATTACCCCTTTGAAAATCATTCTTAGGTTTCTCAGAACTAAATTGACCATTAAGCTTCTTCCTAAACTCTAGGTTGTCTACACCATAACGAGAAACATCTGTCCTAAGAGGTTGAAACTGACCAGTGGGTGGAGGAACTGAGTGGTACTCCTTATCTTTCTTAAACTCAGGAGGTGATTCACTAAGTGGTTCCTCATTCCTAGATGTGTTTTCTTCTGAGCTTGTAAGGTCATCATCACTAGGTGGAATCTCTTCCTTAGCACTAGGTGGGGTCTCTTCCTTATCACTAGGTGAGGTCACATCTGAACTACTATCTTCACCATAACCTAGTCCAGCTCTACTGTTTATGACTCTTTGTTTTTCAACAAATTGAACATGTGATAGACCAGCCTGTTTAATACTACCAAGTTTTTCTAACAAAGTATCTCTTTCCTTAGTAATCTTTTCTAATTCAGACACCTTACATCCTAACTTCCATTCACTTAATTTCAATTGATAATCTTGTTGCTCATATTTTTCTGCCCAAGCCATTTCATTATTTTCATGTGTTAATATTTTGGCTTCCATTGACTCTAAAGTTAATTGATAACCAGCTACCTCAGACCTAGCTGTTCTACAATTATCTCTTTCAGTCACATATTCTTTAAGCAACTTTTGATAAACATCATTACACTTAGAGCATACCTCAGAGACATTGGATGAACTTGGTGAAGTGGCTACCATAGCAATCTGAACAGGTTCATCTTCATCCTCCATGCTCCAGTCAAAGCTTTCAAGACCATCTCTTGATTCCAAAGCAGCATATCCAGGTTCCTCATCAAAAGCTGTGCCCCAATCAAACTCTTCTATTGCAACCATAGAATAGGTTACAGGTTCATCATCAAATTCAGCACTCCAGTCAATCTCTGCTAAATTTTCTTGAGCCACCAAAGCTTTTGGTTGTGATTCAGTAATAGGAACCTCCTTTCTTTCAACCTTGGGTTGTTCAATCATCATGTTTGCCTGATATTTTGCAAACTTGCATTCCCTTGCAAAGTGTCCAAGCTTTTGACAATTGAAACATTCAATCTTGGATTTGTCAAAAGTTATACCTTGTTTGGCTTTGAAATCAATTCCCCTTCCTGTCTTGTTCATGAACTTCTTGATCCTAGCAGTGATCATAGCTACTTGCCATCTTATGTCAATCTCTTCTAAAGCATCTTCTTCAATTTGCAACAAGTCTTCTTGATAGGTAACAGGTAAAGTGGCTTACTGTGCAAAGAAGGAACATACAACTTCATCAGAATTGGTGTTGTTTGTTGGTGATGGGTTGGGAGTAGTTGTGGTTGTGCAAACATGTTGTACATGCTGTGAATCACCAACAGTACTTTGAGAAGGATAAGCAGTACTTTTAGTGGAAGTACTGCTTCTGTTTTCAGAAGACACAAAAGCTATGTTGTGAGTTTTCTGAGAACTGTGACCATTCATCTCTTGCTCGTACACTTTCAAATTGTTATAGAGATCATCAAAGTCCATAGACTCCAATCCAGGTTGTCCTCTAATCATAGTAGCAACCACATGCCAGACAGATGGCAAACTCCTTAAGAACTTCAAATTTGCATCTTCAACAGATACCTCTGCTCCATACAGTTCTAGCATACTAAGTAAATTTTGGAATCTGTCATAGGCAGCATCAAGACTTTCTCTTTCACCAACAGTGAAGATTTCAAACTGCTGCTTCAATAAGTTTCTATGCATCTTCTTTGAAGCATCATTACCTCCAAATCTTGTCTTGATCGCAGCCCATAATTGTTTTGCATCCTTAGCATCATGGAACTTCAGTAGGTGACCATCAGGAATAGCAGACAGCAGTATGTTGAGAGCCTTATCTTGATTTCTCTTTGTAGCTGCTGGTAAGGTTGGTTGAGGTGGTTTGGGTTGTCCTTCAACTTGTAGAGGTTCATCAAGAACAACATTACCATTGACAATTACATCCCATAGAGCATGGTCAGTAATAGCAAGGTACTGCCTCATCTTCATGCTCCAGAGATCATATTCTCCCTTCTTGATGATAGGTATTCTGAGTGAGGTGATGGATGAGATAGGTGCAGCTTCAGTCGACATTGTTGAGGGTTTGTTGATAAATCGGTTTTAAGGGTTTCTTCTTAATCAGAGTCTCCACACAAGCTCTGATACCACTTGTTGGATCGATATACTCTGACCAAACTAACTTGTAGCTTGTCTACGGTTTAACAACTTTGAATGAATTCAAAACTATTAATAATGAAACACTGATATACTTTGCTAAGTATGCGGAATCTACTTCAACAAAGCTAAGAAGAATTAATAAACGACTTTGAATATTATTAAAACCTTGAACCTGCTTTCTTACACAGATTCACTAACAAACTCTAAACTCTAATACTTTTAATAATCGTATATCTCTAATCGCATATCTCTAATGCCAACCTAGGGATCCTTTTATAGGCACAAGGAAAACCCTAGTCGGTTTACAAACTTGAATAACAAGTAATTCTAATTATAACTCTAATCTAATACGAACATTCTAGAATTACACATTAATCCTTAAACTATTTGCATAGCAGTCCTTCAACGAGCAGCAGTACTTTAGTCGAACAGCAGTACTTTGACTTTCAGTAGCAGTACTTTGATATTTCATAGCCCAACAATGCCATCAAAGAAGTTCAAGGAAACTGTTGAATTGAGAACAGATATAGTTGATGAGCTCAGGAATTATCTTAGAGTTGTTGACTTTGAAAATCCAAAATTGAAAGAAAATACTGATAAGAAGTCAAAGATATCTACTTTTTCAGTTGTAGAATCTAAAGAAGGAGATTATCTGATCTTTCATAGACAAGATGGAAGTTTTAGAGTGTTCAATTCATTATGGGATATACTACATCTGATTGATAGAGATGATATGCTTCAGTTATATCTCCAAGTGCAAACTTATTTTGAGCATATTCCACCACAAGGAGTAGGTTTGATATTGTTAGGAGATCTCACAACAATCTGGGAGACAGAGGAAACAAAGAACAGTACTTTGTGGGAAGATCAAGACAACTGGGAGATTAACAGATGGAGATTCTTTGAGTCAGTTGGAATACATGTTTTGGAGTTAGAAGATGGCACTATGATTCATATGCTAGCAGAACAGAGATATCCACTCACAAGAGATCTGATGATCAGGATGCTAGAGCATGGAATGGAAGTGGAACAAGAAGATGAAGTAGCATTGATGGTCATAAAATTATTCATCAAGTGGACAACAGAATCTGAAGATTAATGCATAACTACTGGTATGGTTTAATTATTATATAAATCTTTTGAAAAATAAGTACTTTCTTCAAAGTACTGCTGGTCAGACAGTACTTTCTCAAAGTACTGCTTGCAACATAAAACCAGTAAAATCTTTTGATAAAATTAGTAATTTTTGATAAGTGCAAAAACATTTTGAAGCACAAAGATTAAACAGCAACAAATGGTTTTGAAAGCAACAGCATGGTGTTAGTACTTGTACTACACAACAAATGGTAATCAACTCACCATGTTTAATAAACAAGAAAGAGTTTGACTCATCATGAGGGTACGGCTCTGATGTGATTATCAAATCCGTTTTTAGTTGGCAATTTACTAAAAATTGTATGGTTTTCAACTCACCATATCTATATTAGTGAAGAGTTGGCTAGCCCACAAGATAATGGCTTTGTGGTAAAGGCTGTGGAAAACCATTATATGGTAATTAGTTCACCATGGTAGTGATTGTACTAAAAGAACTAGCTAGTCCAAAAGCAAACGGCTATTTGGTAAAGACTACTCAAATCCATTGATAGCTGATGATTTGCTAAAAATCATATGGTTATCAATGTACCATGGTTTTTCCTAAATCTAAACATTGGCTACTCCAGAGTTAATGGCTTTGGTAAAGAGACATCAAAATCCATTAAGTTTTCAATGATTCACCTCTCACAGGAGTTAACACACCCGGAAGTGATGAGAATAGTATGAAACTTTTAAGATCTGATGTACATATTGCCAATATGATGCTGTGTTGCTGAAAAGATATGATGCTGAAAAGAGTTGTTGCTGATGAAGATTGAAGATACTGATTGCATTGATGATGACAAAATAACAACGAGACAGATTTCAAAGAAACAACCTTTCCTTTAAGATAAAGTGTTGAAGTTAAAGACATACAAAGGAACTTGAAATCAAGCAAGTAGAATTCAAGTTAGGGGAGGATTGTTGGGCTATGAAATATCAAAGTACTGCTACTGAAAGTCAAAGTACTGCTGTTCGACTAAAGTACTGCTGCTCGTTGAAGGACTGCTATGCAAATAGTTTAAGGATTAATGTGTAATTCTAGAATGTTCGTATTAGATTAGAGTTATAATTAGAATTACTTGTTATTCAAGTTTGTAAACCGACTAGGGTTTTCCTTGTGCCTATAAAAGGATCCCTAGGTTGGCATTAGAGATATGCGATTAGAGATATACGATTATTAGAAGTATTAGAGTTTAGAGTTTGTTAGTGAATCTGTGTAAGAAAGCAGGTTCAAGGTTTTAATAATATTCAAAGTCGTTTATTAATTCTTCTTAGCTTTGTTGAAGTAGATTCCGCATACTTAGCAAAGTATATCAGTGTTTCATTATTAATAGTTTTGAATTCATTCAAAGTTGTTAAACCGTAGACAAGCTACAAGTTAGTTTGGTCAGAGTATATCGATCCAACAAAAAGGTTGAAAACAGAGCAAATACGTGCATTTTCAGATCGACTCGACAACAGCTGTGCATTCGGCAAAAATCAGACGGAGTCAGAATCAATCCCGGGATATGACATTGGAATCAGCTTGGAAAATCGTATTCGAAACCAATTTTTATGGGCCGACCCGACCCAAGTTAATGGACCAAGTCAGCCCATTTAAAAGCCAAGCTATTAATAAAATCCCAATCCAAGCCCAACACACCAAATCCTTTACCCGGCCCAAACCCAATCTAAACCCAGCTAAGCCAAATGAACCCCCAGCCAAATGAACCCTTCACCTTTTTGTGTTTGACCCGGCTCACAAATCAAAATAATAAAAAAGACGGGGTCACTACTTTTCCCTCTCCCACTTTTGCCAGCCAAAAGCAGCACCAACACGTGCAACCTTTCCTGCTCCAGCCACCCTACTCCACCATTGCCCCCCTCCACCCATTCCATGCCAAAGCCAGCCTCAAAGTCAACCCCAACATTTCATAGTTGGCCATTGCCTGCTTGGCAATCCACAACTCACCTTTGGCCCCAAAACCAAATAAATGGCTGAGATGAATCAAAGACCCATCCTATGGTGGGAAATGATCAAAAAGAAGCACAAAGGGCTCCAATGCTGTTTTGTCACACAGAGGAAGCACACAAAGAAGAAGACACTTAGTTTTATGTGTAGTATAAATAGCACTCTTGTAAGCCAGTTTTTAGGTAGTAATTAATTAGTTAGTCCTTTAGTTTTAGTAGTTAGTTTTAGTTAATTTTTAATGTTTTTATGTTTTATGTTATTATTGTAATCTGTTTTTAAGTTCAAATAAAAATTCCCAGATTCAAGCTTTTTAGTCTACATTGCTTCTCAGAACTGCTTATTTTCTTATTGCTTTTTAGCTTACTTTAGTGCTTATTTTCTGTTGATTTATGCTTATTTAGTTGAGACATAGCTTACTATATAGTTTCCTTTCACAGTTTGAGCTTCAAAATACCCTTTTACTTTAAAATTTTCCAATTCTGTCATTTAAGAGGGTGTTTGGCATAGTGTAATTTTTTAAGTTAAAACCAGCTTTAGTCATTTAATCAATTTCATTCAGGCTTAATTAGTTGATAGAAGTAGTTTAAAAGCATTTCTCTGCATTTCTAGTTAGTTTTATAGTATTTGCATAAGTTTTCTTAATTTCATATCATAAAACTGTTTTTACATTTAGATTTTGCATAATCTAGTTTAAGTGCATTTTAGTAGATAAAACTAGTTCAAATTTAGTCTAATATGGATCTTATGAGTTCTGCACATAAGGCTTTAGGTGCATAACAGGTTTTGACCCATTTTCACTACACTTGCATCTGTCACAAAATAGGCACATTTAGCTGGTGTTTTTTATTTTTAATTTGTTCATTTTAAGCTCTAATGCTCTAAATTTTGGTATACATGTAATTTGGTTGCTAATCTAGTTAGTTCATATTTTTTAGAATTTTTAAAACTGCTTATTGATAGCTTTTTAGTGGCTTAAAGTGGAAAGTTTGGACTTAGAACTGCCCTGCACCAGCAGCTTTTTGCACAGATAGCCTCTTGTTTTTGATTTTTAATTTGCTTATTTTAAGTCTAAATTAGCTTAAATTTGGCATGGTTATTGTTTAGTTGCTTATCTAGTTGGTTTGCATTTTTTTGAATTTTTAAATTTAGCTTTTGACAGCTTTTTGTTAGATTAAAGTTAGTACATTAAGCTGTTTTACCTCAGCAGCCCTTGTTTGCTTTTTGGCTTATTTGTGCTTTTCTGCTTATCTCAGCCTGCTTATTATGACCCTTTAGCTTCTTTAGGATAGATTTAGTTTAGGTTTAGCTTATTGCACCCCTAGGTTAGCTTATTTTCCCCTTAAAATAGCTTTTAAGTTTTCTTAGCTAGCCTTAGTTAAAACTGCTTATTTTTTTTCCCTTTTCTTCTGTGCTTATTAGGCTTATTCAGTTTAGTTTCTTAGGTGAACTTTGCTTATTTAGACTTCCCTTTAGGTGCCTTAGCTTATTCCATCCATAGGTTAGCTTATTTTAGCTTTTTAGTTTTTAAATTTTCCTTTATAAGCCTATTGCCTAAACTGCTCCTTAATTCTGCTTATATCTTGCTTATTTTCAGTTTTCAAAAAAGTTGTCTTTTCAAAAGTTCCTTATTTTTAAGTGCTTTTTAGGTTTTTAAAAAGAAAAAAAAAATTCAATAAGCTGAGGCCAAGGGTCGAACCCTGGTCCTCAGCCTTCCCAAGCCTCACACACACACGCCACAACCATTTGCCCTTGGGTCTTTTTTAGGTTTTAAGTTACACAATTTAATACTTAACACTCTTTTAGCCTTTTTAGTCTATATTGCTTATTAGCTTATTAACTGTTTATATAGGATTGATTCTCCCCTCCTCTTATTTTTCCTAGGTTAGTATTAGTATCAGTTAGTTTCCTGCAAAATTGTAGAATTTTTCAAAATCGTTTACTATTTTTAATCATTTAATTTCTTTCTTTTAGTTTTTAATTCATAATAATTAATTAAAAAGTCAAAAAAATATAATTTTTTTTTTTTAAAATTTTTCTTTTATCAAATAGGATCTAGAAAAATTAGAATCGCATCCGTAGGGTTAGTATAGCTCAAATTGCACGTTTTAGCTCGTTCCGTTACATTTAAATTTACGTTTTTAATTTGTATTTGAGTTCATGGTTACGTGTGTATTGTTTAATTGTTCCCTTAGCTTAATTAGTTGTATTTAGATTATATTTCATTGTCGTAGTGTAAAAATTCAAAAAATCTCTTATCCACCATTCACTTCACGAATCACGAATCAAATCGTCACTCCATTCATCTTTCGTTGGGAAGAACGACCCGGGTTTGCATATTTCCTTTGCAATACCATGGAAAACACTAAATTTTTTGATATTTTCGCCCCTAAACAGGTGATCATCAAATTGGCGCCGTTGCCGGGGAAGGTTTGAAGAGAGTTTTGTTGATCCCGTTCGTTTGAGTCGTGTTTTGAAGACCCTTCCTTGTAAAGTTCCCGTTTTCCATAAACCCCATAAAATACAAAAATATTTTTCTTTTTCTTTATATATACATATCAGAAAAATCAAAACACTTTTCCTAAAGTGTTTATAAAAACCCAAAAACATTTTCCGTTTTTTATTGTGTAAATAAAGATAAAAAAACATCATAAATATAACACTCTCAACTTGAGTGTTATCATAATAAGTTCCCAAACCGAAGATATAAAACTTGCATTTGTGTCGCTTGCGAATTCGGCCCACCTTTGATTGATTAACAAACTATAACGGAGGTTCTAGGAGGTCTTGACATTAAATTGCAGACCGAAAGCATCGGGTTTTTAAGTGGCATTTATTGCCCACTTTTGCTCCTCCGCCACTCTGTGCGTTTTTCTTTCAGAGAGCTACCGTGCGCTGGTTTGATTTAAGGTTTAAGTTCACTGTTGTTTTTCCTTGATCTTGTTTTAATTGATTTGTTTTCCATTTTTCTTAGAATTAAAAACCCCAAAAATATTTTTCTTTTTTGCAAAAATGTTTTTCAAAAATCCCAAAAAGATTCTTCTTATCCCTCTTATCCGTTTAATTCTTTCTCCCGTACCCTCTCAACGTTTAATTCTATCTTCTTAATCCTCTTTATGTTTCATTCTGATGGAATCATTGATTCCTTACGTCGGTTGTGGAGAGCCGTTTTTCGGTTTACCGTGTCGTCGGTGTACGTGCGAACGATGTGGTAATGATATTCGGAACGGAAGTTGTTTGTTTTGCTGTTCGAGGAATTCATTTGTTTATGATCCAAATCCAAATTCTTTCAATGAACCGCCAAATTTCTCCGACTACCCTCCACAGCCCCAAATGTCTTCGTTCAATCAGCATTATTGCTATGGGTGTGGGGATCCGTTAGATGATTTTCGATGTCGAAGATGTTCTTGCGAGAGGTGTGGAAATGATCTTATAAATGGAATTTGTTCAAATTGCGCTTCAAGAGCTGAAAATACATTCGCTTATGATTCTAATCCGAACTTTTCCAATTATCCTCAAAACGATTTCAACCACCCTCCACATATATCATATGAGCAAGAGCCGTACTATCAAAGTTTCAATGATACATCGTTTCAAAATTCACCGAATTTTTCTTGTACAAATTGTGGGGATCCTCATGATACTTATCAATGTCAACCATGGAATCAAGATTACAATACTTCCGGTTTTGACAATTTCCAACCTCCACAGTACCATACGGTTCAAACTCCACCTCAGCCATTGCCTCAAGAAATTATCCAAGATTTTCAAGCCTTAGTGAATGATCTTAAGAATTTTGTTCATAACCATCAAAATCAAGATCTTCACGAAAAATCTATGGAAGAATTATTGGCCGAGGAGCAAGCAGCTAAAAGGCGTTCCTAATTTCTCAAGGCTGCCATTTACGATAAGGACAACGAGGGGAGTGTTATTCCTTTTAAAGATATTATTTCTCAACTCCCTCAGACTATTACAATCACATCCATCTTTCCGACAATGGATCCTGAGGACTCTCTCAATATGGGGGATGAGCATCTTAGCACTGTTCCTGAAAAGGAATCAGACGAATTCATAAAGTCTAGTGTCGAGAACCTTTTCCCAACCCCAAGTGAGTCCGAGGATATATCTTATAGTGAATGTGATTGGTCTTATTGTGATGATGATCCTCCTGACATATCTGAGGATACTTCCGGGATTTTCTCTAAACCTCTTTTCAATTCTAAAGATGATTTTTCCTCTAGTGATGACGAATCACTTTCGGATGAGGACGTTCTGAATGAAAGTATCAAGGTCTATTCGAACTCTCTTTTTGAATTTGATGACGAGTACTTTTCTAGCGACGTAAATCCTCTTTTTGATGAAGTGTTAGAGAACGATGAGGTCAAAGACTCTATTGTTTCTGAACTTGATGATACAACCTCAATTCCTAATCCCGAGATTCATAAGGACATTCTTTCTCCGACATATGTGACAATTCCCTTTGAGGATCGCCATTATATTGATTTCACATATGTCGTTCGAGTTTTTCTACCTTTCTTCACCTACCAGGTGACTTGTCCTTTCCTTCTCTCCTTCGGGAGTGAAGACACCATTTTTGACCCCGGCATTTCCAGTTATCAATCTTTTAAGCCGGATGTATCTCATCGGAGTGGAACTTTCAAGAAATTCAATGATTATCCAAACATCTTGAATGAAATTCCGATGGAGATTTTCTCTTCCACTTGCTCCCCCATGAACCAATGAATTCGGGGTCGAGTCAAGCTAGTGACTCGGTTAACAAAAACATTAGCATTGCATGGGTAACCGCCCATGTTTCTGTCTTCTTTCTATTTTCTAACACTAAGTGTGGGGGAATTCCCCACTGTGCTTTGCTTCTGTGTGTTGTTTGCTCTTATTTCAGGTTTCCGTTAGTTCGTGATGATTGAAGCGCCTGTTTTCAAATTCAGCCGCCCAATATCCGATCTTTTTGCTAACGATTATCTAGGGATATCTTTTTAATCCTTTTTTGTGAGAAAAGAATTATGTTCCACACTTGGTTAGTGGTATTACCTTTTTACGTTCTAAGCATCGGCATAATAACCGGTACTTGGAATATTGAGGGCAATATTCAGTTCTAAGTGTGGTGGGGGGGGGGGATTCTATCGAATTTGATCACATTTGTACCTTCTAGTGCCCTAGTACCCCCGTTTTGGCCAAAATTTTCAAAATTTTTTCGTTTTTAAATAAGAAATTGCATGAAAAAGAAGTGCTTTGCACAATAAAAAGAAGTGTTTAGTCTTGATTAGGTTAGAACAAGGGGAATCCCGACTCTGCTAGAGTATTGATCTGGCTGCTTCCTTAATGATTAGGCTAAGGTTTTACAAAGTGTGCAAATGAAAATGCTAAGCGTGGAGTAGTTGGTTCTCTTTAGAGCTTATATAAGTAATCTATGGCTTTTCCTCCCAGAAGATCTTAAAATGACTTAAATACGTGCTGTTTTCAAGCTTTTGAACGTTAAAATCGTTTTGTTGTGTAAAACAAATTTTTATACAATTTTGACAGAGTCCGAGTTCAACTTTTTATTTAAATTTTGGAGAAAGCATACTTTTCATAAAAGTGAAATAAAATTGCAAAATAAAGTGAGTAATATTGCTTGAATGTTGCAAAAGTGAATTGTAAGTATGTTGTGTTAAAAAAAATGATGAAAATGAAATGAAAAAAAAGATGTGTGTTGAATAAAAATGTGTATATATGTTCGAAACTTGCTTTTTCTTAAGTTTAAATCGGAAGTTGAACTCGTATTCGTCAATTTTGTCATAAAGATTTACGGTAATTTGGTAGGTTGTTGATTTCAAAGGTCCCGAAAACTCCGATACTATTCTCCGTGGGGTGTCAAAAGCCTGGTCACCTAAAACCAACTGGTTTGGGATGTGCCGAGAAGAAAGTCGCTACATGGAGTGATCTCACCTTTGAGTCTTTAATCTCTAAGTGATCGTTTGTTGTTATCTATTTAAGTTTTAATACTAACTTAGTGGGAATATCAGAAATATTTGAAATCGAAATGCTGCTGATTTCGGTACTATTCTCTGTGAGGTGTCCAAAGCCTGGTCACCTAAAGCCAATTGGTTTGGGATATGCTGAGAAGAAAGCCATTACATGGAAAAGGCCCTTTTTGATCCTTAGATTTTCGAGGTTCCCGGTAAAGTAGTATTTGACTTAAATGAATAACAGCCATAACAAGCGTCGATTTTTGCGGTCAAAACTTTGAAAATGAGCACACGCACTTAAACGTGAATAATTGTGGGAGTGAAAAGTTAAGTCTCGGCTTACATAGATTGCTAGTATAAGTAGCGTTAGCATTTTACAAAAACATGTGCACATCGAGTTTAAGCTTAGTTGGGAGTATAAAAAAGAGGATGACGATTACAATTCCCTGGAGACACCCATTTTGTGTGAATCCTGTTCCATGATACCGTTTTTGAAAATCAAGCATGTATGTATCTGTTTTAGTTCTAGTTTAAATTTCTCGCATTTTAATAAAAAGTCGAAACGGGGTATCCTTGGTATTTCTTTTGATCCTTTCATTACTTCATATGATCGGATTGCTAGGGACTAGCAATAGCTTAGTGTGGGGGATTGATGAGTGTCTGTTTACACATCATTTTATACCCATAAAAGACACAAAAATGACCAAAAACACCCAAATATTACTACAGATATCCTTGGTTTGTGTTTTTATGTGTTTCAGGTACAAAAGGTTAAAAACAGAGCAAATACGTGCCTTTTCAGATCGACTCGACAACAGCTGTGCATTCGGCAAAAATCAGACGGAGTCAGAATCAATCCCGGGATATGACATTGGAATCAGCTTGGAAAATCGTATCCGAAACCAATTTTTATGGGCCGACCCGACCTAAGTTAATGGGCCAAGTCAGCCCATTTAAAAGCCAAGCTATTAATAAAATCCCAATCCAAGCCCAACACACCAAATCCTTTACCCGGCCCAAACCCAATCTAAACCCAGCTAAGCCAAATGAACCCCCAGCCAAATGAACCCTTCACCTTTTTGTGTTTGACCCGACTCACAAATCAAAATAATAAAAAAGACGGGGTCACTACTTTTCCCTCTCCCACTTTTGCCCGCCAAAAGCAGCACCAACACCTGCAACCTTTCCTGCTCTAGCCACCCTACTCCACCATTGCCCCCCCTCCACCCACTCCATGCCAAAGCCAGCCTCAAAGTCAACCCCAACATTTCATAGTTGGCCATTGCCAGCTTGGCAATCCACAACTCACCTTTGGCGCCAAAACCAAATAAATGGCTGAGATGAATTAAAGACCCATCCTATGGTGGGAAATGATCAAAAAGAAGCACAAAGGGCTCCAATGCTGTTTTATCACACAGAGGAAGCACACAAAGAAGAAGACACTTAGTTTTATGTGTAGTATAAATAGCACTCTTGTAAGCCAGTTTTTAGGTAGTAGTTAATTAGTTAGTCCTTTAGTTTTAGTAGTTAGTTTTAGTTAATTTTTAATGTTTTTATGTTTTATGTTATTGTTGTAATCTGTTTTTAAGTTCAAATAAAAATTCCCAGATTCAAGCTTTTTAGTCTACACTGCTTCTCAGAACTGCTTATTTGCTTATTGCTTTTTAGCTTACTTTAGTGCTTATTTCCTGTTGATTTATGCTTATTTAGTTGAGACATAGCTTACTATATAGTTTCCTTTCACAGTTTTAGCTTCAAAAATACCCATTTACTTTAAAATTTTCCAATTCTGTCATTTAAGAGGGTGTTTGGCATAGTGTAATTTTTTAAGTTAAAACCAGCTTTAGTCATTTAATCAATTTCATTCAGGCTTAATTAGTTGATAGAAGTAGTTTAAAAGCATTTCTCTGCATTTCTAGTTAGTTTTATAGTATTTGCATAAGTTTTCTTAATTTCATATCATAAAACTGTTTTTACATTTAGATTTTGCATAATCTAGTTTAAGTGCATTTTAGTAGATAAAACTTGTTCAAATTTAGTCTAATATGGATCTTATGAGTTCTGCACATAAGGCTTTAGGTGCATAACAGGTTTTGACCCATTTTCACTACACTTGCATCTGTCACAAAATAGGCACATTTAGCTGGTGTTTTTGATTTTTAATTTGTTCATTTTAAGCTCTAATGCTCTAAATTTTGGTATATATGTAATTTGGTTGCTAATCTAGTTAGTTCATATTTCTTAGAATTTTTAAAACTACTTATTGATAGCTTTTTAGTGGCTTAAAGTGGACAGTTTGGACTTAGAACTGCCCTGCACCAGCAGGTTTTTGCACAGATAGCCTCTTGTTTTTTATTTTTAATTTGCTTATTTTAAGTCTAAATTAGCTTAAATTTGGCATGGTTATTATTTAGTTGCTTATCTAGTTGCTTTGCATTTTTTTGAATTTTTAAATTTAGCTTTTGACAGCTTTTTGTTAGCTTAAAGTTAGTACATTAAGCTGTTTTACCTCAGCAGCCCTTGTTTGCTTTTTGGCTTATTTGTGCTTTTCTGCTTATTTCAGCCTGCTTATTATGACCCTTTAGCTTCTTTAGGATAGATTTAGTTTAGGTTTAGCTTATTGCACCCCTAGGTTAGATTATTTGCCCCTTAAAATAGCTTTTAAGTTTTCTTAGTTAGCCTTAGTTAAAACTGCTTATTTTTTTTCCTTTTCTTCTGTGCTTATTAGGCTCATTCAGTTTAGTTTCTTAGGTGAAATTTGCTTATTTAGACTTCCCTTTAGGTGCCTTAGCTTATTCCATCCCTAGGTTAGCTTATTTTAGCTTCTTAGTTTTTAAATTTTCCTTTATAAGCCTATTGCCTAAACTGCTCCTTAATTCTGCTTATATCTTGCTTATTTTCAGTTTTCAAAAAAGTTGTCTTTTCAAAAGTTTCTTATTTTTAAGTGTTTTTTAGGTTTTTAAAAAGAAAAATAAAATAAAAAAAATCAAAAAGCTGAGGCCAAGGGTCGAACCCTGGTCCTCAGCCTTCCCAAGCCTCACACACACATGCCACAACCATTTGCCCTTGGGCCTTTTTCAGGTTTTAAGTTACACAATTTAATACTTAACACTCTTTTAGCCTTTTTAGTCTATATTGCTTATTAGCTTATTAACTGCTTATATAGGATTGATTCCCCTCTCCTCTTATTTTTCCTAGGTTAGTATTAGTATAAGTTAGTTTCCTGCAAAATTTTAGAATTTTTCAAAATCGTTTACTATTTTTAATCATTTAATTTCTTTCTTTTAGTTTTTAATTCATAATAATTAATTAAAAAGTCAAAAAAATTTAATTCTTTTTTTTTAAATTTTTCTTTTATCAAATAGGATCTAGAAAAATTATAATCTCATCCGTAGGGTTAGTATAGGTCAAATTGCACGTTTTAGCTCGTTCCGTTACGTTTAAATTTACGTTTTTAATTTGTATTTGCGTTCAAGGTTACGTGCGCATTGTTTAATTGTTCCCTTAGCTTAATTAGTTGTATTTAGATTATATTTCATTGTCTTAGTGTAAAAATCCAAAAAATCTCTTATCCACCATTCACTTCACGAATCACGAATCAATCCGTCACTCCATTCATCCTTCGTTGGGAAGAACGACCCGGGTTTGCATATTTCCTTTGCAATACATTGGAAAATCACTATACTATTTGATATTTTCGCCCCTAAAAAGGTGATCATCAATGAACACCACCTCTTGGTTTCATTTGTAATTTCAAGTTAATTTATTACTTTATTTGTTTATGTCATTCCAAGAATACACAAATTTCAAATTTAAGTAGTATTAGATTACTTCATCTATTTATGTCATTCAAAGAATACACAAACTTTCAATTGAAGTAGTCTTTGTTATCATATTGACACATGTTTTAATAAGTGTCTAATTTAGAAACTGTAAATTTATCCATGTACGGTCTCACGAAATCATGGAGATTTGCCTTGTTGTTGCAATCTAGCTAAGCTCTCACATATCATAAATTGCAACACCATGTGTTTCTTGGATTAGATGTGTTAGAACATTAGCCTCTTACCTTGCAGTCAAGAGAATCTTTTAAATCATATTCCTATGTGTTGTTTCTTACTGATGAGTGTGTAAATACTCATCGTTTTATACCCATAAAAGACACAAAAATGACCAAAAACACCCAAATTATACTGCAGATATCCTTGGTTTGTGTTTTTATGTGTTTCAGGTACAAAGGATTGAAAACAGAGCAAGAACGGCAATTTTCAGATCGACTCGACAACAGCTGTGCATTTGGCAAAAATCAGACGGAGTCAGAATTAATCCCGGGATATGGCATTGGAATCAGCTTGGAAAAACGGATCCGAAACCGTTTTTTATGGGCCGACCGACCCAATTTAATGGGCCAAGTCAGCCCATTTTAAAACCTTTTCATTAATAAAAATCCCAAAACCAAATCCAGCCCAAACCTTAAACCCGGCCCAACCCATTTTACTAATAAACCCAGACAACCATTTGAACCCCTCTCCTTTTGTTTTTGAACCAGGACAAAGGGTCAACCATTAATAAAAACGGGTCAAACTTCCCTTTCCCTCTCCCCTTTTTGCCCGCCAAAACTCCACTTCCCACCATCATTGCCTGCTACTCCTACTCCCCTGCTACACTCAACCCACCCTCCTACTCCACTCCAAAACACTCCAGACAAAGCCTTCTCAAGTGGTACCAACACAGGATGCCAATGCCACGCTGGCAATCCTCAACCATTTTGGCGCCAAAACCAATTTAATGGCTGTTGATTTGTTCAATTATAGTCCAAGGAATTGCAAAGGAAATATGCAAAACCCGAGTCGTTTGTCCCGACGAAGATTGAATGGAATATGTGATTCGGGTTCGTGATTCGTGAAGTGAATGTGAAAAAGAGAGTGATGATTGGTGATTTTATACTACGAATAATGAAATAACAAACGGAAACAACTAATTAAACTAAAGAAACAATTAAGCTAAGCATGTAATATTAAAAACGAAAATCGAATTTAAAAACGAACGCGACGAAATTTAAAACGTAATTAAAAAGTGATTTTCTAAAATTTAAGCCCTAAAAATCAAAAATAATTTTTCTTAAATCCTAAATATAAAAAGAAAATTATAGAAAAAAGAAAAATATTTTTTTGACTTTTTATGAATTTTTTATGAATTAAAAACTAATTTAAATGATTTAAAAATATTAAAACAAATAGGAAAAATCTGGAAAAATCTGAGTAAATCTAAAATTTAATTCTAAATCTAGGAAAAATAAATTCAAGAACTGACTAAACCCTAATAAGCAGAACAGTGGAAATAAGCAGTTTGCAATAAGCCAAAATTAAGCTAAACTGAACCAGAAATTCCAAAAAGCTCAAATACCAACAAACACACTATTTTAAGCTTAAAACAACTTTTAGGAACCAAAGAAGCACTCAGAATAAGCAGATAAGCACATGAACAGTAGCTATGTAAGAGCAGAAATGAGGCTTAATCAGCCAACTTCTCAGCCCAAATAAGCAGTCCTAATAAGCAGTGAGATTGAATCTTAAGGGGGCAAAAGACTCTCAGAACTACTGGCTACCCAAAAATACTTCAAAATCAAAATTCCAACATCATTAGCTTACTGAAATCAGGCCTTGAAAAAGTGCTTATGGACTGAAATTGGTGCAAGCTCAAAATCAGGTCTGATGGGGGGTTTTGCAAGCTTGAAATAAGCTATCTAATAAGCTGAAAAGCAGAATCCCAGATGATGCACTAGAAGCTAGCTATGCTGACTATCTATAAACCAAAAATCAAGTCCACAGCTTATCTGGTTAAGCCAGAAATAAGCCAAGAACAACTCCTATTGGTCTGCTCTGCACAAGAGAATCTGTAACAGCAGATTTGGTTATTTTGGCGCAAGCTTGTGAAAAACTAATCCAAACCTAACCAGCTCCTAGGAACTCACTTTAACACCTAAATACTACTCAGAAATGCCAAAGAATGGGTCTCAATAAGCTCAGCTTATGCTGTGCTTATTGAGGGCAGTTGAGCTTAATTTTTTTTGCACTAATCACCTCTAATTTCCAAAAACACTACAACTCCTTAATAATCTAACAACAACAACTTCTCAGTCCTTAATATTGCTCAATCCAATCTTCAAAATTTACCAATGAACAGTACTATAGCTTAATGCCTCAACAAACCAAATTTTCGAAAAACCTTATAACCAACTGATGCATGTTCCTACACTATAGCTAACTGAATTTAAACACAATACCAACTTAACTCTGACTAACTAAGGTACTAATTAACTAATAAGCTAGATTCAATAAGCAATAAGCACTAATAAGCAATTTCATAAAATAAGCAAAAAATGAAAAACTTACAAAATTCCCCTCAGCTGAACAGAGGGCAATTCTTCAACAAAGCCTATCTTTAGATAGGCCAAATACTTCCACTAGAACAGCTTATCACCTCCAGAAGTGCTTATTTGACCATCAGTTGACTTTGGTTGACTTTTTGTGATTTTTGAGATAAATTCAGAATTGAACACAACAAAAGCTCACAATAAACTAAACAGCTTAAATGAGCTTATAATATGGATAAAACAGCTTATTGAAGCTGGACTTTATAATTATTTTTGGATTTATTATTATTATTTTTTTTTTTTTTGCTTTATTCAATATTTTTGGATTTTTGCAAATGAGATGAACTATAAATGAAAAATGTAAATCTAAGAGAACTGAGATGATAAAAATGAGTGAAAATAAGCTAGATAAGCAGTAAAACTAATTAAGGATCAAAAGAGACACGAAATGAGAATAATGTAAACTAGTATTTCATTAACCAAACTTTGAAATTACAACTGAAAACTTGGAAATTACAATTAAGAAAACAATTTAGCAGCCTAACCTTACACTAAACTACTTTTCATTACATGATTTGCTCCTCTATTTATAGACTCGGGAAGAACCTTCTAACATCAGCCATGCTGCCAACCCGTGTGCTCATGAGCCCTCTATCACCTTTAGATCAATTCCTTGCCCTCCAATCTTCAAATCTAAGCCGTAGGATCAAATCGTGAGGTGTCTGGTCCAATAAGAGCGTGCCATGTGTCCATGCGTGCGTTCCTTGTGCTTCTCTGACACTCTGACATCCAATGATTGGACTTAATTGCCCTTAATCTCAGTGAAAAAGTGTACGGTTATTTTTAGGGTTCATGGTAAATGGGGATTTCTGGGTAAAAGGGGGAAACGTTTGGCGGGGTGTAAGTGTGAGTTTATTATTTTTTTTATTTTTATTTGACCTAAGTGTAGTTGACCGGGTAAGGGGTGTTATGGATGGGTCGGGTTGTTTATTGAGTTGGGTTTTGAGTTGTGTTGTTTATTTAGGATTAGGATTTGTGGAATGAAAATGATAAGGATCATTTGTGTAACTTCTGAAATTTTAGGGACTGAAATTGCTCATTTTTCCAAAATTGATCTAAGAGTGATTTTTGACTTTTGGTGAGATTTTAAGGATTGATTTTGACTTTTGACCAAACAAGTCTCTCCCGGCTTCGGCTCTGAGCCTTTTCCGTATCTCGTGCTCGTTTTCCCGGGTTTTCCGTGTCTTTTGTCGATTTTTGTAATATCCATCCCTGCACAATCAAAAACACAAAAACACAATATCTTTTGGCAATTTGGTTAGTTTTTGGTCTTTTTAGGTCCGGTTTTGGTCAAGAAAAAGTATGTGAATAAGCACATACCAAAATCCCCCAGACTAAGCTATTGACGTGTCCTCACGCAATGTTATAAAAACACGTTTTTGAAACCAAAAATTTCCAATCTCTTTTTACTAACTTTGAAAAGTAGCAAAATTTTCAAAAGAGATCAAGAAATCTTAATGTTCCAAAAACTCCCCGATTTTCCTTTTTATTCTATTTTTGTATTTTCTTATGTGACCATGTGACGGTTTTGTTCGACAATCATTATCTATCGATAATTTTTAGGGTCTTCGAGCAGGAAACACGACTCATAAAGAAGTGACCATACGGATAAAATTCGTCGTCCCCGATTTTTCACAAGTCCCCAAACTAAGCTTAAAAACGAAATCATTGTTATTTACAAGTTAGATTGCCGACACTACCCATGGAAGCTAATTGTGTATTACTTCTCGTTCCCAAATTCCTATTTTCCTCTATTTATTTTATTTTTGGTGAGAAATGAATTTCTTCATATTCTCGTTTCGATAATTTTTAAGTCCGATAAAGATACCTAGTTTAGACGCTAAGTAGTTTCCAAACCTTCCCTCGAAAACCGTTGCATACAAAAATGAGGTCCACATCAAGGTCTCTGATTTAACACGATTTTGAGGATATCCCTTTTATATACGACCGAAACAACTCATCTACGAGTCCAGAGACAGAAGCTTTTATTAGGATATCCCCGGAGTCGAAGTTTGGCATTATAACACTTTATCTACATATTCAAGCACATTAACGTATTTAATCCTTGGCCCTTTATAACAATCACAACATCGGTTGCGAGCCGGCAAGATGGAATAGTCTATTACACCGTAACACTGGCAGTACCTTGATGTGTACCCAACTCTTATAAGCAAGGATTCTCTTAAGAAGGATTAAAAACTAATTATCGCCAAAACCAAAATAGCTTTAATTATTCCTAGATTACTATTATTGGGTGAAACAAGCTTATGGGAACAAAAAGCCACAAGTAACTTCGATGAGCTCTAAAGAGATCCAACTACTCCACGTTTAGCAATCTAACTTATAAACAACTCTATCATTTCTCGTTCTTCGCAAATTTAAAATCTTAAATAATAAGATCCGCGAATGCTTAGCCAAATAATCAAGCCATGCATATATAAAGTCAATTATGGGAACTTGCAAACTCTTAAAAAGAATTCGCGTTTTCTAGCTCCTTGTATAAAAGACTAGCACGAGCTTATAGATTATAAATGGTTAAGGGAACAAGCTAGGGCTCAACACGCCCGGTCAAGTCAGAATTTTATTCGTACTCTCACCAGCAAAAATGTCAAAACTTATTATATTTTTGCAAAAAATTTTAAATTTTTCTCATTTTTTTGGATTTTTTCAATTTTTTTAGGAAAAACGGGGTTGCATGAGAAACGGCAAAAATGCAAGGCAAAAATCAAATCGAAAGATTACCCCCCAGACTAAAACGAGACATTGTCCTCAATGTCCTAAAGGTAAGGGTTCTCCTACATAAATCTAAGGCCGTTTATTAATTATGCCAAAGATAAACGTAAAACGATAAGATTTAGGATATTGGATGAGCAACGAATGATGAAACTCGAGTGGAGAGAAGCAGACCACGAGCACGAGAGTCTTCATTATTCGGGCAAATTCTGGACACAACACAGAAAAACACGAAACACAAGATATGGAAGAGGAGCCCCTCCTCTTTATTAAGAAAATAGAAAGAAGATAGATGGATAAGCATGGGGTGCCTCCCACGAAGCGCTTTGTTTTTGTTAACCGAGTCACTTAGCTTGACTCGATCCCCGAATTTATTTGTCCATGGGGAAAGTTTGGAGATTCTGAACAACCATGGATGGTATGTCCCCTCCAAAATAGTGCTTCAACCTATGACCATTCACCTTAAAGTTTGGACCGTCATTTTGAGCTAACTCGATGGTTCCATATGGAAAAACTTGAGTGATGGTGAACGGCCTAGACCAGCGGGTTTTGAGTTTGCCCGAGAAAATCTTTAGCCGAGAATTGAAGAGGAGGACTCGATCACCAACATTAAAAATGCGGTTTTTAATCTTAGAGTCATGAATCCTCTTTGTTTTTTCCTTATAGATCAAAGAATTCTCGTAAGCTTGATCCCGAAGCTCATTTAATTCATTAATTTGGAGCTTACTGTAGGATCCCACGAAAATCCATTATAATAATAATCATTAATTAATAATAACCTCGAGTTACCATTTAACAAAACCCATTTTTACGGGGAAATTTAAATTTTTATTTACTTATTACATTATTCCTACCACGACACACAACAATTACCAAACGTCAACACTAGATCACGACACGTATTTTGAAACATAACCATTTCACGAATCACCCTTTACACTAAATCTATAATTAGTGCCAATAGAAAGATACATTAAACACACTTTATCCACTAATCACATTCAAATATTCACTAGTTACATTTATATCTCACTAATTACACTTTATTTACCATAACCATAATTTTCTTCTTTTCACTACTACCAACCGAACGGGCCAAGACTCCAGCCCATCACCATACACGACACTGGCCCAACTTCAAAACCCAATTTCCCCTTATGATTTCATGTGTAATCGACAGCCACAACACCTCTAGAAACGCGTCTCGTTCTCTCGAATATTAAACACAACCCTCGAATGTTTTTGCACCATCTTATTCACCACCCGCTAGACTCCATTTGCGCCAAATTTCAGATTTAGCTATCAAGTATTCCTATGGTTTTTAAGACCAATCTCTTTGTCCCAAAACTACCCAAAGCGTATAGACAAATCTCAAAAACTTTAACTGTTTTAAACCTCGATTGTTCCTACGTCTCACAAATGCTATTTTTAACATAATAGAATGTTTGAATGATGATTAGAACAGCAGTAAAGGTAGGTGGCTTGTTAAATTCATTTAACACCCATTTAAAAATACAAAACGTGTACATACACATTACCACAACACAAGATAAGATTTTACCAAAGAACCAAATCTATCTAAATATCTTGAAATGTCAGAAAAACCACTTAGGTGTCCATTCGGCTACAGTATCCATCAATCATTGATTTAAAGTCTTCAAGTCAATAAAACGTGTGAAATATATCTCTATATAATCTACCCTCCATTTGGCCACCTACACTACTCACCTCATCATCTCACACATTCACTCACATACAATCACAAACATTCCTACCAGTTATAAACTCAGTCTTTGAGGTTCAGAAGCAGCTGGTCCAACCGGAGTAATTATTTTCGAGTCGAATGGAACAAATCTTGGTTATTCGGTTCTGAGTTGGAAATGTTCCTTGTGTTTCTGCCCATAACCCACGTACCACAGTTCATCCTCTCAAGTCTCCACCACCTTTCAAAGGTGTTGTAAGTCTTCTTATATCCTCTCAAGTCTCCACCACCTTTCAAACGTATAAAATCTGTGTTTACTTTTGCATACAACGTGAATATATAAAACCCATCTCATGGCTTGCCATCACGTCACCCCTACAGTGACATTCCATGCACCCTTCGAAAACTTATAAACCCTTGTCACCCTCGTATAAAAACAGAAAAACCTATGCATTGTTACTAGTTAGTTGCATGCGTTATTGGTATAACCCACAAAAAGGTGACGAGACTTCACTGAGGAAGTTTAGAGAGTCACTCCAACACACTACTTGCACGTTAAATAGCATTTCATGCATCATATGCACACTTTACTCGAACGTATGTAGCTTTATAGTCGCATGTACGAACTCATGTAACTCACAACAACCTAACACGTTCTCACTGTGAGGGCTTGATATACACAACTCACACCATCCTCATTTTTAAAAACTCGCATTTCATGCTACTGTCTTAACTCTCACGTTAGGAACTCACTTCATGCATTATACCGGACCTATAAGAACCTTAATAATACACGTACAAAAATAAGGGAAAAACACTTAGAATAATCTAAGTATTTTATTACCGAAATAGCCCAAGTCGCCTAGTAAATAACTCAAAAACTCACGAACCAACTTAATGACTATACGCTATTTTCATACGACCCAATAGAACTCCCAACTAGCTACCATTTTCATTGAAACATCACGTAAAAATAATCGAGTACGACCCTTTAAAACAGCCCAAGCAAATCGTACAAATCACTTTTGAAAACCACTAAAACTAGCGAAGTGGGTTTTATAACCCACTGAACTGTTTTGTAAGCTATAAATAATCTGGCTTTTTGGCCCTTTCATATGTGAAATAAAATGATGAAAATAATCACTTTTGATATACCAAACCTCCTTAAAAACCCACGAGCTAAAAACAACTAATGGGCTAGCCATTTGGCTCGTTAAAGGCCCATTAGTAGTAAAAATAAGCAAACAACCAAATAAGCTGTTAAAATAAGCTTCTTTTATCTTAAATATAACTCAGAAAAACTCGCCATCTTTTTCCTCACCATTTTGACACTTTTGGACTAAAAATGTAACGCGATCTAACTTGAGGGACTGAAACTGCCAAACTGTTAAACTTGTGGACTGAAGCTGTGAAAACAGTTTATAGAGGACTTAAACTGACCATTGAATGAACTCCAAGCCTTATATGGACATATGGACAAATATTAGACTATTATGGACTTTGGAACTTAACGAAGGACTAACGACGTAACGCAAGCACAGTTAGGGTAAAAAGTATAAAATCTGGAAAGGACAAGGACCAATTAATTTACTTGACATTCTTATTTTATTTTCTATTTTTCACCCTTCACTTCATATGCATTTTACATTTTAGTTGTGCATTATTTAAGTTTCGTTATTAGAAATTTAGCGATTCACTTTGCATATCATTTCAGCATATTTTGAGAAGATAATATTTTGAGTCGAGTGACATAAGAATCAAGATAATATCATATATGATATTATATTTTTAACTTGAGGCATTTTAAGCATATCACACTCATATCACCGATCAAATCGTTATACGATTTCTCATTTCCACATTCGTTATTAGTAGTAAGTTAGACTCTTAGACTTCGCTTATATTCAGGTCTCGTATTGAAGAAGTTTTCGTGACCGTTTACTTGATCTTATAATTTCGTCTTGTCAGATACACTCCAGGTGAGTCGTGGCCCCTCCTATTTTAATACTTGATTTATACTTTTTGGGGGAGATACATGCTTCGAAAATATTTTACTCATTTATCAACTATATGATTTGCTTTGCGATACAATACTCCTATAAGCACTATGAAAACTCTTATGACTTACCGTGAGTCGTGGCCCCTCCTATTTTAATACTTGATTTATACTTTTTGGGGGAGATACATGCTTCGAAAATATTTTACTCATTTATCAACTATATGATTTGCTTTGCGATACAATACTCCTATAAGCACTATGAAAACTCTTATGACTTACCGTGAGTCGTGGCCCCTCCTATTTTAATACTTGATTTATACTTTTTGGGGGAGATACATGCTTCGAAAATATTTTACTCATTTATCAACTATATGATTTGCTTTGCGATACAATACTCCTATAAGCACTATGAAAACTCTTATGACTTACCGTGAGTCGTGGCCCCTACTTTTAATACTTGTTTTTAATAACACTTTTGGGGGAGATACATGCTTTAACTGTTTTAAGTTACTTATATATTTTGAAAACTCTCATGACTTACTTAAAACCATCAACTATGCTTTACATGTTTGAATCACCCTTGAGAGGAATATATGTTCGTTATATGTGCAAATTGCTTGCTTAGCTTAAACACGGAATTTGAAAGACAACATTTTCAAACTACTTGACATAACACGATATTGAGATTCATTGTATGCATTCATATAACAAATGAATGTACTGTTAACTTTACTATGATATTTCTACATTTCACTAGAAATAATTGCCAAGACTAAAATTACGCATATTTCATGAACCCTGAAACCTATATTGCCTAAGTTTACTTTATTGCCATAAAGTCCCTCGATCATGAGCCATTAATCACTGCGGTGAGCGCGAATATAGTGAACAGCGTCGAAACCTGTTAGAGGCTGACAACCTATCCCACTAAATACTTGGACGGAATGCCTACATGGTTAGTCGTATTTAGTCGCGATCCACTATATTTGAGAAAAATAGGAATTGGCAAATCACCTATTACATGAGGGCAAAACTTTCGTCATTAATTTGATGAACACCTCCGTTTTACGGTACTCTGTTAACGTTTTGCGTGTCATGAGGCTTAGGGCAATATAACTTTATGAATATATGAATGTTTCATATATATATTAGGATACAGCTGTATTTAGTAAACCACCACTTTATACTGATAGACTTCAGACACTAGGTTATTGTTTTCACTATGTGTTATGATTATGAATCATGTACTTGAACCTTAATTGTTATCATATGTGACTTAATTGTGAATTCTACAAAAGACAACCCAAAATGCTTGGTATATCGTTACATTTAAAAGTTGACTCAACATTCTATTTTGAGCGTATAACAACGTAGCTGATTGCGTGGTTTTGTAACCTTACAACAGGTTTTACCTCTCGAGGGATCTCAAGAGGCTTACAACCCCACCAGGCAGTGTACCTGACCGATGTAGTATAGTGTAGTGGTAAGTACGGGGGATTGATCGTTCTCCACAGGGAATAGTGTTCGTTAGGTATGAAAGGCTACTCTAATTAGGCCTAAGGGTTGAGGAAGATTCTTTTTTATGTTTTTATAATTTTATGAAAGCAAGTAAAATCTCGGTTTTGATAGAGTGGGCGGAATTAGTTGCTAGTCAACTAACCCAAATAACTACAAATGCAAATAAAATAAAATAACAAAAATGAAAATGTGGTGAGAAACTTATGTGTAGAGAAATGTGTTTACTTAGATTTCCTTACTCCCTAACTATCTTTTACCGGTTAATTAGTATGTATTAGTCGCGTGGATGACGGGTGTATTCCTTAATACCATTCGTGGGGTGGCGTACTTACTTCCCCAACTCTACAAGCTCCTACTTCACTCCTATGTCGAGCCGGCTAGGAAGCTCCTAACATGGGATCACTAGAATTCGCTTGTGCATTAAATACAACCATAAAAACCTTTAGTACGCATTTGGTTCATGTTTCTTAAGACGTTCAAGCAAGTTACCGAATAGGAAGTTAGCCAGTTTTCTTAAGCCTAACATAGATAAACAATCATCCAATACAACTAATAACACACTAACAACCAATAATCAATAGCTAGGTTTCATTAGATCTAAGCAAACACAAGATAAATTTAGCCTAACATGTTAAACAAAAGACAAGAATAAGATAGAATCAAACAACACATAGACATATTGAGTGATTAATTGATAACTTATCTTTCAATGAAACATGGAAGATCTCAAGGCAAAAAGCCCTGAAAAAGTAGCTGAATTCGTCTTAGGGTTTTCTCCCAAAACTCCACACACTAAGCTCTCTCTAATGACAAAAAATTAGAAAACTATATATAGATTTTTGGATCTGACGGCGTCACCTTATGGAGTGTGACGCCGTCACATCGCCGCTTTTAGGGTTCCCGGATGACCTTCTTGACGCCGTCCCTCTTTAGCTCTTCAAAAATCCATTCTGGCTTATCAAGGCTTGACGCCGTCGAACCATGAACGTGACGCCGTCCCCTTATGATTTAAGCCGTGACGCCCTCGATCAAGTTAAAGCGTGACGCCGTCAGAATTCACATGCTATTTTCACTGGCCCGTCATGAGTAAATTTCACGTCCAACTTTTCTTGCCAAGGCATGACACCGTCTAGAGTAAATCTTGACGCCGTCAAGAGTAACTTTTAGCCGATTTTTGAGACTTTGCCGTTTTCTTCACTTTAATGCTCCAAAAACGTCCAAAATGCCTCCTTTTCCAGATTTCTCCTCAAAAGTACCTAAAATGACAAAAGGAACGATTTAGGGCAATATTTGATCAAATAAATACGATTTAAGGCTTAAATGACCCCTTAAAAGCGGTACACTTTTCGCCTCATCAAATACCCTTACACTTGAGATTTGCTTGTCCTCAAGCAAATGCGCTTTTATTCTAATCAAAATACAAGTTAGGGGTCATTTAATGCTAACATAAAAGTAATTACAACAAATAATCGTTCCACTTCAATCATAATAAGCACGGAGATTACATACTAGCACCTCACAAGTAGTGTTTAGATACTCACATCTCTCAAGTGTCATCAAAATAAATCTCATAAATGAAAACGGATAATGTCTCTCACTACCTGTCATAGCAAATAGATTACCATAGGCTTGGGAAAGGATCGAAAACCTCCTCCACTAGGCGTAAGCACCAAAGATAAACTATCAAAGAGGGCTTTTAAATGGGTTATAACTTTAGGTGTAGGGAAAAGGAAAACACGGTTTTGTTGGATACGGGATATTTTACTGGTGGCGAGTTAAAAATCTTGATCAATTACATGTACTATACAACGTTGCTAAGCCAAGACTAGACTCGATCTTAAGCTAGAAACGAAATAACAAAATAACAAAAATATAAAACAAACATAAAATAAAACGGGATGGTAGTCCGTATGTTTTTTCTACTTTTCTTTTTCTCATTTTTTTTTTGTATTTTTCTTGATTTTTTTTTTTTTTTTTTTTTTTTTTTTTTTTTTTTTTTTTTTCATACACTTTTACCCTACCATCCAAAATAATACATCATAGGGGCATTGCATTCCCCTTACACTTGAATTTTTACATAACTTTACAAATACTAATCTAATGACTCGAATTAAGATAATCGAAAAACTTGGAGTACTTTTAAAATATTTAGCACATATGGGGGTAATAAATGATGTTCTTCCCCATTACTCCATTACACTAGTACTTTACCCATGAGTCCCAATCGTCCCAAAACAATATGTACAAGGATATGACTCGACTTAGCAACCATGTAATCAACTAGATAATTAACTTGGGTTTAAACAAATGTTGTAACAATAATGCACTAAAGATGAGTGCATACAAGGTAGGCTAAGGCGATTTGGGTGTACATTTTAGTGGGGTGTAACAAATTCTTCCTTTAAGTAAAATGCTTAAAGGTCGAAACGAAAAGATAGGCTCTGAGGGGTGTACTAGGGGTATCGTGTACTAAAAATGAGTACAACGCAAAGGGTGTGGGAGAATTACTTGACCAATGTAGCCGAAGTAATTATAACAAAAACACAGGTGTAAAACAATGGGTTAATCCTAATGCCTCTTATCATGTAGTAAATCTAACTACACGAATGTAGTCTCACTTGTGGCCTTGGAATGGTCCTAACGCAAGTTCTAGAATCTAAGTGCTACCGGTACACACATCATAGCATAAATGCTTTTCCTACCAATTCTAGGGGTGAACCTCACATATTTGGGGGTGGAAAATTTTTTAGTGGTACGGTTTTTGTGCTAGTTATATAACTCCTATCCGTGAGACGCTCATTAAGATCAAAGTTTCACTCCTATATGTTGTAAAAAATTTTAAATTTGGTACTAAAATTACCTTAACAAGTATTTCTCTCAGTTTTATTACACATCTATTATTAAACAAACAAAAATCAAGCGTAATTGTATTCTCTAAAATCGTACTTTTACCCTCCCCTTACACTTAAGATGAACATTGTCCCCAATGTTCAAATAATAAGATGTAAAAGCAAAAAGTAAAAGAATGAAATCAAATACTCCCCTGATTCGCTCGGTGGATAATGAAATTACACGGTTAGATCTTCCTCCAAAGAGAATGTTGAAGCTCCATGACTAATGCATCGCCACAAGCTTGATCCAAAAACATTTCCTTGTCCAAAATAACCTGTTAAACCTGAGAAAACAAACACGAAAACCTGCATAACATCGGCGGGAAAAAAAATCTATATATAAGGATATAATGCTTGTGGAATGATAATTTTGCAGATTCCTGGAGATTATAAGTTGGAGATTTTAATAAAAACTTTTCTAAAAACAAAACTTTCAAAAATTTCTGGAAATTAAATCTGACGCCGTCAGGTTATAACCCCTGACGCCGTCAGAAATGACCTGACAAAAATTTTCATTTTAAGTTTCCGGAAAATTTCTGGAAAAACCTTTACCTTACTTCCTGGAAATCCTGCAAAACATCATTATGACTCGATACAAGCATTTGACTCAAACAAATACGAAGATGTATGTTAATTTAATATTATTACGATTCATGTGCATATGTGTTCTAATAAACCAATTTAGATTTCCCTTACACTTATCTTTTGCAAAATACCTTTATATGTAGTTAAGACGAAGTTAAAAACAAAATAAAGCATTTTCACAAATTACTTTTGAACATGAATCAATACTAATAAAAATTAAACACACATACGGAAACAAATAAAAACAAACAACAAATAAATAAACACGCAAAGCAAATAAATAAAATAAGGCTTGGGTTGCCTCCCAAGAAGCGCTTGTTTTTGTTCGAGTCATGAGCCTGACTCTACCCTTATTTAATGGATAAAGGAGAGGTTTTCCCTACACTTAGGATTAAGTGTGGGTGATAGTAGCGATACACACCAGCTCGGTAGGAATATGCCACGTGAGGAAAGAGTGGTGGATGAATTATATGCTCAAAGGGGTGTGCTCCTTTCTTCATAACCTTGCCTAGTTCACTTTGGTCAATGGGTGATTTTGAGTTTCCTCCTAAAAAGGGATCATCTTCTATCAACTTCGAGAGACTCCTAGTTGGGAATCCATCTTGACCTAATAAACCCGGTTTAAACCCATAATGTTTCTTGTGATCAATCATGAATGGGTGATGTAAGTATGTAAGGTCATGTTTCACTCCTATATTGGCTTCCTCTCTACAAGGCTTAGAGTCTACTACCTTCAACATAAAACTACCCGGACTATATGGTTTGATGGGTGGGTCGAGACCTAGTTCAATTCCTAAGTTCACATCTAAGGATGGAAGATTAGGTAACGGTTTTGGTTTAGGCTCCGATTCATCAAAACTAGGAACTTCCATAGAACTAAAAGAAAGGTTATGACTACAAGTATTCAAACCTATTTCTTCTAGTTTTGTTTGGTCCAAGGGCTCTACCTCTATTGGGGTTCCTATAGTCTCTTCTACTTCTTTCGGGTAAGTCATGGGTGGTGTGTGTGCCTCAAATGATGGTAGGACTTGTGGGGTACTTGGTGGGCTTATGTTACTTACCTCATCATTCCCTATGTCAAAATCACCTATATCCTCATCATGTGTTTTAGTACAATCTAACCCTAACATTTTCCCAAGTATCTCAAGTGCTTCTCTAGGCATCTCAACTTCTATATCCGAATTATAAGGATCATCCTCAACATTCTGACTGCTATATTCAAATTGCCCAAAAGATTCATCATGTGTTTCTTGAGATTCATCGTCATCGATCATAAAACCTAGGTCTTTTTGATCAATGTGATCATGCTCGGCTAGATCCTCCATCACATCAAGATCACCTAAGTGTTCACCCTGTATTATGGTAGTGCCTAACCATGACATGCAGCTAGGTGGCTCAACTCTACCCTCATCCCCAAACAAACTTGTTTCATGATCCTTGAAATTTGTGGTCAATTGACTTGTATTAATGTTTGTTGGGTTGTCTACCATATAATAATATTGGGCACAATTCTCAATAGCTTCCCATGCTTTCTCAGCACTTAATTCCCTAATATCCCTGCCGGCAATATGGTAAATGTCCCTTTGGGCATGTCGGTCGACATGATTGTAAAAGATTTGAGTTAGGGACCAAAAATCGAAGTTATGATGAGGGACTTTTTGGAGTAAATATTTAAAACGAGTCCATGCATCATAGAGAGGTTCATCTTTATGTTGTTTAAACATCAAGATGTCATATGGAGTGGGTGAATTACGTGGTTGGTGGTATGGTGGATTCGCGTTCTCCATAATGGTGAACGGAAGAGTCAATGGAAATTACGAACAAACACACAAAGAAATAAGATAGACTAAAGAAAACCTAGAAAAATAAAATAAAAATCTCACTAGAAAGGAATTTAGTGAGTAGACCTAATAGAAATAAAAATTCAACCTAAACAATAACTATTCCCCGGCAACGGCGCCAAAAACTTGATTGCGTGGTTTTGTAACCTTACAACAGGTTTTACCTCTCGAGGGATCTCAAGAGGCTTACAACCCCACCAGGCAGTGTACCTGACCGATGTAGTATAGTGTAGTGGTAAGTACGGGGGATTGATCGTTCTCCACAGGGAATAGTGTTCGTTAGGTATGAAAGGCTACTCTAATTAGGCCTAAGGGTTGAGGAAGATTCTTTTTTATGTTTTTATAATTTTATGAAAGCAAGTAAAATCTCGGTTTTGATAGAGTGGGCGAAATTAGTTGCTAGTCAACTAACCCAAATAACTACAAATGCAAATAAAATAAAATAACAAAAATGAAAATGTGGTGAGAAACTTATGTGTAGAGAAATGTGTTTACTTAGATTTCCTTACTCCCTAACTATCTTTTACCGGTTAATTAGTGTGTATTAGTCGCGTGGATGACGGGTGTATTCCTTAATACCATTCGTGGGGTGGCGTACTTACTTCCCCAACTCTACAAGCTCCTACTTCACTCCTATGTCGAGCCGGCTAGGAAGCTCCTAACATGGGATCACTAGAATTCGCTTGTGCATTAAATACAACCATAAAAACCTTTAGTACGCATTTGGTTCATGTTTCTTAAGACGTTCAAGCAAGTTACCGAATAGGAAGTTAGCCAGTTTTCTTAAGCCTAACATAGATAAACAATCATCCAATACAACTAATAACACACTAACAACCAATAATCAATAGCTAGGTTTCATTAGATCTAAGCAAACACAAGATAAATTTAGCCTAACATGTTAAACAAAAGACAAGAATAAGATAGAATCAAACAACACATAGACATATTGAGTGATTAATTGATAACTTATCTTTCAATGAAACATGGAAGATCTCAAGGCAAAAAGCCCTGAAAAAGTAGCTGAATTCGTCTTAGGGTTTTCTCCCAAAACTCCACACACTAAGCTCTCTCTAATGACAAAAAATTAGAAAACTATATATAGATTTTTGGATCTGACGGCGTCACCTTATGGAGTGTGACGCCGTCACATCGCCGCTTTTAGGGTTCCCGGATGACCTTCTTGACGTCGTCCCTCTTTAGCTCTTCAAAAATCCATTCTGGCTTATCAAGGCTTGACGCCGTCGAACCATGAACGTGACGCCGTCCCCTTATGATTTAAGCCGTGACGCCCTCGATCAAGTTAAAGCGTGACGCCGTCAGAATTCACATGCTATTTTCACTGGCCCGTCATGAGTAAATTTCACGTCCAACTTTTCTTGCCAAGGCATGACGCCGTCTAGAGTAAATCTTGACGCCGTCAAGAGTAACTTTTAGCCGATTTTTGAGACTTTGCCGTTTTCTTCACTTTAATGCTCCAAAAACGTCCAAAATGCCTCCTTTTCCAGATTTCTCCTCAAAAGTACCTAAAATGACAAAAGGAACGATTTAGGGCAATATTTGATCAAATAAATACGATTTAAGGCTTAAATGACCCCTTAAAAGCGGTACACTTTTCGCCTCATCAGTAGCTCATCTTCATTTATAACTTGAAACTTATGATTTTGGAGATCATACATGATTTGCTTGTGGATTTTTATACAACACAACTTGTTATTTATTTCATGAAGAACTATTATTTACTTCGACAATCACTATACACCTTTTAAATCCATTGAAAGAAAGTTATTTTCTATCAAACTCCACGAACTCACCAACCATTGTGTTGACGTTTTAAGCATGTTTATCTCAGGTAATTAACGGAGCAGGACAAGGCACGGAGCGGGCATCTTATACTCTGATAAATAAAATGGTGTAGAATCAAATATGTCATTCCTCCCAAATTATCATATCTTTTTAATAGGATTTTCAAATTAGATATTTCACCTTTAAACCAAAACTATTACTTGAATGACATATAACTTTCAAAACGCTTATTCTGGGCCGTTTTTCTGAAATTTTAACTCGATCCTCACCGTAACACCCTAATTATTTTTCCGCTGCCACTAAACAAATTAGGGGGTGTTATAGATTGGCATCAGAGCCTATGGTTATAGAGAACCAAATGTTTTCAAACATCGAAGATTGAATGGAATATGTGATTCGAGATCGTGATTCGTGAAGTGAATGTGAAAAAGAGAGTGATGATTGGTGATTTTATACTACGAATAATGAAATAACAAACGGAAACAACTAATTAAACTAAAGAAACAATTAAGCTAAGCATGTAATATTAAAAACGAAAATCGAATTTAAAAACGAACGCGACGAAATTTAAAACGTAATTAAAAAGTGATTTTCTAAAATTTAAGCCCTAAAAATGCAAAATAATTTTTCTTAAATCCTAAATATAAAAAGAAAATTATAGAAAAAAGAAAAATATTTTTTTGACTTTTTATGAATTTTTTATGAATTAAAAACAAATTTAAATGATTTAAATGATTTAAAAATATTAAAACAAATAGGAAAAATCTGGAAAAATCTGAGTAAATCTAAAATTTAATTCTAAATCTAGGAAAAATAAATTCAAGAACTGACTAAACCCTAATAAGCAGAACAGTGGAAATAAGCAGTTTGCAATAAGCCAAAATTAAGCTAAACTGAACCAGAAATTCCAAAAAGCTCAAATACCAACAAAAACACTATTTTAAGCTTAAAACAACTTTTAGGAACCAAAGAAGCACTCAGAATAAGCAGATAAGCACATGAACAGTAGCTATGTAAGAGCAGAAATGAGGCTTAATCAGCCAACTTCTCAGCCCAAATAAGCAGTCCTAATAAGCAGTGAGATTGAATCTTAAGGGGGCAAAAGACTCTCAGAACTACTGGCTACCCAAAAATACTTCAAAATCCAAATTTCAACATCATTAGCTTATTGAAATCAGGCCTTGAAAAAGTGCTTATGGACTGAAATTGGTGCAAGCTCAAAATCAGGTCTGATGGGGGGTTTTGCAAGCTTGAAATAAGCTATCTAATAAGCTCAAAAGCAGAATCCCAGATGATGCACTAGAAGCTAGCTATGCTGACTATCTATAAACCAAAAATCAAGTCCACAGCTTATCTGGTTAAGCCAGAAATAAGCCAAGAACAACTCCTATTGGTCTGCTCTGCACAAGAGAATCTGTAACAGCAGATTTGGTTATTTTGGCGCAAGCTTGTGAAAAACTAATCCAAACCTAACCAGCTCCTAGGAACTCACTTTAACACCTAAATACTACTCAAAAATGCCAAAGAATGGGTCTCAATAAGCTCAGCTTATGCTGTGCTTATTGAGGGCAGTTGAGCTTAATTTTTTTGCACTAATCACCTCTAATTTCCAAAAACACTACAACTCCTTAATAATCTAACAACAACAACTTCTCAGTCCTTAATATTGCTCAATCCAATCTTCAAAAGTTACCAATGAACAGTACTATAGCTTAATGCCTCAACAGACCAAATTTCCGAAAAACCTTATAACCAACTGATGCATGTTCCTACACTATAGCTAACTGAATTTAAACACAATACCAACTTAACTCTGACTAACTAAGGTACTAATTAACTAATAAGCTAGATTCAATAAGCAATAAGCACTAATAAGCAATTTCATAAAATAAGTAAAAAATGAAAAACTTACAAAATTCCCCTCAGCTGAACAGAGGGCAATTCTTCAACAAAGCCTATCTTTAGATAGGCCAAATACTTCCACTAGAACAGCTTATCACCTCCAGAAGTGCTTATTTGACCATCAGTTGACTTTGGTTGACTTTTTGTGATTTTTGAGATAAATTCAGAATTGAACACAACAAAAGCTCACAATAAACTAAACAGCTTAAATGAGCTTATAATATGGATAAAACAGCTTATTGAAGCTGGACTTTATAATTATTTTTGGATTTATTTTTATTTTTTTTTATTTTTTTTTGCTTTATTCAATATTTTTGGATTTTTGCAAATGAGATGAACTATAAATGAAAAATGTAAATCTAAGAGAACTGAGATGATAAAAATGAGTGAAAATAAGCTAGATAAGCAGTAAAACTAATTAAGGATCAAAAGAGACACGAAATGAGAATAATGTAAACTAGTATTTCATTAACCAAACTTTGAAATTACAACTGAAAACTTGGAAATTACAACTAAGAAAACAATTTAGCAGCCTAACCTTACACTAAACTACTTTTCATTACATGATTTGCTCCTCTATTTATAGACTCGGGAAGAACCTTCTAGCATCAGCCATGCTGGCAATCCGTGTGCTCATGAGCCCTCTATCACCTTTAGATCAATTCCTTGCCCTCCAATCTTCAAATCTAAGCCGTAGGATCAAATCGTGAGGTGTCTGGTCCAATAAGAGCGTGCCATGTGTCCATGCGTGCGTTCCTTGTGCTTCTCTGACACTCTGACATCCAATGATTGGACTTAATTGCCCTTAATCTCAGTGAAAAAGTGTACGGTTATTTTTAGGGTTCATGGTAAATGGGGATTTCTGGGTAAAAGGGGGAAACGTTTGGCGGGGTGTAAGTGTGAGTTTATTATTATTTTTATTTTTATTTGACCTAAGTGTAGTTGACCGGGTAAGGGGTGTTATGGATGGGTCGGGTTGTTTATTGAGTTGGGTTTTGAGTTGTGTTGTTTATTTAGGATTAGGATTTGTGGAATGAAAATGATAAGGATCATTTGTGTAACTTCTGAAATTTTAGGGACTGAAATTGCTCATTTTTCCAAAATTGATCTAAGAGTGATTTTTGACTTTTGGTGAGATTTTAAGGATTGATTTTGACTTTTGACCAAACATGTCTCTCCCGGCTTCGGCTCTGAGTCTTTTCCGTATCTCGTGCTCGTTTTTCCGGGCTTTCCGTGTCTTTTGTCGATTTTTGTAATATCCATCCCTGCACAATCAAAAACACAAAAACACAATATCTTTTGGCAATTTGGTTAGTTTTTGGTCTTTTTAGGTCCGGTTTTGGTCAAGAAAAAGTATGTGAATAAGCACATACCAGCTGTGATGATCTTTTAATCAATTCAAGGGTTGGGATTTGTTCAAGAAAGCACAAGAGTTGTTCCCAAGCTGTTTTAACACTCAGAGAAAGCACAAGGAGGAAAATCCCAGTTTTATTTTTCATAGTATAAATAGGTTCGATTGTAATAGAAGTTAAGTAGTAGTTAGTTTTTAGTTTAGTTTTAGTTTTAGTTTTAATTTAAATTTCCTTTGTAATTCTAAGTCTGTACTCAGTTTTTTTTTAAGTAATAAAAGTTTTCCCAGTTTCACTCTTATTTCCTGTCTTGTTTTTTTTTAATTCATCACAAGCTTTTACTTATTGAAATGCTTAACTAAATGCATGTTTCATATTAATTGTAACCTGTCTCAGTTTCAGGAAAAAAAAAAAAAAATATATATATATATATATATATATATATATATATATATATATATATATATATATATATATATATATATATATATATATATATATTACAACAAAACAGGTTACCTTAGCATGAAAATGTGGAAAGCTTATGGAAGTTGCCAGTTGTGGAATGGCAAGAAGGACTTAACCTAGCTTATTTATAAGCTAGGAGCTTGTAGAAAAGCTTTTAATGCCCTGGTTTTGAGCACAGGAGTTTGTAAGTGAATTTTCAATTTCTGCTTATTTTGGAACTGCTTATTCAGTTCTGCTTATTAGTTGCTTATTTCTACTTTTTCATAGCTTATTATAATTTAGAACTGCATATTATTGTTTGTCTTAGGATTATAAGTCTTTAGTTGTAGTTTTCATTAGAAACTGTCTTAAAAAGCTCACTATAGCTTATCTTGTTTGCTTGTTTGAAACAGCTTATCTAGGGGTAAAATTTGCTTATTTAGTCTTTTTAAGCTTAGTTTAGTTTCTGTATTCAAAAGCTTTTTGTTAAAACAGTTTTTCTTAGTCAAAACTTCAAAACAGCTTCTAATAAGAGTGTTTGGTATAAGCTGAACCTCTGAGTTCAAGTCTGTTTTATGGCTTCCAATTAGTTTAGTCAGCTCTTAGTAGTTTCATATAGGTCAGTTAGTCTTTAAAATTCAAAGGTCATTCATCAAAAAGTCAAAATCCTTTTTAATTCTCATGTCTGCATACACTGTTAGGATATAGAGTTGCATTTTCATCAAAATCATTGCATAAGTAGTCCATATAGCTTAATCTAGTCTTATTTTAGCTTAATACTTCATTTTCATTCATTTTAGATCAATCAAAATTCATTTTAGTCAACTTTTCAAAAAATTGAAAAAAGTCAAAAATATCAAAAAGTTTCCAAACAGGGTTTGTTTTAGATTTTTAATTCTTTTAATTTTAGGAGTTATGGTTTGAGAGTTTGGGAAATAAATATTTGGTAGCTTACCTTTCTAGTTCATATTTTTCAAAATTTTTACATCAGCTTTTGAATAGCTTTTGGAGGTCTTATATAGGGCTGTTTGGATTTGTGCTCCCCTGCACCACATCAGCTTTTGCACAAATCCCCTCTTGTTTTTCATTTTTAATTTGCTCATCTCTAGTCTAAATTAGCTTAAACTTGGCATAGATACTGTTTAATTGCTTATCTAGTTATATTTCATTTTTTGAAATTTTTAGATTTAGCTTTTTAGAGCTTTTTAGGCTGTTGAAAACAGCCCCCTAAGCTGTCTTACACAGCAGCCCCATAACAGCTCTTTTTTTTTTTTTTAGATTATTAGCTTTTTAGGACTGCTTATTAAGATTAATAAGCTTATTTAGGTTAGCCTAGCTGCTTTTTGCTTATTTTTATACTGCCTTAGCTTTTAGCTTCTTAAAATTAGCTTTTCATTTTTTTTAGTTTTCTCTTTTAACTCTTTAAGCAAACTGCTTCTTTCTTACAGCTTCTATACAGCTTAATTTTAAGTTTTAAAAAATCTTCCTTTTTTAAAGTTGCTTAAATTTTGCTTATTAAAAACTTTGTTTTAGAAAAAATTTAAAAAAAAAAAAAAAAAAAAAAAAAAAAAAAAAAAAAAAGAAGGGAAGGTGGAAGTCCAATGTGAGCAGGGCTCGAACCCTGGACCTCAACACCCTCAACCCCTCAACACAAACACACACTACCAACTGCCCTTGGGTCTTTTCCGGTTTAATCTCCCCAAATTTAATATATAACCCTTGTTTGGCCGTTTAAGCTTATAAGCAGTTTTCGCTTTTTAACAGCTTATCTGTATAAGCTGTGGGGTCCACCGTATTTTTCCTGTATTCTATTCCACTTCAAGTAGTTTTGTAAAAAATTTCAGATTTTTATTTTTTCGTTTAGTATTTTTTATAATTTAATTAGTTTCGATCTGTTTTTAATTCATAATAAAAAATATAAAAGTCAAAAAAATATAATTCTTTTTTTTTTTTTAATTTTCTTTTATCATTTAGGTCCTAGGAAAAATAAATTTGAACTTGTAGGGTTAATTTTTAAGATTTTTGATTTCCCGGGCTCGTTTCTGAGTCCCGTTTTGCGTTTTTAGCGTAAATTGTCTTTTGCTTTATTTTTGCACGTTTCCTTTCCAATACTTTATTAGGATATTAAAAACACAAAAAATCCAAATTCTATCTTTCAAGCATTTTAATCCCGAGCCTCAAACGATATCCTCGATTCCAACCTCGCTGGGACACGACCCGGGTAACACTTGCCCAGTATCACACTTATCACAAACGTGAGTTTTTGCAAGTTAGCCTTTTTCATAAAGGGTTGGTTTGTCTATTCTCACGTTTACTTGGTATTTTTGATATATACGTTTTCAGAACGAATCAAATTTTTAAACTTGCACACAATTAAGATTTCTCCCACTTGTGCATGGAACATCATCATGTAGCAGATAAACAACACGACATGCGTTTGTTTATGTGAATAATATGATAGTGTCACATATATTAGCATAACTAGTAGATGTAGGACTACATTTTCTAATAAGGAAACACACATGGCTATCCTTAAAAACATAAGTATCTACAATTGGAAAGTAATTATCTTCAGACATTCTAGAGATAATTTGGGTTACTACCAAGATGACAAAGCTTGTAACTCCCACTGAATTACAGATCATTACAATAATTCCTTATTCAGTAATAAGAACACAATGCTCCCACTGGATTTGACAACATTGTAAGTGTTTCATAACCAGTGAAAACAAATAGTGTGCTATTTACTTTCCTACACCTTTGAGATGAACCCATACGTAACAATTACTTAGGTAATAAAAGAGTGTATTCTACTACGTAGATGATAGACTATCCATCAATGCAATTAACTTGAAAAATTGGGCATGCAATTTCTTCCTTAATAGGTCTACCAACCCTACAATAGTATGTAGCACCTATAAATGGTCAAAGCAAAACAACTAGATAAATATACTAGTGTGTCTTTTACCATTTTTCGGTAATTAGTCTAGCTTCTAATTTTAATAACTCATAAGGTGTCATACATATTTTTCTGTTAACCAAATATCATATTTGTTATAAAAAAATTCAATCACCAAAAGAGGATGATGAAATCTTTATGGAAAATGTGCAATTCTCTTAACCATTAAAGTTTGCTATGAGTTATATTAGAATTTAGACAACTCTAATGCTTCTATCATACCATTCTCATTCATGAAAAAGAATAGGATTGAGTCTCACTCTTCTTTCATGGAAAAAAGACTATGTTTGTCTTTTAAGTAAATTTTTCTTAATCAAACATTTGTTTGAAAACAGAACTAGATCCATTTACCAAAGCCCAAACTACGTTTACGGTTTAACGTTGCATTAATACATTTAAAAGAATTAACAAAATTCAATTTTAGTATTTTCTATAATAAAATCTTTAAGAAAATAAAATACCCGTTGGTAAATATTCATATAAACCATAGTATTTCCTTAAAGCTAGGATCCTAATTGACATAGTTTCATTACATCAGTTGATCTGCTAGTAATGAAAGTATTCAACAAGGTAATTGTCGAAAAATAATTGGCAAACACTTTCCAATTCCTAGATCATTATGGGATTTACAATTGCTAAAACAAGTTGCAATGTAAGCATGTTTTATCCCCATCTTATGCCTTAAGTACTAGCTCTCACTAATTACTCAATTAAGTTGTCTAATTTAAAGAACTGCAAATTAACATAGTTCCATTACATCAGTTGATCTGCTAGTAATGAAAGTATGAAGATTTACCTTTCCATTGCAATCTAGTCCAAGCTCTCTGATTATCAAAAATATCTCACAAGACGGCTAGTCAAGATTACCTCAAAGGATAATAAGTCGAGAGGAATTCACTAATCAACCTTTCGTGAAAAAGGTTAACGCGTAAATCTTACGAATTCGATATTTTGATGAATACCGGGCAAGTGATCACCCGGGTCGTTTCCCCAACGAGGTGTGAATCGAGGATTTCGTGTAAGGCTCGGAATTAAAGTGCTTCAAGTGTGGATTTTGGATTTTTGTGTTTTTATGACTCTAATTAAGTTATGGAAAGCAAATATACAAAGAAAATAAAGCAAAAGTCTAAATATGCTAAAAAAACGCAAATCGGGATTTAGAAACGAGCCCGGAAAACCAAAATCTTTAAGAATTAACCCTACAAGTGTAAATTTATTTTTCCTAAGTCCTAAATGATAAAAGAAAATTTTAGAAAAAAGAATTATATTTTTTTGACTTTTATATTTTTTATTATGAATTAAAAACATTTTTGATCTAATTAAATTATTAAAAATACTAAACTATTTAAGAAAAATCTGAATTTTTTTACAAAAGTGCTTAAAGATAAGCAGAATGCATGAAAAATAAAATGAAGCAAACAGCTTATTCGTATAAGCTGTAAATTAGCAGAAAAGCAACTTGGGCTTATGGCAAAAAAATGGGTTAAAGGAATAACCAATGCACCCTTAGTCGTAAAAGACCCAAGGGCGCAGATGGTTTGTGTATGTGTGTTGAGAGGTTGAGGCTGGTAGAGGTCAGGGGTTCGAGCCCTGCTCACCCCCGACTTCCCAGCTTCCCTTTTTTGCCATTTTCTTTTTTGAAACTTGATTGTAAGTTGGAAATAAGAACTTTTTTTGAAGACAAAATTTTTGAAAACTTAAAATAAGCTGAGAAAAAGCTGTAAAAGCTTAACAGTTATGATTTTGAAATTTAAAAGGTTAAAATGAAACAAAAAGCTATAATAAGCTAAATTAAACTAAAAGCCAAACCTGATAAGCTATAAGCCCTAAAAGCAAACTTAACTAAGCAATCCTAAACTAATAAGCTGGCCTAAATAAGCTAAAAATCTAAAAAGCAAAATAACCAAAATTCTAAAACTGCTATGACCAAACAGCCCCTTAACTGCCTACTTTAAGCTTAATGAAAAAGCTATAAATCAATAAGCTAATCTATGATAACTAAAAACAGATGAAGCTAATACACCAAAGAGCTTATAAACCAATTTTTAGACATTTTTGAGCTTTTATGGGCTTTTAAAAGCTGCTGGTAAATGGGGCTGCTGAGACACTTAACCTATACTGATTCAAACTCAGTTTTGAACCTCCAACTTTGCAGACCCAAATAAGCTAGCTAATAAGCTCTAAATCCTAAAACAAGCTGAAACAGACGAAAATTAGACTACAAGCTACTTGTAAAATTAAAATCAGACTATAAGAACTTGCTTTGCTTACTAAAAATAAGCTGGGAAATCAGCTTCTCAGACAGATTTGTGGTTTTTTTGACATTTTGACACAGAAATAGAAATTTGACCCAAAGACTCACAAACCTTTTTGACACTGACTTAAAACATAAAAACAAGTTTCTAAGGCTAATTTAGACTCAACATAAACAACTTAAAAAGCTTTTTCATGTCTTATCCAAATTATGCCTTTCAAAACAGTTGATTACTAAGAATTTTGGAAATCATAAGAAAACCTAAGAATCTTTATGACAAAGCTAAAATTGGCTTAAAAACTACTTTTTAGACTAAAATTAAGCTTAAACAATTTCACTTGAAAACTAAAAATGACCAAAACATATAAAAGGGTGTTGTGCCAAACACCCCCCTTAAATACTGTTTTTGCAACTTTAAACTGATTTAGGCTGTTTTAAGGCAAGGCTTTGAACACAGAAGTGCAACTAGGTCTAATAACCATTAAATAGCAAATATCAACCCTTAATAAGCAGTTTAAATAAGCAAACAAGAATAAGCAGTTAAAAGCTATTTAAGACAGTTTTAATATAAAACTTAAACTAATAACTTCTAATCTACAAGCTACCCATAATAATCATTGAATAACATAAATAAGCAGTCCTAAACTAGAAATAAGCAGATAAATAAGTAGTAAGTAAGCAGAGCTACAGTACAATTCAAGAAAAGTTGAAAATTTGGAACTTACTTTGGATCCTAGCTAAACAAGGGCACCCAAAAGGGCAGCTACAAGCTCCTAGCTTATAAATAAGCTATGTAAAAGTCCATCTTGCCAATCCCTTAAGGCAACTTCCTAGCTTTCCACACATATGCAAAGGTAAAACTGAATTTGATGATTTTTCTCTTTTTTTTATATATTTTTTTTATTTTTTATTTTTTGTTTTTGAAACTGAGAAAGGTTGCAATTAACTTGAATGTGAAACTTGCACTCAGTTAAGCTATTAATTAGCTTAATATTCCAAGAATCAAGAGTTTGTAACAAATTAGAATGCAAGTCAGAAAAAAGCAAATTGAGAAATTTTTTAATTAACTTTAAAACTGAGTACAAACTGAAATTACAAGGAAAACTTAAATGTAAACTGATTTAAATTAAAACTATGCTAAAAACTACTTGCCATCAAAGGTTACATTCGTTCCTATTTATACTACAATCATAAAGCTTGGACTTCTCCCTTTTGTGCTTCTTCTGTGAGATAAAACAGCCTAGGATCTCTATTGTGCTTCTTGGGAGCAAATCCCAGCCCTTGAATTTGCCTGGAATTCATCACAGCCCTTTAATCGGTTTTGGCACCAAATTGTCCTACTCGGATTGCCAGCTTGGATTAGCATTTTGTGAAGGGGGGGGGTTGACTTTGTGAGGGTTGTAACGCATGGGGGAGCAAGTAGGGTAGCTGGGAAAGTAAGCAGAGGTAGGGTGATGATGGAGGGTGTTTTGTTTTGGCGGGTAAAAGGGAGAGGGAAGGGGAGTTTGACCCTGTTTTTTATTATTCGGTTGACCTGGGTATTAATAAAAAGGGCGGGTTGGGTTGGTGTTTGGATTGGGCCGGTCGGGTTATGGTTTGGGCTGAGTTTAGTTTATTAGTAGTTTTGGAATTATTGATTTAAATGGGCTGACTTGGCCCATTAACTTGGGTCAGGTTGGCCCATAAAATTTAGTATCGGGTTCGTTTTTCCAAGCTCATCCAAATGCTACATCCCGGGTATGACTTTGACCTCGTCTTGATTTGGTCAAATGCACAACTGTTGTCGAGTAGATCTGAAAATGCCCGTTTTCGCTCTATTTTCAATCCTTTGTACCTGAAATACATAAAAACACCATCCAAGGATATTTGCAATATAAATTGGTGTATTTGGCTATTTTTGGCATTTTTTATGTATTATATGGGTATAAAATGATGAGTAAATAGGCACTCATTATCCCCCCACACTATCAATTGCTAGTCCCTAGCAATCCGATCATATAAAGTAATGAAAGGATCAAAAGAATACCAAGGATACCTGATCCATGCTAAAGTGTATATATAAATAATATGCAGACAGATACACGTGAATAAATACAAATCACCCCTTTGTGAAAAATGATACTTGCAAAAACTCACGTTTGTGTGTGTGATACCAGGTAAGTGATTACCCGGGTCGTTTCCCAACGAGGCGTGAATGGGCAATCGTTAAAGGTTTGGATTAGAGTGACTGATGATATGGAATTTTTGCTTGATTATAATTCTAATTTAACAAATGAGAAACAAATTCTCACGGGAAAATTAAGTTCTAAATGATTTAAACTAAAAACGCGTTACGGGATTTATAAAAACGCGATTAAAAAGTGAAATTTATAAAATTAAACCCTACAAGTGTATTACTATTTTTCCTAAGTTCTATTTAAGAAAAGAAAATTTTGGAAATTAAAATTATATTTTTCTGATTAATATTCTATTTATTATGAATTAATTACTATTTTAAACTAATTAAATGATTAAAAATACTAAAACTATTAAGAAAATTCTGAAACTTTTTCTAAAAATACTTAATGATAATTAGAACCTATGAAAAATAAAAGTGGGCTAACTGCTTTTCTGAATAAGCAGTTAATAAGCAAACTGAAAAATAAGCTTTAAAAAGAAAAAGAAGGTTAAATAAAAAAGGGTGCAAAGCTTAACCAGGAAAAGTCCCTAGGGCAGTTGGTTAAGTGAGTGTGTGTTGAGTGGGCAGACCAGGGTTCGAATCCTAAGTCTGGCACTTTTTGCTTTTATTTATTTTTTTTATTTTTATGATTAAAACACAACAAGCACACTGAGATAAGCAATTTTGATAACTACCACTTTTTATGAAAATGACAAATAAGCTCAGAAATCAGCTATGTTTTGCTGATCAGTGGACTTAAATGAAGAACAGCCCAAGGTTTTTGCTAAAAAGCTATTAAGCTATGAAATAAGCAAAGGCAAACTGAAAATGAGCTAAGCAACTAATATTAAGCTAAAATGAAACTGAAAAAGCAACAAAAACTTAGAAATAAGCACTGAACAAGCTCAAATAAGCACAAGAGTTGCTGAGTGCACAGGGCACTTTTTGGGTTTCTAGGTAAATTCAAGCTTAGATTTAAGCACTTAAATAAGCACTAAACACCACAAAGATTGATTATTCTTAAAATTCACCTACTGAGGGTTACATGAAACCAAAAATCAGGACAAGAGAAGCTTATTCGGGACTATGGATAAGCTGAGAAAGTGGCTTCTTCACAGCAAGTATACACTGATTTACTCAGTGTATGCTTGTTGGAATAGCAGTATTTTGAGCTTATTTTTAGCTCAAAATAAGCCAAACTAGGGTCTGGATTTTGGAATAAGCAAAGTTCACCTAGAAAACTATTGGGAGACCAGAAATCAGGGATTGAGTATAACAAATAAGCACTTAAATGATTGTAAGAAAATTGTGCAGACTGCTATAAGTGGTCTGTGATGTCTGTGTATGCAGGCTTTGTGTGCAGAGGTGTGCAGACCAATCCAACTCTATTAACTACTCTAATTGGACTCAGATGACCACAAAAATGAAAGAGTTAAGGCACAAATGAGCTTATGGCTTATTCTGGCTTTTTTGGTCTACTTAGAGGCTGAAATTCCCACGGGCCTAAGAAAACTAGTTTATCTATCTAAATGGCTAATTGAGACTCAGAAATAGCTAATAGGGACTAAATTAAGCTGGATCAAAACTAAGTTTAATGCAAATGTACAGTAGAAGCTAGGTTGACCTGTTTTGACTTTTTATGCCAAACAGCCCTTTCAAGGGTCTGTCCTGGTCTTTGAACTAGCACAGGCTAATTTTGATTATAGATTCTAAATTTTACTGATTAACTAGCTTAATTTAACTCTAATAAGTAACTTCCAAAAGGAAAATAAGCAGTAGAATAAGATATGCCTTATTTGGCTATTTTTGGTTTCTTAAGTGTTTTTTAAGTAAAATAAAGACAAGAGCTATTTAAGACTGATTATATTGATGAAATTTACTTATAAACTATAAATAAGCAATAACCTATGAATTAAGCTGAAAATAAGCAGTGTAACAGTAAAAATAGAAAATTAAGAAAAACTATAAATTTGCTTACAACTGAAAAGTCTAATGGAATAAAGGAACTAGTGATCAGAACACATCTAGCTTGTCAAAAACTAGCTAGAAACCCAAACAAGCTCTTCCATGAGCAGCTTATCTTCCAAAACTGCTTATCTTGAACTTCTTTGACTTTTATTGACTTTTCTTGGATTTCTTGGTTAGAACTGATTTAAGCTAAAATAAACTTATCAAAAGCTATAGAAAGCTTATGTAAGCTTATAGAAACAACTAAGAAGCTATTTCAATAATTACTTAACTTAATTTGAATTCTCAGTACAACATGGAAATTTAAAAACTTGGAATTATCATTAGCTAATGGAAATTGTACAAAGATTGATAACAAACAGACTTAATTTAACTTGAATTGATTACTGAAACTTGAAATTACAAACTATGATTACTGAAAATAAAATACGATTATGCTAAATTAACTACTTAGCCATTAAGGCTTACACAAGGTCCTATTTATACTACAAATATCTGGGAACATCTTGTCTTCAACCTCTGAACCTTTCATGACCCTTGGATTGGCTTGGATCAATCTCAGCTGTTAAAACCACTTTTGGCGCCAAAAATGAGATAGTGGAAAAATCCACTATCTCTGATAACTCGAAAGGGGGAAGAAGCATTAATTGCTTTTGGTTTGTTAGGTAGAGTGTTTGAGGAGGAGGGGGTGGTGTCAGGAAAATACTGTGGGTGAGGTGGTATGGTTTAGTTATGGCGGGGTGGTATTGAAGGAGAAAGGTTTGACCTGAGGTCAAACCTTTTGTTTAACTAAAAACAAAGAGCAGGCCGGGTTAGGTATTTATTTGGGATTGGGCTTTGGGTTTTATTTATTGTGTGGGCTGAGGTATGTAACTGGGTTTAGTTTTAGGATTGGATGGGGTTTTAATTATTAGGATTGGGTTGGCAGGGTTTAGTTAAGGATTGGATTTAGATTTTAGGTTTAATCTTAGGGACCAATGTTGTAAATGCTGAAAATCCAAGGACTAAAGCTGCCAAAAATCAAATCTATTTCCAGGGACCATTTGTGACATTTTGGGATTTTGGGGGTTGACTTTGACTCTGTCTTTGACTTTCGTCTTCACTTGATCAAATGTACAATTGTTGCCAAGTCGATCCAAAAATGCTCGTTTTCGTTCTGTTTTTAATCATTTTGCACATGAAACAGATAAAAACACAATTCAAGGATATTTTCTGTATTTTGAAGCATTTCTGAGTGTTTTTAAATGTTTTTGCAGTTCAGATGGGACAAAAATGATGAGTATTTACACACTCATCAATACCTCGTTTTGACTTTTATTAAATGCAAGAAATTTAAACTAGAACAAAAACAGATAACATGGTTGATTTTCAAAAATGGCATCACGGAACGAGATTCTTACAAAATGGTTGTCTCCAGAGAATTGTAATCGTCATCCTCTTTTTGATACTCCCAACTAAGCTTAAACTCATATGTGCAAATGTTTTTGTAAAATGCTAACACTACTTATACTAGCAATCTATGTAAGCTAAAACTTAACTTTTCACTCCCACAATTATTCAAGTTAAGCGAGTGTGCTCATTTTCAAAGTTTTGACCGCAAAAATCGACACTTATTATGGCTGTTATTCATTTAAGTCAAATACTAATTTACCGGGAACCTCGGAAATCTAAGGATCAAAAAGGGCCTTTTTCATGTAGCGGCTTTCTTCTCGGCACATCCCAAACCAGTTGGTTTTAGGTGACCAGGCTTTTGACACCTCACAGAGAATAGTACCGGAATCAGCGGGATTTCGATTTCAAAGATTTCTGATATTCCCACTAAGTTAGTATTAAAACTTGAATAGATAACAACAAACGATCATTTAGAGATTAGAGATTCAAAGGTGAGATCACTCCATGTAGCGAATTTCTTCTCGGCACATCCCAAACCAGTTGGTTTTAGGTGACCAGGCTTTTGACACCTCACAGAGAATAGTATCGGAGTTTTCGGGACCTTTGAAATCAACAATCTACCAAATTACCGTTAATTTTTATGACAAAATTGACGAATACTAGTTCAACTTCTGATTCAAATTTAAGAAAAAGCAAGTTTCGTACATATATACACATTTTTATTCATCACACATATTTTTTTCATTTTCATTTTTTTTTCAACATACTTACAATTTTACTTTTGCAACATTCAAGCAATATTACTCACTTTATTTTGCAATCTTATTCCACTTTTAAGAAAGTATGCTTTCTCCAAAATTTAAATAAAAAGTTGAACTCGGACTCTATATCAAAATTGTATAAAAATTTGTTTTTGCACAACAAAACGATTTTAACGTTCAAAAGTTTGAAAACAGCACAAATTTTAGTCATTTTAAGAGCTTCTGGGAGGAAAAGCCATAGACTACTTATATAAGCTCTAAAGAGAACCAACTACTCCACGCTTAGCATTTTCACTTGCACAATTCGTAAAACCTTAGTCTAAATGTTAAGGAAGCAGTCAGATCAATACTCTGGCAGAGTCGGGATTCCCCTTGTTCTAACATAATCAAGACTAGAAACTTCTTTTTATTGTGCAAAGCACTTCTTTTTCAAGCAATTTCTTATTTAAAAACGAAAAAAATTTAAAAATTTTGGTCAAAACGGGAGTACTAGGGCACTAGAAGGTACACATGTGATCAAATTTACTAGAATTTCTCCCACACTTAGAATTGAATATTGCCCTCAATATTCCAAGTACCGGCTATTATGCCGACACTTAGAACGTAAAAAGGTAATACCATTAACCAAGTGTGGAAAAGAATTCTTTTTTCACAAAAAAGGATTAATAAGATATCCCTAGATAATCGTTAACAAAAAGATCGAATATTGGGCGGCTTAAATTGAAAACAGGCGCTTCAATCATCACGATCTACAGGAAACCTGAAAATAAGAGCAAACAACACACAAACAAAGCACAATAGAGGAATTCCCCCACACTTAGTCTTAGAAAATAGAAAGAAGACAGAAACATGGGTTGTCACCCATGAAATGCTCATGTTTTTGTTAACCGAGTCACTAGCTTTACTCGACCCCGAATTCATTGGTCCATAGGGAAGCAAGTGGAAGAGAAATTCTCCATCGGACTTTCATTCAAGATGTTTGGATAAACGTTGAAGTACTTGAAAGTTCCACTCCGATGAGATACACCCGGCTCTAAGTAATAGAAACTATCAGTGGAGATGCCGGGATCAAAAATGGTATCCTCACTCCCGAACGAGTGAAGAAGAAGAGAAGTTACAAGATATTTGAGAAAAGAAAGAAAGATTTTGATAACAATCAAGATCCATTCTTCATCCTCAAATGTAGACATCTCAGGAGGAAGGGTCAGGGTAGTATCATCAATAAGCAAACTCTTATCATAGAGTACACCTCCCTCCGAGTCAATATCATCCTCAAGATCAAAATATAAATGATCGTATTCCGGAGGAGATATGTCATGAGAGAGTTCACCGGAGAACTTCTCGGGATCTTGATCAAAGGAAAACGAAACATACTCAGGAGGAGAGATATAAGCATGAGTAGTGGTACTGCCACGACTTGTCTCTTCCGTATGATCGATATCAAAGCAAAATGACTCGTAAGTCGAGATAGAAAGATCGGGATGAGAAGTGGGACTGCCACTCGAGAAAAAATCACTATCCTCAACGAGAAATGAGGGGGGACATTTAAGCACTGAGTCAGTGGATGTAGTTGGATTGTCATTTAATGATTCGATCTTGGAAATGAGAAGATTGACATTCAATAATTTTTCACAAAGTGTATCGTCCTCGATTTTCAGAACATCTGTGTCAATCTCTCCATCTTTGGGGTCAAAATCCTTCACTTCCTCTAAGCTGGTGAGCTCAGAATGGGGAGGTGATGCCTCAACATAATCGATGTCTTCACAAGATAAAGAATCGTCATCACTTGAAGTACCATCATTGTTATAATTGGAGGAAATCTCAAAATGTTCTTTTAAAGTTTCAAAAGAAGGAGAATTATCCTCAAAAGGCATATCACACATATTATTGAAAAGATCCTCGGACGCACTTGGGATTGGGATAAGGTTCTCAACACTAGACTTTATAAATTCGTCCGATTCCTTTTCAGGAATAGCGCTAAGATGCTCATCCCCCATAATGAGAGAGTCCTCGGGGTCCATAGTCGGAAAGAAGGATGTGATTGCAGTAGACTGAGGGAGTTGAGAAATAATATCGCTCAAAGGAATAACACTCTCCTCGTCGTCCTCCTCATCATTATTTCTAGCATAAATGGCTTTTATATGTTCCATCTGCACTTCTGCTAGCAATTCTGCAATACTCTTGTCTTCCTGCTTTTTCTGGACGGGAGTGATTGCAGCTGACGAATTCTCATAATATTCCCTCATTTGAATAGTATCCTCATCATCGTCATCGAGAATGGAAGCCTTGAGAAATATGGAACGCCTTTTAGCTGCTTGCTCTCTTGCCAATAATTCTGCAAGATATTTTTCATTGCGAGCTGCTCGTTCTTCGGCTAGCAATTCTCCCATAGATTTTTCATGAGGATATTGATGAAAGGCGGAATACTGTGGGGGTTGGAAATTGTCAAAACCGGGAGTATTATAACAAGGATTAGGTTCTTGATTCCACGGTTGACATTGTTAATTGTCATGAGGTCCCCCACAATTTGCACAAGAAACATTCGGTGCATTTTGAAACGATGTTTCATTGAAATTTTGATAGCACGGTTCTTGCTCAAATGAATTCTGAGGAGGGTGATTGAAATCGTTTTGAAAATTTGGATAAGTGAATGTATTTCCGATTTCAGAAGTGCAACACATACAAAGACCATGAGTAAGACCACATCCTTTGCAAAAACATCGTTCACAAAGTGAACCATCTCCTAGAGGATCTCCACAATTAAAGCAATTATGTTGATCGAACGAAGATAGTTGAGGTTGTGGAGGGTAGTCGGAAAGACTTTGAGAATAATTGAAAGAATTTGGCTTTGGATTAATGAATGAATTGCACCAATTACAAAATCCGTCTCTACAATTACCTCCACACTGCTCACACAGACATTTGTAACAACGATGATCATCACCCACTGGACTTTTACAATGAAAACAGTGATAGTCGAGTGATGTCATAAGAATTAAACATTAATGATGGATAAGAAGATAGAATTAAACGGTTTAAGAGGATAAAGAAGAAAAATAAAAGAAAATATTTTTTGGTTTTTTTTATATTTAAGAAAGTGGAAAAACAAACATTAAAACGAGACCGAAAAACGAAGGACTTAAACCAATAATCAACAAGCGTACGGTAGCTCTCTAAAAGAAAAACGCACAAAGTGGCGGAGGAACAAAGGTGAGCAATAAATGCCACTTAAAAACCCGTTCATTTCGGTTCGACAATTTAATGTCAATCCTCCTGAAACCTCTCTTATAGTTTATTTATCAATCAAAGGTGAGCCGATATTCGCAAGTGATACAAAGGCAAGTTTTAATCTTTTGTTTGGGAACTTATTATGATAATACTCAAAGTTGAGAGTATTATATTGATGATGTTTTTTTTATCTTATTTAACACAATAAAACGAAAAATGTTTTTGTATTTTTTTATCATATATATATATACAAAGAAAAAGAAAAATATTTTTGTTTTTTATATTTTTATGAAAGCGATAACTTCACGACGAAGGATCTCCAAGTCACTAATCGTTTAAACCTTAACGATATTGTCGCAACACAACCTCCCTGGCAGCGGCGCCAAAAATTGATTATCAAAAATATCTCACAAGACGGCTAGTCAAGATTACCTCAAAGGATAATAAGTCGATAGGAATTCACTAATCAACCTTTCGTGAAAAAGGTTAACGCGTAAATCTCACGAGTTCGATATTTTGATGAATACCGGGCAAGTGATCACCCAGGTTGTTTCCCCAACAAATACAATCAATAGTTTTTGGTTCCACATCACGCAACAGCTCAAATCATGAATTTTGCTTTTGCTTCAGCAGCCCAAAACTTCCCTCCACTCCATGTTCATACTTCCTTCCATCAAAATCTTTCAAACTAAAACCACAAATTCAACTGTCCAAGACCAAATCCACAACTTACGCCAATAACAACCACAAACAATCCAACAAAAAAACTACAATAAACTATATCCTATCCCATTTCACGACAACACAAGAACAAAAGCCAACAACCCAAATCCAACCTAAACAAGATTCGAAAGCAAGATCTCAGTTTTTTTTCTTCTTTTCTTTCAACATCTTTCCAAGAGAACAACCATTCGAAAACACAAGAAAATCTCATCATCGATCTATTAGAAGCTTGACTTCTTTAATATACGAAAAACTAAAAGACGAAATATAACAAATTTGTTATACCCGTTTTTTTTGTTCGGTTTAAACAACAACACAAAAATATTCCTACCCGAGACCCTTAACGGATATTGAAGCTATATTATCCTTAAGTTCTTCGTGGGGTTCTGGAATCCGAAAGAGGTGTGTACTCTTGAGTTTGCGTTGTTCGGTTACTGACAAGCACAAAGAAAGATCATTAAGCTTGTGTTGGTGATTCGGTGTTATCAAGAAAACAAGGGACGACTTTTATTTGTGTTGTCTTTAAGTGTTTAGAAAACAAGGGACGATTTTTGTTAAGAGAAAAGGTTTATGATTAGCTACGTTTGGTTTGGGTGAAGTGAAGGAAAGATCTTGGTAAGGGAGGATTTTTGATTATCAAGCGAAAGGTTGTACAAGTGTGGCTGCTAGATCCATCTTTTGTGGCTGCGTTTTTTAGAGTGAGTGTGAGAAGTGTAATGTTTAGGGTTACACTCATTAGGGTATTAAGTTATATATCAAGAATTTAGGATAAATTTGGACTTGGACCGGGTCTGATTTTTTTGGAAGTGGACTGGCATTTCAAATTTTCGGAATTGGGCTTAACTAATTCATTGAAGTTAAAATTTCGTTTGAGCTGCTAAAGTTAATTCCGAAAACAAGTTTAAATTTGGGTTATCAATTTTGAGACGAAGTTAGTCATTTTGGGTTAAAACTTAATCTTAACTTTTTTACGTCAAACTTATTCAAAAAATGTTATATGTTTATAATATTAAGAAACAAATTTATTATATAGCATGCCTAAGCTTATCTTACTAGAAAATGCTAAGAAATTATATATCATTGTTATTGTTTAAAGTTATGGTTATTGTTTGGAAAAAAAAACATTTAACCGAATAATAATTACTCGCCGCAAAATATAGTCACAGGGTACCCGCTGGCACATCGCGCGGGTAGCTGCTAGAAATAATACACACGACTTCCTAAATCGCTTTGTTCAAGTACTTTGGTCCCTGTGGTTTTTCAGTTATTTAGAGCATCACAAGTAGGGTTATTAAAACCCGAATTCACACATAATATCTCTCACCCTCACCTCCCTTTCACCGGCGCCGTCACCCACCTCCGGCCACCTCTCCGGCCGCCGCCGTCACCACCTTGTCGTCATACGCCGCCATCCAAGATCAAGAAAAGGAGCCCATTGATTACATCTGGTTTAGAACGGAGGTTCACGAGTAGGGTTTTGTTTGATTCGGGTTATCATCACAGCCGCACCTTCACCATCATCTCCCTTCTCTCTCTCTCTCGTTCTCGTTGGTATGTCGATCTAAAACTTGTTTCCATTTTTCTTGTTTTAATCCGATTATATAAACATAAATAATAAATTCGTGGATTATATTCTAAACGTCCGGAATGCTCGTCACCAAACATGGCTGATATTTTAGATAGATGATGATTTGTGATAGTATCAGCGTGAGGTGAATGTTTGGCGTTTTGATCGATATGATATGAAATATAGATGAAATGACTGTTTGTGTTAATAGTGTGATGTGTGTGTTTGGTGAGGTGAATTTGTATTCTAGTTTTGGAACTGATTGTGTGAACGTTTGATTTAAATAGTGTGGAAGATTGGTGATTTGTGATTGTATCGATGTTTTGAGACGAGCTGAATCTGTATTCTGTTATGTGAGGTGAAGTTTTGGTGTTTTATTGATTTAAGGATATGTTAGGGTTTGTGTGTTTGCTAGTTTAGGAACTGATTATTTGATTTGGTAGTGTTCCAACTTGATAAATGATGATTTGTGATTGTATTGGTGTGATGTGCTAGTGTTGGGGAAGGTGACTATTTGGCGTTTTGTTTAATTTGAGATGTTAGGGTTTGTGTGTTTGCTATGCTTGATTTGAATTGTGTTTATCTTCATGTGTGTGTTTGTGTTTGGTGAGGTGAATCGTTGGTAATCTGTTAAATCCGATAGTGCCGATAAATGATGATTTGGTAGTTTCGTGTGGTAAAGGTTTTAAAATGATGTTTACGATTTATGGTATGTCGGGTTGGTTATAACGCGTTCTGGGTTTGATTCGGGTCACGACTCGTAAGGGTCAAGGATAAAGTTGGGGTAATTAGTTAATCTGATAGTTAAGTAAGGGCCGATAAATGATGATTTGGTAGTTTCGTGTGGTAAAGGTTTTAAAATGATGTTTACGATTTATGGTATGTCGGGTTGGTTATAACGCGTTTTGGGTTTGAATCGGGTCACGACCCGTAAGGGTCAAGGATAAAGTTGGGGTAATTAGTTAATCTGATAGTTAAGTAAGGGTCGTTTGGTAATTTAAATAAAATCTTTCTCTAGTAAAAAATGCTCCTAGAATTCAGGGACCTGGGTTAGCAGTTGTTGCAAAACAAGGTTAACATCATAGAGAACCAGGGGGGGGAGTTATGTGCCTGGCATCTAAGTTTATTTTGTTATTAGTCTTGTTAAATTGTGTCTGAAGAATCAATGAATTCCAGTTGTGTTGTTTAATTTATCATTCAGTAAATTGTAGTCCGAGTTGATACCATTACAGTTTGGATAACTATTTGTTTTGTTTTATTTGCTTTTTCAATATGAGATCTAAAAAGTTTTTAACCTTAGAATTGGTCGTGTTGGATTGCGCCTTGCACGGGGTTATCTTTCTTTTTATCATAAACAGTGTTTAATTTACAAATTAGGATTGTCTACATCATACCTCTCCAGTGCCCCCCACAATTGATTATTATTGTTGAGATGTGTGTGTGTATTATTGCGTTTCTAGTTTTTTGTTGTTTAAAGTTTAAAGAATATTTTACGTGCGAATCAGGAGTTAGATATGTGTTTTAACTGCTTATGTGTGTTTAAGTTAGGAAAAATGATTTGCAACTGTTGCGTAATAAAGTGCCAAAAAAAAGTCCATTAATTGCAATTTGGGCAATATTTGACACCTCTACAAATAATGAGGGAGTGGTTGGGGTGAGTGTTGAATGAATTTACATTTTTGGTCCCTCTATGTTTTTTTTTTAATCTTAAATATTGTCTTTTTAATAAAATGAAATGGATGATCTAAATTTGTCCTTGGTATGTAAGGATTTTTGAGTATGTAAAATAAAGTGACTCTACACTTATTTGCATGGTAAGTGGTTTAATCGGTAATAATAGGGATAAAGTGATAACCCATAATTCTTGAAGCTCAATCAAAACTGTGGTTCAAAATGATAGCAAAAATTCACCTCAAAAATTTTAGCTAACAATTTAAAATTTAAATCACACAATCTGGTATAACAAATTTCGTGACTTTAAAAAAAATTGGCAACTCGTCCCTTTAATAAATCTCATACGTCCCGTGTTGGATAAAAAAAAACCCAATTAAAAAGAATAATAATAATAAAAAAAAATCGTCCCTTGTAGGATTTATCAGCTTGCAAGAGCCCAATACAAAATTCGCCCCTTGATGCAATAACAGCCCAAGACTAATCTTATACTAATCCATAACCCTAAAGAATCGCTATATAACACTCCTTAACTCACTTACCCTAATCTTTTCATATCCTAAACTCACGCAGTCATCAAACTCCTTTCTTCTCTCTTCTTCCAACCAAACGCAGCCACCAAATCCTTTCAATCTACACAAACAAGAATCTTATAAACCCCAATTCACATAACATGTAAGATCCACAAATTTTTCAATAGATTACGATTACCTTTGACAAATGCTCAAAGCTCGGCCATCTCACCCAACTGCGGGTTCACACCAATCTCGACTGCCCCATCTAGTGTAACGTTTTCGATGGTGCATAAAGCACAATTCTGAAAGGAAAAAAAAACATTTTTAAGTATTTATTTTGGAAAAAAAAAAACATCTAAACTGACAAGTATAAAAATGACTTAAGTCGGATCGTTGTCTCCTGGTAACTCAGGAGCATCTGGTTCCTTATCTGCAAGTGTATACTTAAACATTCTCCAATGCGTGAGCTTTGATCCACTGTGACTGGTACCATTTACAATATTTGGCGATAATTGTCTATTTTGGTCATGAAGAGCCCGCTTAGGTCCCATATAATATAGCAACTCTCTCCTGTGGCCAATCACCTGTCCATTAACACCTAATATATTAACTCGGGAGCCACGTGTCACCTGCGACCCTCCATGCCAATGAATTTGTCTCTTAAATCCTTTGGATGCTCCATTGCGCACTCTTGGAGTAATAAAAAACTGCATATTTCCAATTAAAGGTGCCGACCGCAACATAAGTGTTGCGGGTGTGTGACTGTACACCCTCTCTTGTAGTATTGGATAATAATTCAACTGTTCACCCACTCTTTTGCTCCTCAGCGTCTCGATCAATGTTCGGCTGGTAGGAGCAAACCTATACAAAGGATGTGGAACCGGTCCTTCTGGCGCATTATCTGGGAGCTCCATCTAAATCTAAAAGACACAGAAAATGTATTTTCTCATAACAATGCATAACCTAATTCAACATATACATTATCAAAAACTGTTGACAATGCCACAGGTCCACAACAGCCATTTGACTAACTTAGGTCCCATGAAACCATAACTGTATCTGACAAAATTTCCTCAATCACATAGCTCCTACCACGAGATATAAAATAAGAGTGATAATTCAATCAGTGTGATACTCTAATAGTGAACCGATACATGCCAAATGTTATACGAAGTGAAGGATTGTGTCACAACAGTCGCTAGGAAATGCATTTTGAAATTATTGGATTTATCATTACTTATATATAAAGTCAGATTACACATGGATGTCTAATTGCATCATCTGAGTAATACCGATACCTAATCCAAAGAGTGCAATGTCTATATATATTTGAGGAGGAAGGAGGCATAATGTAAAGCCTCTTTTTTGCCATTAGGCAGTCAAATCATATATCACATGCAGCGGTTTGTTTTCTAATCCGGACCTATTAAGAAGAGCAAAAAACTAGTAGGAAGATTGAAAATTTTGAAGACCTAATGAAATTAAACCCCCTAAAAAGTTTTTAGACCGATGTCTTTAATTTCAACTGACACTATGTGTTTTATCATTTAGACCCGTCGATATGTAAGTAACATGTCTAAAAGAGCTATATTAAGACCGGTTTATTTTGTTTACACCAATCTAAATCTATTTTTCTTATTGGACGGGTGGAAATCAAACTAACTGGTTTAAAAGGTTAAATTGTCAATTAGACGTCAATAAGGTCGTGTCTTCTTATGTATGCAGCTTATATATGTGAGATTAATTTACAATACACAGTGCCTTTAGGCGAGGGCCTTGGTATATTTACAATACACAGTGGATATGTATGTTTTAGTTCTTTGTGAATCTTTAGCGTTAGGGCAACTAATTGATTTATCGGCTGCGCATTATATATAATAGGATTTAGTTGATCAAAGATTTTTATTCAACGTGGAGGTGTATGTATGATAATTAGGATTGACATTAGTGGATGAAAGGTAGAAGTTTTGGCTAATTAAATTTAGGTTGTCGGTTTTGATAGGTTTCGTTGTTTAGATGACTTGTTCATTAATGGAGATACTGGTTTCTAATTAAGGATATTAAGCGTATGATGAAAACGTATGGATGGGTGTGAATTTATTGTTAGGAACATGGTTATAGTTTCCGGGCTTGTTGACGTAGTAGTTTATAAATGAAGTTTTACGAATGATCTTGGGTGATTGATGAGAAGAACTCCTGCTTTCTGTATAGACAGATGCCTCGATTGTGTCAAGTTGTTCCATGTGTCGTTTTTAGTCATAGGGTGTAACAAGATGACTATGCCAATATGATGTAAAAGCATCTTCTATACTTGTATACATAGGCGTCCTATTTATAACTTAACCAGCGTATGTGGGAAAGCGTAAATAACCAACTAAACTAACAGAACAAAAAAAAATTGCATGTGTATCCCTAGGTTATTCACCTGTCATATAACCTGTTTCCAGAAAATGGTAAGTGCGGATAAATATTGTCACCCGCCATACGTGAATCGTGTGAAATTTTTGCAAATCGCGTCTTTGTTAATTAAGTGAGCACCTCAATATGCCTTCTCCAAAGTACTTCTTTTCTAGGCGATACATAAAGGTCAACTGACAAATGTCTTTGTTACCGAATATTGCACTTTTCTAGAAGACTAGTAGGTAAGATGATTAACCCGTTATAGTAGGTAATACAAGTGTCTGAATTTGTGTTTCAGGTGGGAAATTTAGGGTGTTTCCTTATGTTAACTTAGTTCCTAGATTTAATAAGCAAGATCAGTCCAACTATAATAGGGTAAATCAGTATGCCTACTAGTTTTTTGCTCTTCTTAATAGGTCCGGATTAGAAAACAAACCGCTGCATGTGATATATGATTTGACTGCCTAATGGCAAAAAAGAGGCTTTACATTATGCCTCCTTCCTCCTCAAATATATATAGACATTGCACTCTTTGGATTAGGTATCGGTATTACTCAGATGATGCAATTAGACATCCATGTGTAATCTGACTTTATATATAAGTAATGATAAATCCAATAATTTCAAAATGCATTTCCTAGCGACCATTGTGACACAATCCTTCACTTCGTATAACATTCTGCATGTATCGGTTCACTATTAGAGTATCACACTGATTGAATTATCACTCTTATTTTATATCTCGTGGTAGGAGCTATGTGATTGAGGAAATTTTGTCAGATACAGTTATGGTTTCATGGGACCTAAGTTAGTCAAATGGCTGTTGTGGCATTGTCAACAGTTTTTGATAATGTATATGTTGAATTAGGTTATGCATTGTTATAAGAAAATACATTTTTTGTGTCTTTTAGATTTAGATGGAGCTCCCCGATAATGCGCCAGAAGGACCGGTTCCACATCCTTTTTATAGGTTTGCTCCTACCAGCCGAACATTGATCGAGACACTGAGGAGCAAAAGAGTGGGTGAACAGTTGAATTATTATCCAATACTACAAGAGAGGGTGTACAGTCACACACCCGCAACACTTATGTTGCGGCCGGCACCTTTAATTGGAAATATGCAGTTTTTTATTACTCCAAGAGTGCGCAATGGAGCATCCAAAGGATTTAAGAGACAAATTCATGGGCATGGAGGATGACACGTGGCTCCCGAGTTAATATATTAGGTGTTAATGGACAGGTGATTGGCCACAGGAGAGAGTTGCTATATTATATGGGACCTAAGCGGGCTCTTCATGACCAAAATAGACAATTATCGCCAAATATTGTAAATGGTACCAGTCACAGTGGATCAAAGCTCACGCATTGGAGAATGTTTGAGTATACACTTGCAGATAAGGAACCAGATGCTCCTGAGTTACCAGGAGACAACGATCCGACTTAAGTCATTTTTATACTTGTCAGTTTAGATGTTTTTTTTTTCCAAAATAAATACTTAAAAATGTTTTTTTTTCCTTTCAGAATTGTGCTTTATGCACCATCGAAACGTTACACTAGATGGGGCAGTCGAGATTGGTGTGAACCCGCAGTTGGGTGAGATGGCCGAGCTTTGAGCATTTGTCAAAGGTAATCGTAATCTATTGAAAAATTTGTGGATCTTACATGTTATGTGAATTGGGGTTTATAAGATTCTTGTTTGTGTAGATTGAAAGGATTTGGTGGCTGCGTTTGATTGGAAGAAGAAAGGAGTTTGATGACTGCGTGAGTTTAGGATATGAAAAGATTAGGGTAAGTGAGTTAAGGAGTGTTATATAGCGATTATTTAGGGTTATGGATTAGTATAAGACTAGTCTTGGGCTGTTATTGCATCAAGGGGCGAATTTTGTATTGGGCTCTCGCAAGCTGATAAATCCTACAAGGGACGATTTTTTTTTTTATTATTATTCTTTTTAATTGGGTTTTTTTTTTATCCAACACGGGACGTATGAGATTTATTAAAGGGACGAGTTGCCAATTTTTTTTTAAAGTCACGAAATTTGTTATACCAGATTGTGTGATTTAAATTTTAAATTGTTAGCTAAAATTTTTGAGGTGAATTTTTGCTATCATTTTGAACCACAGTTTTGATTGAGCTTCAAGAATTATGGGTTATCACTTTATCCCTATTATTACCGATTAAACCACTTACCATGCAAATAAGTGTAGAGTCACTTTATTTTACATACTCAAAAATCCTTACATACCAAGGACAAATTTAGATCATCCATTTCATTTTATTAAAAAGACAATATTTAAGATTAAAAAAAAAATAGAGGGACCAAAAATGTATTTTTTTATACGCTTTCGTCCGTTTTCAGACATTTCGTCTGTTTTCAAACGTTTTCGTCCTTTTTTATACGTTTTTGTCCTTTTTATACGTTTTCGTACGTTTTCGTCTCTTTTCGCCTGTTTTCATCCGTTTCTATACGTTTTCATCCGTTTTTTTACGTTTTCGTCCCTTTTTAAACGTTTTCGTTTTCCTATGTGATATCACATGTGATATCAACTGTGATATCACCGGTGATAGCACCTTTCATATCACCGGTGATAGCACCTGCATATCACAGGTTCCTCCAAAACCCCTAACCACTAGGTATACATATGAGTAATATCACAGGTGATAAATCAATAAATTAACTAAAAGAAAATATTATTTATCTCAATGTTTTCTGATTCTGTGCAAATGAACACTGCAAATGAAGGTCTACCAACTCAACAGAGTCATGTTCAAGATCCTGCCTACACCACAGATCCTGCAAGTGAAGACAAAGGGAAACAACCTGCAAATGAAGATGCTGCAAATCAAGAAAAAGAGAAAGAAACTGCAAATCAAGAAAAAGGAAAAGAAACTGCAAATCAAGACATGCCATCACCAGTTGATGCAAAGAAAACTAGAGGCAGGAAAAAGAAAACAACCATTGAACCTTCTTATGGTAGAATCTATTACAAGAATAGAGGTAGATCTGAGAGAATTGCAAACCAGAAGAAGCCATTTGTGTTTGACAAGTATGGCACTGGTTCTACAACAGACAAAGCATTCTCTGTAGATTAGTGTTTTTAGATTTAGGTTGTTTTGATTCTGCTGTGAACTATTACCTTTTTCAAACTTGTATTTTGTGGATGGTTGTGCCATAAATGTGGTAGTTTAAACTTTATGAATGGGAATGCAGAATCTTATCTTTATCTACTGTGTTTTGTATTGTCCAATACATTATTGGCTTTCTTTATTAGTTGTGGAGACCACATGTCTTTTGTGCTTTGTGCTGTCTGTGTAGCTGTTGTGGAGACCACATGTGTTATGTGTTTTGTGCTTTGACTACTTTCTTCAAAATGCCCTTTCATTACACCAAACCACAAAGGTAGAAAACATAAGTGGACCAAAGATACCATTTCATTTCATTGATCATAATACCCATCATAATACAGAAGTTCACATACCAACAATCCTACCAAAAGATCCTAACACAACACCAACCCTACACCAAAGCAAGATACTAGTCTCATACAACACAAAAGACACCAACAAATGACAGCAAAAGATCCACAACAACCTAGTCTAATACATTATAAGAAACACATACAACACAACCATAATCAACAGACACTTTAACAAAAGGCTAGCTTTCTTCTTGCTTTTGATAATTTCCAATTGCATTTCTTCAGTCTGCAAGTGCATATCATGCTGATAAACATCAAACTCATTTTCCAAAATCTGTAGTTGATTTTGAGCAGTGATTTCATCATAGTACAACTGCCTTTCCTCAGGATTCATGGTTAGATACATCTGAAACAGTTGAGTCTTGTACCATTCATTTGTCAACTCTGGATCAATCCAGTAAAACGAATTGCAGAAGAATGTGGTACCAGAAAGCTGAAAAATAAATATAATTAAAGTTTTTAAACAAAACCCTAATTTCACAAATTTTGGGGAAAATTAAAATTGAGTTAAAATTAACTATACTTACGTTTGAATTTCGACAGTTAAGGAATTTTCTACCTGGATTATTAATAGTCCAAGATACACGTTGCAATACCCATTTAAAATTATGCCCTTGTTCACTGGATAAAAAGCTATACGCCATTGAAAATGTTTTATTTGTTGAAGTTACTCCAACAATTTCCAACAACGGCAATTTAAACATCGTGGTATTGTACGTGGAGTCCATCAGCATGACTTCAGGGAATGTACACCATAGAGCATACGATGTTGGGTGCACAAAAAATAGCTCCTCAAGCTCGTTGGTATGCTCATTTACCCTCGGGTACCATGTATACCCTGAATCCCGCAAATGCGAGTAAAGGACTTGAATTGGAGTTCTATCACCTACTATGGCTCTCCGGAACTTATCTTGTGTGTTATATATAGTTCTAACGCTAGACACGTTATCAGCTAAACAGCTGTCTCACACCCACCACACACGCATATTCATTTGGTATCCTCTCACACACACCACACACGCGTATTCATTTGATATCCTCTCACACACACACCACACACTCACAAACTCTCTCTCTCTGTTGCTCTCTTTTCTCTCTCTATTTTTGGATCTAAAAACGTTTTTAGATCTAAATTCAATAATATTATGTGATGTTATTTGTGATTTGTGAGAGAGTTTGTAAGTGTGTGGGAGGCTTGTGATATCAAATGAATACGCGTGTGATTGGGGGTTTCTAATTAGGGTTTCGTAAAAATAATTTGGGGGTACGTGACTTTTATGTGATTTATTGAATGTTTTCTTGTTTAATTTATCAGATCTATTAATTTTTTTAAAAACGCCTAAATTATAAAAATTAGGGTTTGGGTTTTTTGGGGTCTGTGGTGGGTGATTATGTGATTTATTGAATGTTTTCTTGTTTAATTTATCAGATCTATTAATTTTTTAAAAAACGCCTAAATTATAAAAATTAGGGTTTGGGTTTTTTGGGGTCTGTGGTGGGTGATTATGTGATTTATTGAATGTTTTCTTGTTTAATTTATCAGATCTATTAATTTTTTAAGAAACGCCTAAATTATAAAAATTAGGGTTTGGGTTTTTTGAGGTCTGTGATGGGTGATTATGTGATTAATTGAAGGTTTTCTTGTTTAATTTACCGGATCTATTAATTTTTTAAGAAATGCCTAAATTATAAAAATTAGGGTTTGGGTTTTTTGAGGTCTGTGATGGGTGATTATGTGATTAATTGAAGGTTTTCTTGTTTAATTTACCAGATCTATGAGGTTGTGGTGGGTGATTATGTTGGTGGTTCTGTGGTGATGAATACCTGTGGCTGTGGGTAGGTTAACACCTTGATCTGCCACCAATGAGTGGTATGAATACCTGCTCTGGCCTACCCCACAGTCCACAGGTATGTGATATGTGATTATGTTGTGCTCTGTGGTGATGAATGTGATATGTGATTAAGTTGGTGGTTCTGTGGTGATGAATACCTGTGGCTGTTGGTATGTGAATGATGTGATTATGTTGTGCTCTGACCCTGGGATGGGTTATATTGACGGGGCCTATTTGGTTAGATTAACCCTCTCTAATATGATTGATAAGCAGTTTGTGATGAAACTGCTTATCAAACTGCTTATAAGCAGTTTGATTTGAAACTTGGTTTAAGCAGTTTGCTTTTGAAACTTGATAAGCACTTTGATTTAAGCAGTTTGTTTAAAAAAAACTGAGATACGGCGATGATGATTTAAAAAAAAGGTTTTGATTTTGGCGTGGCATTACCAAATGGACAGGCAAAAATAATATTTTTTTTGCAACCTTTGAAGTTGCAGCCAAATATGATAAAACTTGCTTATGTTGCACTAATATATAATCTGAGCCTTATGTTACCTCTGTTGTGTTAAATGGTGAATTAGACATTTCGGCAGCCTAAGATCTTTGTTGTGTTTCACTTGAGGCTTTCACTTGCTGCTTGTGTTTCACTTGTGTGCAATCTGCAAAGAAATGGTTTGTTAGAGTATTTAAATAGTGAGGGTTAATCTAACCAAATACCCCCGTCATTATAACCCACCCCTTTACTTACTGATTGTGGTGAAGTAGCTTTCACTTGTGCAATCTGCTTTGTTATTGTTGTGATATTGATTGTGGTGAAGTAGCTTTCACTTGTGCAATCTGCTTTGTTATTGTTTTGATATTGATTGTGGTGAAGTTGCTTTCACTTGTGCAATCTGCTTCTTTGTGAGCCTTGTTTATAATGGAGCCTTTCTTGTGAGTAATGGAGCCTTTCTTGTGAGTATTTGCAGGGAATCTTTACTTTCTTGTGAGTAATTGCAGGAATCTTTACTGTTGGTAATTGGACTGAATCTTTACTGTTGGTAATTGGACTGAATCTTTACTGTTGGTACTTGCATTATTGAATCTTTACTGTGGAATGTGAGACTTGTGTTTCACTTGTGGTTCACTTGGTTTGGGTGCAATCTGTGCACATTTGGGTGCAATCTGTGCACTTGCATACTTATCTGTTTCACTTGTGTGCAATCTGTGCACTTGCATAGTTATCTGTTTCAAAAAAGGCGATGACGAATGGTTTTCTAAAAACCGAAAGGCATGGCAAAGTGATATTTTTATCACTTTGCAACCTTCATATCCGAGCCAAACACTTGTTTATATATTTTTGGGATGGGTTATAAATACGCGGCCTATTTGGTTAGATTCACCCTCTCTATAAAAAGGCGATGACGAATGGTTTTCTAAAAACCGAAAGGCATGGCAAAGTGATATTTTTATCACTTTGCAACCTTCATATCCGAGCCAAACACTTGTTTATATATTTTTTTCTAAATTTGCTTGTGTGCTAAATGCTTGTGTGCTTATGCACTTGGACAAAAAAATTCTAAATCGGCGATGATGATTATGTTAATCTGAGCCTGATATCTGCTTGTGTGCTAAATACTTGTGTACAATACTGCTTGTGTGCAATACTGCATATGTGCTTATGCACTTGGACAAAAAAATCGGCGATGATGATTGTGTTAAATCTGAGCATATGTGCTTATGTGATACTGCATATGTGCTTATGCACTTGGATAAAAAAATCTGCTTGTGTGCTGTGCAATACTGCATATGTGCTTATGCACTTGGAAAAAAAAAACATGGGACAAAAATACATTATGTGATACTGCATCACTTGGACAAAAAAAATACATGGGACAAAAATACATTAGGGATACAAAAAAAAAAAAAAAAAAAAAAAAAAAAAAAAAAAAAAAAAAAAAAAAAAAAAAAAAAAAGGTACATGAACAGTACCCTACGGTTTGCAGACACGGGAGTAGACCCCGTGCTTATAGTATAACCCTTGAGAAATTGTAAAGATCATCATTTAACCAATTTCTTGATACATGAAGCTAAGGAAAAGATCAAATAGAGAAGAGTGTCACTAAACACTATCTGAAAATGAACATTTGTAAATACAAATGTGTGAAAATGAGATATAGCAAATCAGAAGATAACTAATATTAGTAGGTAAATTGCATTAAATTTAATGCAATACACAACTCTCTTTGAGCAAATATTGCACCAAGCTTCAAAAGTTATAACTTTAACTAAAACTCCAAAAGTTTAATTTTTAACTTTGTGTTTGTTTGGTAAAAAATTTACATAAGAACCTTTGTACTCCAAAACATATTTGACCATTTTAAATGATTTAATTACAGTTATAGTATTATACATCAAAATCACTGAATGCAAAAAGGCATATACCACATTGTGCTTTTTTGATTAATTTGTTATCTTTGGTAAGAAACTAACTTCACTTTGACTAAAAATAAAATTTTGAAAACAAATCCTTTGACCACAAAAGTCAAAAACTATACTTCACAAAGAGTGGGGATGGTCACTATAATGTTGCTAGCATGGGTTGGTGGATGGCATAAATGCTGAAGGTACACACCATTCTTTAACTAATTTAATCCACAAATAGTTGCTTTTTAAATTTAAGTTGTTCAAAGTTCAAACATTAAAATGTATCATTCCCATCTTCATTACCAAAAAATTAAAAAGACTAGATCAATAGAATATGACCAGAGCATGTGAAGACAACCATTTAAAAAAAAAAAACCATGAACCACCACTAATCCTTATTTCCAAACAAGATCCTTTAAGGGTTCTTCTCAAAATTCGATCTTTATACTTATTCAAAAATACCCATTTCATTTTAAGTCGAAATTTTATATAAAAAAAGTACTATTTCTTCACTCAGAACTTAATTTTTAGCTAAAATGTTCAATTTTATGAAAGCTTATTTACATTCAATAAAGGGTACTCAAAAAAACAATCTTTAATTAAATGAGAAGCTTATTTAAGCAATGCCGTTATTTGACAGTTGGTTTTCTGTTAATGGTGGTAGTGGCAACTAATGAGATGGAGATCTTGCTTCAGTTTAAAGGTAATATCACAAGTGATCCTTATAATAGTTTAGTTTCATGGGATATTAATAAAGATCAATGTAAAGATTATAGTGGTGTGTTTTGAGATATTAATGGTAATGTGAATAAGATTGTGTTATGGAACACTAGTTTAGGTGGTGTTTGTCTCCTAGTTTATCGAATTTGAAGTCTTTAAGGATTTTGACCTTGTTTGGGAATAGGTTTAGTGGGAATGTACCTAATGAGTTTAGAGAACTTGCTACTTTGTGGAAGACTAATGTTAGTTCTAAAGCATTATCGGGTTTGATTCCTGAGTTTTTAGGGGATTTGCCAAGTATTCGGTTTCTTGATTTGTTGAAAAATGAGTTTGAAGGGGAGATTCCATTGTCTTTGTTTAGTTTTTGTGAAAAGATTAAGTTCATTTCATTGTCACGTAATAAACTTTCGGGTACAATTCCGAGTAATGTTAACAAGTGTTTGAACCTCGAAGGGTTTGATGTGTTGTTTAATGGTTTAAGTGGCGAAATCCCTTCACAAATTTGTGATATCCCGGGATTAGTTTACTTGTCCTTAAGGAACAATGTGTTAAGTGGAAGTGTTGAAGAACAAGTTTTACGTTGTCAAAGGTTGGAACTTTTGGATCTTGGTAGTAATCTTTTTAGTGGGATTGCTCCTTTTAGCGTACCTGAATGGACAAATATGAGTTATTTTAATGTTTCTTATAACGGGTTTGAAGGACAGATTCAAGGGGTGCAAACTTGTAGTGAAAAGATAGAGGTTTTGATGTGGCCGGCAACGGTTTTCAAGGGGAGATTCCTTTGAGCATTGTTTCACAATGTAGTGGATTAAAGGTTTTAAACATGGGGTATAATAGATTAGATGGTCAATAAACGGCGAAATCCCGGAAGAATTTGGGTCCATTGAGCTTCTGCAAGTTCTTGATCTGCATAATCTCGACCTAAATTGTGGAATTCCAGATTCTTTAAGCAATTGCCGGTTTCTTTTAGAACTGTAAGTTCAATTACACCTTATCCTTTCATTGTTATATTGCATATCCGTGTAGGCAAATACTAATTTCTTTATGTTTGCAGGGGTGTTTCAGGAAATTCTTTACAAGGACAAATCCCGGAGGCATTGTACAACATGTTGTACCTAAGAATCCTTTATCTTCACAAAAACAACCTTAACGGACCTATACCGCCAACTCTAGGAAACCTCTCCAAAATCCAAACATTAGATCTTTCTGAAAATTCATTATCCGGGTCAATCCCGTCTTCTTTATCAGATCTGTCAAACTTGAGTCATTTCAACGCCTCCTATAACAACCTATCGGGTTGGATCTCTATATCTAGAATATCTTTTGCAGCAATAAAATGTCACATATCAGCAGCACACATGACACTGAAAAAAGTTACTCGTAATATCTTAATTGTCAAAATAGGTGATGACTTAGGAAGCCCTATATGAACGAAAAAAGAGAAAGGCAAGGAAGAAGACCATATCAACATAACCGTGAAGAACATTACTGAAGCGATATATGAAAAGTATCAGCCCCTTGAAACAGGATGCTATTCATGTCAAGATATGGTTTTATAGAATATAATCACATTTTTTATTAGAAGCACCCTGCTGCCTTTTCACATTTTCATAGAAATTTTTGACTCACCAAACAGCAACAATATTCATGGACCATAAACAGCAACAAGCTTCGCCCTAAATGATATAACAGAACAGCATAGTAGGGAAGGTGTAAACTTTAAGAAAATTTCAGAATGCGACCCACTTTTCCAGTGTCAGTTTGTTGTTCATAAAATTCTAGCATTTCTCACAGCAGCCATAAATGAGAGTATTCCAGATGAACAGTGAAAAGGAAGTGCATGTGCGCATTGGCTCATATAAATAAAATAAAATAAAGTAAAAAGCAATTTGTATTGACAAGCCCAGTGATTGACGTAATACAGAACAACTTAATCAAATTCCACGTAACTTACCTTGATCTACTCCCACAGATGCATTGAACAGCAAGAAGAAACTTCCCTAGAAACATATATCTAAGACACTCGTTCTTCTACTTTTCTGTCACCCAAATGCTCTAGCAATGAAGCACTTATCAAATTTATTCCCTCTCACATACACAAACTGCTATAAAGTTTTAACATAATATATGTTATATAATTTCATCCCAGAAAAAAAGCTCACTTAAATACCTAGGAAGAAATATAAGATAGTTTCTTGGAACGATTTCATTCTTGATCACCAAACAGCAACAATATTCATGGACCATAAACAGCAACAAGCTTCGCCCTAAATGCTATAAAGTTTTAACATATTATACGTTATATAATTTCATCCCAGAAAAAAAGCTCACTTAAATACCTAGGAAGAAATATAAGTATACACTGAAAATGGCTAGTTACCAAATGATTAATAAATGATTGATTACTTAGGAGCATTGACTCTGTCCTACTGTTAATTGTAAAATAGTTTTCATTAAAACAGAAAAAAGCTAAGGTGCCGTTTAGTTGTAGAAAATTTTTCCTCTTTTTCCGTTTCTAAATTCCTTAAGGGAATAATTTTTCTTCTCTAAAGAAGAGTTGAGAATTTTGAAAACCCGTTTAGTTGGAGTTATATTTTCCTTTTTTAAAAATGATAAGAAGATCACCTCAAATTGTGACGGTGGCGGCAATGGCGGCGACGGTGGGCGGTGGAGGATGACACGAGAGATTAGGGGTAGAATGGTGTATGTGTGTTTTTTTTTTGAGTTGAGAAAAAAATGAGAAAGAAAAAAGTGAGAATGGTAGAATGGGCTTTTCAATTTCTTAGTTAAAATTTAGAAAATGAGAATTTCATTTTTTTTGGGAATTGTTGGAAAAAGTTGTGACTAAACGGATTTTCAATTTTTTCATTTTCACATGAAAAATTTCCTAGAAAAATGGGATCTTTTTCACCAACTAAACGCACCCTAAGGACTTGAGTTTTTGGAGTGGGCGCAGAAGATCTTAGACACTAGTATTCATGTTTTGGTGATGAACAACTTTCTGGTTGCAAAAATGGATTTACCATCCAGGCATCCAGAAAACCCAATTGTGGTAAGGCCGTAATGATCAATGTGAAGAATTGCTTTAATCAATTTCACAACTTAAATACTGGACAGAACACAATGACTCACAAGGGTCGGCAGCATTACAAGCTTCTCCAGCCAAGAACCGGCAGATTTACGTACGTCATAGGCAATTATAGGTAGCAAATGAATCAAACAACTATTAAAGATAGGCTATGCACAGGCGAAACCGTGTAAAGTATTAGAAGTCAATTTTGTTTGGCAGTGTATTCTTCATTGTACACAAAGAGCAAATAAATGGAACATAGTACGATCCACATTGCAATAAGTATAGCCCGTCATATGCTTATGATCATCTGCTATAGTCAATGATGTGCAGGCACCGTGATGCTTACAGAAAATTTAGTAGAGTTTATGTAACTAGTATACTCTAAAATGCAAACTTGATCAAAACAGAAGTGTTAAATCGTCTACTACAGACTCCACTCTTTCTATATCTCATCATCACAGCTTCACCACTTCATCACACCTTCACTGTCAAATACCGATCACATATATTCCACCCAGAAACTTTACTTAAAATCTACGCGGAGTTTAAAGACATTTTCTTGGAACAACTTCATACTTAATCAGGTCTAAAGTAAAAACATGGCTCACTACCCAATCAAAGACTGATAGATTATAAACGTCAAATTTCATACTATTCCTTTAAGAACACACATAAGTAAGAGGACTCGTGGATTTTGGAATGAACAAGGAGAACTTAGACACTAAATTTCATGTTTTAACTACAGATACAACTTTCTGGTCGGTCGCAAGAATGGATAAACTGATAAACAGCGAAGAAAATCTATTCAATCAACTTCAGAGCTTTAGAACTCTACCAAAAGACTAAATATATTCCAGAGGGTCATCAACATGGCAACATCACCGAGAAATACGAATGGTCTGCAGATGCTTAAGGCGACAATGTCCTCGTTGCATCGGTAACAAAGAAAAAATTCACAGGACTATACGAGAAATATCTCATGTCCACAAGATAAACTCTCTAAATTATTAAATAATCTATTATTTGCACTGTATTCTTCATTGCACACAAATAACACATCATATGAAGCACATTAATCTCACGGAATATTCCTACGATAAACTTAGGAAATGATGAAATATATTGGTTTTACTGTATTTAGTATTACCTCAACTAAGAGCAATATAGCAGTATTGACTCGTACTCTTTTGGTTCTATCTAACAAATGCAGGGGGATAAGTAAAAGTACTACAGATTAAGCCCATCTCATCATAAACAGCAAACACATAAAACACGATTTTTTCAAAAGTTCAAGACACCTTAATAGTTAATGTCTCGTATTTTTTCAAAACTTAGGAAATGATGAAATATATTGGTTTTACTGTATTTAGTATTACCTCAACTAAGAGCAATATAGCAGTATTGACTCGTACTCTTTTGGTTCTATCTAACAAATGCAGGGGGATAAGTAAAAGTACTACAGATTAAGCCCATCTCATCATAAACAGCAAACACGTAAAACACGATTTTTTCAAAAGTTCAAGACACCTTAATAGTTAATAAACTTTAACAGCACTAAACATGCAACGAGGCAACAAAGAAGTAATTATACCATCTATAGCCAATCCTGCTGCTGCAACTTCAATGGCAAATACACCTCAGACAAATACTGAAAGCCGAAAGTACTCAAAGCCTGAATTTCCGCCTTCTGCTTGCTCTTCACCATCAAATTCAACTCCTCAACCCACCCCGGATTCTTCTTAACAAAATCCTCCTCCAACAAATCCTTCCCAGTCTTAATATCCTGCTCAGTCATCGGCAACCTACACTGTTCCGGAATCTTATACTTATCCAAATCACTAGGCCTAATCCCAAGCCACTTAATATCCGGCGTAGTCAAATTAGCACTATCATACGACATATTCTTAGACCCACACCCATAAACCGACAAAATCTTCAACCCATAAGGATCACTATCCACAAGCGCTAGCACCGGCAACTTCAACTCCATCTTCATCTTCCTCAAAAACAACCTAGTAGCAACATCAGGCTGGCCTTTCGCCGTCACAATAATACACGGAAACCTATTATAAAACCTATCCTCAGCCAACCTCATATACGCAGCATCCTTCTCAACTAACAAAATAAACAACGCATCACTCGACATATCCCCTACCCTATCAATATTAGGCGGTATCGCCTTCCCACCTATCCCCATTTTCGTACAATCAATCATATCACCGTTATCACTAAACACCAACCTCCCAACCACAACTCCCTTCTCCGCCGCTACCACATTCAACGAACTCCTCGTACACCCCAAAATACACGACACATCGTCCAAAACCGCATCACTCTGCGTCTGATCCTGAAACAACTTCACATCAGTATAAAACAAATCCCTCTTAGTCACATGAATACTTTTCAAACTCAATTGGTGAATAAGCGACAATATACGCGTCGTAATAGTCGTTTTTCGGACAGTAGACACATTCGCATAAGGCCGAACACTAGACTTATCTTTCAACACAATGCGATCAAGCTCGGGGACGTAAAGCTGATTCGTAGCAGCGCGCGAAGGGACGTTGAAACTAAAACCATTACCAGAGAGAATAGACTTGGCTAAACTGATAGCGAGTGTTTGGATTCTGTTCTGGACCGAAGATAACGGAAGGTCAGATACTTCACGACACGTGGAGGATAATTGGAGGTCGTTTAGGGTTAGGGTTTTGGAAGATGAGGCGGATTTTTTAGTGGCGGCGGTTAGGGTTTTGAGGATGGATAGGATTTGGGAGTCGGGTTTGAGCTTTGATTTGAATGGGAGTTCGTTGTCGGAGTCGGTGTCGGAGTCTTGTTGGCGGCGCTTGCGTTTGCCTTTGCCGGACATTGTTGATGGCGGGAAATGTTTTTGGGGGTGATCGTTTGTTTGGAAGGGGGTGAATTAGGGCTGACTATGGAGTGATGGGCCTGAAAAGATTGGTTAAGAACAAGTGGCGACAGATAATTATTGAAGTAGGTCGACCCGGGATTTGGTCAAATATCGGTAGATAAAAAAAATAATAATAAAAAATACTATGGGTCTAATTTTGGACCATTGGTATAGATCATTCATTTTATATTTGTGATAGATCCAAATAATCATTTTAGCAATCTATTTTTTATCTAAATTAATAAAACTCATTATTTACTTAAATCTTCAAACTATAAAAAATACATCATCGCGATGAGAATTAAATTATCTATATTTTCGACGAATTTTTTTTCGACGAATTAAATTATCTATCTATAAATATTCATTTCTCTATATTTTCGACGAATTTTTTTTTTTTCAAAATTTTCGCTTAGAAAAATCACATATGATTTGTAAAAATCACATGTGATTTGTAAAAATCACAAGTGATTCGTAAAAATCAAATCACATGTGATTTCACTTGATTTTCTTGGCGGAAATTTAAAAAAAAATGGTCGAAAGTATATAGAATTGCATATCTATAGAAAGATAATTTAATTCTCGTCGCGAAGGTATAATTTTTTTCGCGTAACGATTAACGGTTTGCGAGATATTTAATTTTTTAAAAAGGGTGAAAGTTTATATTTTTTGTTTTAATAAAAAAAATGAGTGGTCAGCATTCGTTCATTGCATCTACGACAAATATGAGATTTATATTGAAATTTTACCTTGTATACACACTACAATTTCAAAAATTCTAACCGTTTGGTAAATAAAAAATAAAAAAATAAAAAATAAATAAAAAAAAAATAATTTACCAACCTCAAACACACTTCTAAACACACAATTTCAAACAACATTTCTATCAATACCTTCAAATACATTCTTTTAATTATGTCTTACGAGCTATTTTTTGGTTCTTCATCTTCCGACGATGATGAAGTTATGAGTGAGTTTACGGAGTTATATGGAGTTATATGGTGCTGAGTATTTGGGATACGCGGCCGTTCCTGATTCTCTTGACGAGAATCTGGCAGTGGCTGCAACAACATCCCGTGAATGTCTCCGTAAGTTTTGCAATATTATCATGAAGTTATATAGTGCTGAGTATTTGCGAAAGCCCACGTATACTAATCTTGAAATATTATATGCTCATCACGAGCATAAGCATGGGTTTCCTGGGATGATGGGAAGCATTGATTGTACAAGTTGGGAGTGGGAGAATTGCCCAAATGGTTTGACAGGTCAATATGCTAGGGGTGATCACGGGCCACATCCATTCATTTTATTGGAAGCGGTCACCTCTCAAGATTTATGAATTTGGCATGCGTTCTTTGGTGTCTCCGGTATCAATAACGACGTAAACTTTTTACATCGTTCCTCAGTTTTCAATGATATCAAATATGGGAGAGCACCAGACCTTGAATTCGAGGCTAACGATGTACAATATAAAAGGGGATATTATCTTACTGTCGGGATATATCCACAATGGTCCGTTCTTATTAAGTCCATTTCAAATCCTCCCACAGGTGATGAAAAAAGAATATTGTACAAGAGGAAGCACGAAGCAGCAAGAAAATATGTGGAACGGGCTTTTGGTGTATTGAAGAAGAAGTGAAAAATGCTTAAAGTTCCGGCTCGAGGGATGTATAAAAAGGATCTCCAAGATATTATATATACATGTATCATATTACATAATATGATCATTCGACACAAGCAGCGGGCGATATGTCCTATATGGTTCGAAGATGAGGGCCATCGTGATCACAATCCCTTAAGAACGCATGAAGAATCGTTAGTAGTTACTCAGGAGCTCCAGGACTCATCAACTCATCTACACTTAAAATCTGATTTGATCGAACACATTTGGAGAAATCGTAGAAATCAAGTCAATCAAGAGAATGAAGACGAAGACGGTAGTGATAATGACGATGAAAATATTTTGGAATGTTTTTAATGTTATTTGAATAATTTACGTAATGTTTTTAATGTTTAATTGAATAATATATGTAATGTTTTTATTTTTAATGAATTTTAAGTTTGTTGTTTAAAATGTTTGAATTAAAAAAAAAAAAAAAAAAAAAAAAAAAAAAAAAAAAAAAAGTCGGTCACCACTGTGGCAACTTGGTCATGTCTGGTCACCGGAGAGAGAAAGCTGATGTGGCAGCTGGTGACCCGGGTCACCACTGTGCATAGCCTTATGGAGGGGTGATTGGGTGATTTTGGAAGATGATTAGAAATGCCCTTGGAACAAAGCTTATAAAAGAAGTTTGTCTTAGAGCGGTGGGTGTCGTCGTGCTATAGACTCGTGCCGTTCTCCAAAACTAGTGTCACGTCAGCAAAACAGTGAACGGCACCAGAAACCCTTTAGCACCACATTTTGTGCCGTTACCGTTGGCACCACAAAATGTGGTGCCGTTGGCCTTTTTTTTTTCTTTCTTTCTTTTACATAAAATAAAACATACACAATATTAACTAAAATAAATTTCATTAAATAAAATAAAAACACACATTACATTAATTAATTAAAAAAATGTACATAAAAATAAAAAAAATAGTACATAAACAAGAAATAAAAATTACAAACTAGTGATTAAGGTTCCATAAATGCTCCACAAGGTCTTCTCGAAGATCGTCGTGCAATTTTCTATCTCGAATATCTTTGCTTTTTCTAACATGTAAATCACATCTTTCGACCCAAGTGTCTGGTATGTTTGGACTTGGATCAACGAACAAATCTCTAAAATTCACTTCAAAGTCTTCGTCTTCCAATATCATGTTGTGTAACATTATACAACGATACATGATTCTTTTCAAGGCGTTGATTTAGTAAGCACGTGCGGGTTGTCGTATAATTCCCCAACGACCTTGTAGGACTCCGAAAGCTCGTTCAATATCTTTTCTAGAACTTTCTTGAACTCTTTTAAATTTCAATTTTTTTTCAGACCTTGCAATAGTAAACGTTTTGACAAACACGAACCATGTTGGATAAATGTCGTCGGCTAAATAGTAACCTTTCTTGTATGTATGTCCGTTTACTACAAATGGACATTCCGGAGATTTACCGGCAAGTTCATCATCAAATAACGGGGAACCATATAACACATTAAGATCATTATTTGCCCCCGGAAACCTAAAATATGCATGCCAAATCCATAATTTTTGATCCGCAACCGCTTCTAACATAAGAGTTGGGTATTTATGATCACGTCTTTTGAATTGAGCATGTAAGGCCTTTGGACAATTTTTCCAATTCCAATGCAAACAATCAATACTCCTGAGCATTCCCGGGAGTCCATGTTCTTTTTCGTGCAATGCATATATTTTTTCAACATCCGCTGAAGTGGGCTTTCTTAAATACCTTTCAACGTATAAAATATGTATGCATTTAGTAAAGTTCTCTAAACATTGCCGTGAACAACGTTCACCAATTTGCAAGTATTCATCAAACGCATCAGGCGCAGTGCCGTACGCCAATTGGCTGATGGCGGATGTGCACTTCAAAAGAGGACCAATACTTAAACGACCGGTATCATCGTAACGTTGTCTAAAAAAATAAAAGTACTCGGGAATAGGTCGAACATCATAGCTTAAGATGTCGTTGACTATTTTATTAAAAAGTGTAGAACTCATACGATACCGTCACCTAAACGTCTCTTCCGTATACTTAGGTGGAGTGTCACCTGTTACACCCCGTGCCCGCTTAGACCAAACTTTTAAACTTTTATGCGCAAAAAGCGTGAACCAAAACTGACCTTCAGTTACTCTTTTGTCCATTGGCAAAAATCTATAAACTTTCAGACCTTGAGGCTATTTTTCAATGAAACTAGACTCAATTACCTTCGAAACGACGGGTGGCACGACCCGTGACGACTTACGGTTTAAAAGATATGATTTTTCGAAGATAGTCAAATCTGATACAGGAAACAGTTACGCCGTAACTTTGACACAGGCTACCTAAAGCCAAAATCTGCACATTTTGACACCAATATACTCAAACCAATTGACACAATTTCAACACTATAACCATTACCAACATGATTCACTTTACATATAAACTATAACAAGCATACTAAATGTATTCCATAACCATTTGACCCGTTACAATCCAAAATGTGTATAAACACGCGTTATGCCAAACACCCCTTTAACTTTTACCAATAATACTTAAAACACACTTTGACACAACGTTTGACCACCAAAACTTTACGACTACCTTGACATACGTTTTGCCACATGGCTACACGTTACAATCCATTAAATGATTCACGGGGGTACCATCTTGAATGAGCTCGGTATCCTACCTAGCTCCTAATCGCATACTACCTTCTATTCTTGCATATCCAAATCCTTTAACCTTATTCCAAGCTATATCATCGCAAGTGAACCTACAAAACATTGAACACTTAAACCGTAAGCACGAATGCTTAGTAAGTAAAACGATTATAGCATAACATCATAACTCATTCACATATTAAGCATCATAATCCATTTATTTCATTTCAACATTAAACATAACACATACCTTAGCTACTTCAAGCCTCACTATAACATCTCAACCTTTCCTACACACTTACACTAATCCAACTAAACTCTCAATCAAAGTTGTGAAAATCGCGCCTAAGGCGCGCCTAGGCGCTAAGGCGCACGAGGCTCTAGCTTTGGGGCTTTTTTTGGATCGAGGCTCACGACATGCATGAATCCCAAAAAAAGCGCGCGCCTTAGGGCTTTTGCGCCTTGGTGCCCTTTTTGCGCCTCGGTGCGCCTCGAAGATGTAACAGGTTTTTGGCCTTTTTTTCTAAATATTAAGATAAGATACATGAGCCTTATAAGTTATATACATGGTCCTTTTAAGTCATAGGGTGAGTATTTGTATGATTTGTAAATTTGAACTGATTTTATGTTTATTTTATTGATTGAAATTTTCTTTAAGAAATTACTTTGTTTCATTAAGTATTTTTCTTTATTACATATTATCATGAAAATGTGGCATTATGACTTAAGTATAAATACGTTGCTTGCTTGATATTTTGAGTTAAATTGTGAGCTTTGTTAAATGTAAGTCTGCAAGTGTAGAAAACAAGCATATTTAGTCTGATATGAATTTAAATCTCTATATAGGTCATCGAGCCAAAGAGTTGATCCGTTTGAGAGGTGACAACTGGTCCATTTTAATCTTTATAACGACAATATGTGTCATGTATTAAGTATTTTAATGTTATTTTGTATTATTTAAGCTACAAAAATGGTCATATATGTTATAAAAAACTTAATTTATTTAGTGCGCCTCGTATTCATGAATCCCGCTGTCACAATCCGTAAAAATCCCTAGTCTTTAGTAATCATCAAACTATTGTTAACCTCTAGCTCCTATTCTCTTGACCGCTATTACGAGAATTTTTTTTTTTTTTAAACTACTGCTCTACAACAACAAATCAATCTTTGTTATCATGTGACGAGATTCGAACGGCTCACTCGTGTACCAACAATACTAAACGCACGTCGAAATAAATCCAACACAAACAATATAAAAACTCATGTATATTTTCCTATACGTTTTCACTATTTATTTCGTCACAGACATAACAAGACATTCTACACACTTTCTTTTAAACACAATACACAACTTAACTATTATACATATTGCTACTTTTGTGGAATTAAAAATACTAACTACTCTTACCCCTTGTTTATTCGTTTTGTTAAAACCCACGATTACAGCTCACACTCACATTCACCCGACACAATGTATTTTTAATACCTCTCAAATTCACACTCGCCCACACGATACACTCTTAGTTTACATACCACATTAAATCCCACTTAGTACAACTACCTCAAATAAAATCATGCACTAATCATATTTATATTTCACTAAACCAAATGGACCAAAGTAAATTTAAAGCCCATCACCACCACGTGAGATACAGACCCAAAACCCAAACCAGTTTTTTTTCCTTCTGTTATTCTATGCAAGTTCGACATCCCACACCTCTCCAAAACAGCCATCGTTACCTCGATTCTTAAAAGTAACATACCACTATTTTTACACACCCTCATTCATGACCCACTAGACTACAAGTGTGCCAAATTTCAGGTTAACATGACGCGTTTTGATATAAATTTCAAGGCCCATGTGTTTGTCCCATTTTTGAACCATATAAATGAGTAAATATTGCAAAACTCAACCAAACTTCGCCCCGATTTTTCCTACGACTCCTAAATGGTATTTCTAACATAAATTAACGGTTAGAATGGGAATAGGACAGCAGGAGAAAGTTGAGGAACGCTAGTTTCATTTTAGCACTTGTTAAAATACAAAACGAGTATATACATATTACAACAAATTAAAGATAATATTTCCTACACTTCTCTACCTACCTAAGATATTTTCCTAGCCAGTAAAACATGCATAGGTGTCCCTCATGCCACAGTAACATCAATAATAGAGAATGGAAGACTTTGATGGTCAATAAAACGTGTGCAAATTCTTTCTATAAATCTAACACCTACCACCCTTTACACTACCCACTTTCCCCACTCTTTCACCTTACAAAATATCACCACCTCTGGTCTCGTTATGAAGCATAACAGTAGAGTAAACCATAAGTAAAAACATATTAAACCCACTGCCTAATTCGTCCTTGTGTATCATTCGAACACCACTGCCCTTTTTACCACATCTCACCCCACCCTCATCAATACATCGTCCATACCTCCCTTTGAACAGTAAAAAGCTCACAAAGAACCAGGACCATCCCTATGTTTCCTTCTTAACTTGTTCGAAAGAAATAAGATTCACATATATATACGTACGAGTTAAATTCTACAACGTGTGGTTTCTCCTGGTGATCTAGCTACTCCCACTCGACTCCCTACCGCCCTAGAGGCGTAGTAAGTTATCTCAAACCTTTTTAAAATTCATCATGCACGTTACTTCATCACCATGCATCATGTAATGAGCTCACTCGAACCTATACAAATTCACTATCACGTTTTGCATGCATTCGTTATTCTAGCGTAACCCACATGAGGTGACGAGCCTCCATCTTGGAAGGCTTAGAGGTCGTCTCTCATTCCACTCTCACGTTTACATTTAATTGCATGCACCGAACATTCATACTCAGCACACACATAAAAACTAAAACTGGAAAATACTTGGAAAAATATTAAGTGTTTTGTTTGTATAAAACAGTTCTAAGTCGCTTCAAATACGGCTCCATATCTCCCGAATCGACTTAATAACTATACTTTATTTTTACCCGACCAGTTAAACAACATGGCTAACTACCATTTTAATGTAGACAACTCTTAAAAATAACCACATCTCGACCTTCAAAACTTGCCATTGTGAAACGTATAGACCATGGTTGAAACTGTCAAAACATGCGAAGGGGGTTGTTAACCCATTAAGCCATTTTTTTAAACTGTTAAAATAAGCTGGCTGTTGAGAGCTCTTATATATAAAAATGAGATGTAACAAGTGGACTTTTGAACTAACCCAACATTTACAACCATTATGGAACTTGAACATGAGAAATAAAATGTCAATAGAACAATAAAAGAAAGACTCTCACCTATCTTAACGTGTCGAAAGGAAAGCATGCTAACTAAACGATGTTGAGATTTTCGTAAAGCAAACAAGTACATATATTGCACCATCAAGCCTTTGGCTCAATGGTGGAGCCGTTGGTAACCAAGTCAATGTATTTAGGTTCGAAACAGTCGAGAGTCGCATAGTATGAATATTATCTCTCAATAACTGTTTTCTTTTGCTACGCCACTACTGAAAACCAAACAGACCCACAATCGGGCTTGAAAGCCCAATGATCACTTTGAATATTTAAAAAGACCACATAAGTGTTGGGCTTTAAGGCCCATACTAAACCTGTAGTAATTCTTTCAAAGAAATCAGTGTATCCTAAAGTTAAGAATGTAAGCTTTTAAATCGGACAATTGAAAAGGAAGTAAAACTTTGTAAATTATGAACTATGGACTAAATTTGCAACACACTTTCACATCGAGGGACTAAAAATGTCAACCCCCTAAAGCAAGAACTAAATCTGTAAAAACAGAACATATAGGGTATTAATTGACTTATCATTGAACTCCAAGCCTTATATGCACATATGGACAATTTTTTGGACTATCATGGACTATGGACTTAACCAAGGACTAACGACGTAACGCAATCGCAGTTAGACTAAAAAGTATAATAATCTAAAAAGGACAAGGACCTATTTAATTTCACTGGACATTCTTAGTTTATTTTCACCCCTTACTTCACATGCATTTTACATTTTAGTTGTGCATTATTTAAAGTTTCGTTATTAGAAATATTAGCAACTTCACTTTGCATATCATTTCAGCATATTTTGAGAAAGTAATATTTTGGGTCGATTGATATAAGAATCAAGATAATATTATAGATATATTATATTTTTAACTTGAGACATTTTAAGCATATCACACTCACATCACCGATCAAATCGTTATACGATTTCTCATTTCCACATTCGTTATTAGTAGTAAGTTAGACTCTTAGACTTCGCTTATATTCAGGTCTCGTATTGAAGAAGTTTTCGTGATCGTTTACTTGATCTTATAATTTCGTCTTGTCAGATACGCTCCAGGTGAGTCGTGGCCCCTACTTTTAACACTTGTTTTAATAACTCTTTTGGGGGAGATACATGCTTTAACTGTTTTAAGTTACTTATATACTTTGAAAACTCTCATGATTTACTCAAAATCATCCACTATGCTTTACATGTTCAAATCACCCTTGAGAGGAATATATGTTCATTATATGTGCAAATTGCTTGTTTAGCGTAAACACTGAATTTGAAAGATAACATTTTAAACTACTTGATGTAACATGATACTGAGACTTATTGTATGCATTCATATAACCAATGAATGTACTGTTACTTTATTATGATATTTCTACATTTCACTAGAAATAATTGCCAAAACTAAAATTACGCATAATTCATGAACCTTGAAACCTATATTGCCTAAGTTTACTTTATTGCCATAAAGTCCCTTGATCATGAGCCATTAATCACTGTGGTGAGCGCGAATATAGTGAACAGCTTCGAAACCTGTTAGAGGCTGACGACCTATCCCACTAAATACTTGGACGGAATGCCTACATGGTTAGTCGTATTTAGTCGCGATGCACTATATTTGAGAAAAATAGGAATTGGCAAATCACCTATTACATGAGGGCAAAACTTTCGTCATTAATTTGGTGAACACTCCGTTTTACGGTACTTTGTTAACGTTTTGCGTGTCATGAGGCTTAGGGCAATATAACTTTATGAATATATGAATGTTTCATATATATTAGGATACAGCTGTATTTAGTGACCACCACTTTACACTGATAGATTTCAGACACTAGATTATTATTTTCACTATGTGTTATGATTATGAATCCTGTACTAGAATTTTAACTGTTATCATATGTGACTAAATTGTGAACTCTACAAAAGACAACCCAAAATGCTTGGTATATCGTTACATTTAAAAGTTGACTCAACATTCTATTTCGAGCGTATAACAACGTAGCTCATCTTCATTTATAACTTGAAACTTATGATTTTTGGAAATCATACATGATTTGCTTGTGGATTTTTATACAACACAACTTGATATTCATTTCATGAAGAACTATTATTTACTTCGACAATCACTATACACCTGTTAAATTTAGTGAAAGAAAGTTATTTTCTATTAAACTCCGCGAACTCACCAACCATTGTGTTGACGTTTTAAGCATGTTTATCTCAGGTAATTAACGGAGCAGGACAAGACACGGAGAAGGCATCTTATACTCTGATAAATAAACTGGTGTAAAATCAAATATGTCATTCATTTCAAATTACCACACTTTTGTGAGATTTTCAAATAAGATATTTCGCTTTTATACCAAAACTATTATTTCGAATGACATATAACTTTCAAAATGCCTATTCTGGACCGTTTTTCTGAAATTTTAACTCGATCCTCACCGTAACACCCTAATTACTTTTCCGCTGCCACTAAACAAATTAGGGGGTGTTACAGATTGGTATCAGAGCCTATGGTTATAGAGAATCAAATGTTTTCAAACATCGAACTATAACCACACTTTCAAAATAAATGATTTTACACCTTATCATCTTATGCCTTCCGTGTCTGCAGACTGTCGTGCTCAATACATTATCTATTAAGATTATTTTGCACTAATCTTTACATGCTTGATAATTACTCTTCACACGTTACACACTGTATTATTTCACACTTACCGTTACGCTCTTAACGTACGATTTACTTATAATTATTATTTTCGGCTACTATAGTACCAAGTCGCCCAAAACAGTTGATATTACCAAACTTACCCACCGTATTACTCGTACATCACCTACTTATCATATCACTCCGAATGCTGAAAATCCCTACGTACTAATATCTCAACCTCAGACTAATACGGAACTTACTCAATTACCATTACCATCATCACCTACTTACTCACCCTTACGTCAGAAACTTAGGAGAACTACTAAACCTTATTCAAATAAAGAGTTGATTGGTTGTCCGACAACGTTCGAGGTTGGACAGAATTCACACTAAGAAACGACTTGGAAAGAAGTTGAGCCAAATTCTCCATTACCTACGTCACCACTCCCACCTGCCCCGGTAGCCCGGCATAGAAAAATTAGGATCTTAGCATCTTATGAACCCAAATCTTTTATGACACTATTTCGGAACTACCTCAATGGACCAATTAAGAAGATACACTTACGATTAGTACCAATTATACCACCATTTTCACCTTACTTCACCCCTAGACATGATTAGGATAATGTCACCATACCTTACCACCACTACTATCATCATCCCCTCCACCGTCGATTGGACCCGACTTCTTGTTAAGACTACTTACCCAGACTTACACGTTTACACCTCACCAACGGGAGCTGACTCCTAAAGAGAATTTACCCTCTTAGGTCTCCCTCATTATTACTGTTTCCACCTGTTTTCACTCCTCCAGCCCGAGTCATTGAGACTGGAGAAAGCTTCAGGACAATAGTTATCCACACACCTACTCCTCCCACCAGCATGACGCGACTGGAGCGTCATAAAGAACAGATTGATACACTCCAGAAAATCATTGACAAAACACCACTCACGACCAACGACACCCTACTTGACTCTTTTATCCTACAAGATGGACTTTCAGGACGGACTAACAAGGTTTCAGTCAGAAATATTGAGAAACACTCCCACATGACAATCCTTACAATGAGAAAGACAGAGGTATATTAACCTGTTGCATGGAACATTAATAAAAGACCTTGTATCGTTGATTTTGTAAAAACAATCGATCAAGTTATTAATATTATGATGTTTACAGTGATTATACTCAAACCTACCACAATACTATCTACGATTGTTAAGATTCTTTATACCTGCCATAACTAGGCTATGACCATAGAATTCTCTAAGACAAAATTTCGGAAGAAAACTTGATGAATAAAGAGAAAATTTCTGAACTTCGGCTTTTGTAGATGAAACAGTTTGTTCTTTAGCAATCCCGTACCAAGAATTGAGCATTTATCTACGATACTACCCAGGCACATCGTGATTTAGGGTTCACAACTGGTTAAAGTCTCACAGTGTGACCACATTATTAAGATTAGTATACAAATATCTTGTTACTCGAATTATTATGACATGGCCATTAGGTGGATTTAAACCCGTATTTCTTGGGATATTGATAGAATATGGTCGGCATGAGCATTACAAATACTCCACTAGTACCAACCACAACCTTGACTACTAAAGCTATCCAAAAGTTAGTAACCAATATTGTTGCTGTGATACTCGAGGTAACTATAGTAGCTTGTCCGAGTAGCAACAAAATAGCAAGAGAAGAAGAGAAGACGACTAAGTTCTATAAGCATATCCATGAAAGTTTCACAGGTTGTAGACCAACGCACCTTAAAGGTATAATAAGAGTAACTGAATCTACCATCACCATTACCCAAGGATTTCTAGACCAAAAGTTAAACGAGACACTATAAGGATCAATGCCCAACCCAAAATACCACTTAAGACAAAAAGACCAGGAGAAAAGAATGGAAAACTTTTTAGAACCTTAACAATGTCAGAGGATGACACCCAGATTAAGCAGAAGATAAATTCCTGTTGTGGATGAACAAACCCTAGCTTAAAACTTTCTAAGTTGTATTTCCTTATATACTTTACCTTAGGTGCGACGAATGTAACCCAAGTATAACAACTACCTTTCTACCGTATGAAGACTCTACCTTGTAATATTTCTGAAATAACCATAATTCGAGTCTATTTCAATCTCTATTCTATTCTCTATATTCATAGACGTTATGTAACAATACCCTGATATCACTTTGGAAATTTGATTTAGCATCAACTCTGACCAAACAATAGGTTATCACCACATTGTAAGAAATCCTCATCTAAAACTTAAGTTTATACCAAGGATATCCTATATTCACCCTAGAAATTCCTGACTTATCACCATAGTATGAACAGAAATTTTCTACTGTCTTTTGAAAAAGCAATCATATCGTCATTTTACATAAATAACATGTTTTACACCATCTAAAACTTCTTGAAAAAGCATAAATATCACGGTGACTGAGCCAAGCATTACATCATTTGGTCCTCAAATTATACATAGCCTGATCAACTATGTCTAATTTAGGAAGAATCATGTCATGAATGAAACAGTTATCTTTCAGATTTCCTAATAACAATTTCCATTCAAAAGCAAAATCTTGAGACAAAATAAATTGCTTATAAATGTCATTTTTGACCAACCACAAATAAATACCTACACATATTTCCCACCATTCTTATGATAAGAAACTGATGAAAGTACAAGCATTAGAAACCCAAGAATTCACAAGGACTTATGGGAAGCACAAATAACATAAATTTTATTAGAGACCATAGAAATTAGTACATAATGACAAAATTAGCAACGACAATGCTAAAGTTACAACTATTTATTCCAACCTTCCTACTATCTATTTTCCCCACGCCATATCCACGATAAGGGCTACAATCACCAACGGGATGACAAACGCTAAAATCACGACCAAATATTGGAAGTCTTCGTCCGGAGCGTACCTCAAGTAGATAACCACAAGAATGACGTACACAATCGCTAGCATAATGATGAAGTGCGGCATTTTTTGAGATGTGGAATAAGAGAAAAATAGTTTGTGGAAGAATAAAAATTAAAATGAAGTAATTATAGGCTAAATCTAGCCGTTGGAACCAAAACTAGCCGTTGAAGGCACTATTCACAACCGTTGGTATACACTGTTCACTAGCCGTTAAATTACCACAGTTCCTGACCGTTATTCTCATTATTCACAATCCTTAGGTTCATTAATTGACCAAACATTTGAATTTATTCCATCTAGCATGAATAAGTCTAATTAGATCTCATTTCCTCGATTTTCGGATAGAAACCTCTTAACAACATTTTCCATAACCCCTCACCCTTGAACACCACATTTTTCAACACCTATCGCAGACTGAACTTCGGGACGAAGTTCAAAAATTAGGGGTAGATACTGTCACAACCCGTAAAAATCCCTAGTCTTTAGTAATCATCAAACTATTGTTAACCTCTAGCTCCTATTCTCTTGACCGCTATTACGAGAATTTTTTTTTTAAACTACTGCTCTACAACAACAAATCAATCTTTGTTATCATGTGACGAGATTCGAACGGCTCACTCGTGTACCAACAATACTAAACGCACGTCGAAATAAATCCAACACAAACAATATAAAAACTCATGTATATTTTCCTATACGTTTTCACTATTTATTTCGTCACAGACATAACAAGACATTCTACACACTTTCTTTTAAACACAATACACAACTTAACTATTATACATATTGCTACTTTTGTGGAATTAAAAATACTAACTACTCTTACCCCTTGTTTATTCGTTTTGTTAAAACCCACGATTACAGCTCACACTCACATTCACCCGACACAATGTATTTTTAATACCTCTCAAATTCACACTCGCCCACACGATACACTCTTAGTTTACATACCACATTAAATCCCACTTAGTACAACTACCTCAAATAAAATCATGCACTAATCATATTTATATTTCACTAAACCAAATGGACCAAAGTAAATTTAAAGCCCATCACCACCACGTGAGATACAGACCCAAAACCCAAACCAGTTTTTTTTTTCCTTCTGTTATTCTATGCAAGTTCGACATCCCACACCTCTCCAAAACAGCCATCGTTACCTCGATTCTTAAAAGTAACATACCACTATTTTTACACACCCTCATTCATGACCCACTAGACTACAAGTGTGCCAAATTTCAGGTTAACATGACGCGTTTTGATATAAATTTCAAGGCCCATGTGTTTGTCCCATTTTTGAACCATATAAATGAGTAAATATTGCAAAACTCAACCAAACTTCGCCCCGATTTTTCCTACGACTCCTAAATGGTATTTCTAACATAAATTAACGGTTAGAATGGGAATAGGACAGCAGGAGAAAGTTGAGGAACGCTAGTTTCATTTTAGCACTTGTTAAAATACAAAACGAGTATATACATATTACAACAAATTAAAGATAATATTTCCTACACTTCTCTACCTACCTAAGATATTTTCCTAGCCAGTAAAACATGCATAGGTGTCCCTCATGCCACAGTAACATCAATAATAGAGAATGGAAGACTTTGATGGTCAATAAAACGTGTGCAAATTCTTTCTATAAATCTAACACCTACCACCCTTTACACTACCCACTTTCCCCACTCTTTCACCTTACAAAATATCACCACCTCTGGTCTCGTTATGAAGCATAACAGTAGAGTAAACCATAAGTAAAAACATATTAAACCCACTGCCTAATTCGTCCTTGTGTATCATTCGAACACCACTGCCCTTTTTACCACATCTCACCCCACCCTCATCAATACATCGTCCATACCTCCCTTTGAATAGTAAAAAGCTCACAAAGAACCAGGACCATCCCTATGTTTCCTTCTTAACTTGTTCGAAAGAAATAAGATTCACATATATATACGTACGAGTTAAATTCTACAACGTGTGGTTTCTCCTGGTGATCTAGCTACTCCCACTCGACTCCCTACCGCCCTAGAGGCGTAGTAAGTTATCTCAAACCTTTTTAAAATTCATCATGCACGTTACTTCATCACCATGCATCATGTAATGAGCTCACTCGAACCTATACAAATTCACTATCACTTTTTGCATGCATTCGTTATTCTAGCGTAACCCACATGAGGTGACGAGCCTCCATCTTGGAAGGCTTAGAGGTCGTCTCTCATTCCACTCTCACGTTTACATTTAATTGCATGCACCGAACATTCATACTCAGCACACACATAAAAACTAAAACTGGAAAATACTTGGAAAAATATTAAGTGTTTTGTTTGTATAAAACAGTTCTAAGTCGCTTCAAATACGGCTCCATATCTCCCGAATCGACTTAATAACTATACTTTATTTTTACCCGACCAGTTAAACAACATGGCTAACTACCATTTTCATGTAGACAACTCTTAAAAATAACCACATCTCGACCTTCAAAACTTGCCATTGTGAAACGTATAGACCATGGTTGAAACTGTCAAAACATGCGAAGGGGGTTGTTAACCCATTAAGCCATTTTTTTAAATTGTTAAAATAAGCTGGCTGTTGAGAGCTCTTATATATAAAAATGAGATGTAACAAGTGGACTTTTGAACTAACCCAACATTTACAACCATTATGGAACTTGAACATGAGAAATAAAATGTCAATAGAACAATAAAAGAAAGACTCTCACCTATCTTAACGTGTCGAAAGGAAAGCATGCTAACTAAACGATGTTGAGATTTTCGTAAAGCAAACAAGTACATATATTGCACCATCAAGCCTTTGGCTCAATGGTGGAGCCGTTGGTAACCAAGTCAATGTATTTAGGTTCGAAACAGTCGAGAGTCGCATAGTATGAATATTATCTCTCAATAACTGTTTTCTTTTGCTACGCCACTACTGAAAACCAAACAGACCCACAATCGGGCTTGAAAGCCCAATGATCACTTTGAATATTTAAAAAGACCACATAAGTGTTGGGCTTTAAGGCCCATACTAAACCTGTAGTAATTCTTTCAAAGAAATCAGTGTATCCTAAAGTTAAGAATGTAAGCTTTTAAATCGGACAATTGAAAAGGAAGTAAAACTTTGTAAATTATGAACTATGGACTAAATTTGCAAAACACTTTCACATCGAGGGACTAAAACTGTCAACCCCCTAAAGCAAGAACTAAATCTGTAAAAACAGAACATATAGGGTATTAATTGACTTATCATTGAACTCCAAGCCTTATATGCACATATGGACAATTTTTGGACTATCATGGACTATGGACTTAACCAAGGACTAACGACGTAACGCAATCGCAGTTAGACTAAAAAGTATAATAATCTAAAAAGGACAAGGACCTATTTAATTTCACTGGACATTCTTAGTTTATTTTCACCCCTCACTTCACATGCATTTTACATTTTAGTTGTACATTATTTAAAGTTTCGTTATTAGAAATATTAGCAACTTCACTTTGCATATCATTTCAGCATATTTTGAGAAAGTAATATTTTGGGTCGATTGATATAAGAATCAAGATAATATTATAGATATATTACATTTTTAACTTGAGACATTTTAAGCATATCGCACTCACATCACCAATCAAATCGTTATACGATTTCTCATTTCCACATTCGTTATTAGTAGTAAGTTAGACTCTTAGACTTCGCTTATATTCAGGTCTCGTATTGAAGAAGTTTTTGTGACCGTTTACTTGATCTTATAATTTCGTCTTGTCAGATACGCTCCAGGTGAGTCGTGGCCCCTACTTTTAACACTTGTTTTAATAACTCTTTTGGGGGAGATACATGCTTTAACTGTTTTAAGTTACTTATATACTTTGAAAACTCTCATGATTTACTCAAAATCATCCACTATGCTTTACATGTTCAAATCACCCTTGAGAGGAATATATGTTCATTATATGTGAAAATTGCTTGTTTAGCGTAAACACTAAATTTGAAAGATAACATTTTAAACTACTTGATGTAACATGATACTGAGACTTATTGTATGCATTCATATAACCAATGAATGTACTGTTACTTTATTATGATATTTCTACATTTCACTAGAAATAATTGCCAAAACTAAAATTACGCATAATTCATGAGCCCTGAAACCTATATTGTCTAAGTTTACTTTATTGCCATAAAGTCCCTTGATCATGAGCCATTAATCACTGTGGTGAGCGCGAATATAGTAAACAGCTTCGAAACCTGTTAGAGGCTGACGACCTATCCCACTAAATACTTGGACGGAATGCCTACATGGTTAGTCGTATTTAGTCGCGATGCACTATATTTGAGAAAAATAGGAATTGGCAAATCACCTATTACATGAGGGCAAAACTTTCGTCATTAATTTGGTGAACACTCCGTTTTACGGTACTTTGTTAACGTTTTGCGTGTCATGAGGCTTAGGGCAATATAACTTTATGAATATATGAATGTTTCATATATATTATGATACAACTGTATTTAGTGACCACCACTTTACACTGATAGATTTCAGACACTAGATTATTATTTTCACTATGTGTTATGATTATTGTTGGGTCTAAAATGCTGCTGATTCGAGAAACATAACTCTGCTGTATAGTTATATGACTCTGCTGATTAGTACATTAACTCTGCTGTTTTGATAACTCTGCTGAATTGGGATAATAGGCATAGTGTAACTCTGCTGCTAGCTCACGAAGACTCTGCTGCTAGAAGATTTACTCTGCTGCTTATTAGATATGTATAGTATGTTAAGGATAAGTATAGAAAAGATACGTATGAATATTTTTCTTGTATAGGAAGTCTTGTAAACCGACTAGGACTCCTTACGCTATAAAAGGAGGTTCTAGGGTTAGAGTTAGAGATCGATTATCTTAGCATACGTATTATTGTTTACACTTCAAGGTTTCTTGTAACCCTATTGCTGTTGAGCAATCGTATTAATATTGAAGTGTTGTTTGAGAATTCGTTTGTGTTTATTCTTCTTAAGATCAAGTATTAGTTTCCGCATAATATTTGATATACAATTTAAGATCAGTTTCTATACCGATTACTTTAGATTTATCTAAGGTAATTATTAAGATCGTGAAGCTCAACTGGGATCAACAAGTGGTATCAGAGCTTGTGATCTAGAAACTGGTACCAAGAAGAATTTCTGAATACAAGATCTGCTAATCATCAAAGTTAGCAATGGATTCCGATTCAACACATATGGTCACTGCTTCAAGAGTTCCCATGCTCAAGACTGGAGAGTATGAGATCTGGAAGATGAGGATTCAACAATACATAAGAATGGTGGATTACTCACTTTGGGAAGTTGTTCTTCATGGCGACAGTGTGCAAACCAAGACTGCTACTGGATCAGTCTTGACTCTCAAGACAAGTGAGGAGAAAGCACAGAGACGATTGGAGGTTAAGGCTCACAGTATTCTCATGATGGGAATACCTAATGATTATCAATTAAGCTTTAATCATATTGAGTCTGCTAAAGAGTTATGGGAAGCAATTGAACTTCGATTTGGTGGGAATGAGGCTACCAAGAAATCAAGAAAGAATCTACTGAAGCACCAATTTGAGACTTTTTCTGCTTTGGGTTCTGAGAACATTGAGGGAACTTATGATCGACTTCATAAGTTAACCAGTCAGATGGCTCTTTTGAAGATTGAGCCATCTCAAGAAGATGTAAATCTAAAGTTTCTAAGAAGTCTATCTTCTGAATGGAACACTCATACAGTGGTTTGGAGGCACAAGGAAGATTTTGATACTATGACATTGGATGATCTGTATAACAACTTGAAGGTGTATGAATCTGAAGTTAAAGGATTGTCAAGCTCATCTTCTACCACAAATAATCTTGCTTTTGTTTCCTCAAACAGCAAGAATAATGGTAGACATCAAGAACAGCACTCTGCTGCTGGTGCTTTTGCTCCTGCTGTTGGTTCACATGTCTCTGCTGCTGACTCTGCTAACACCAACACCATCAGTGATGCTGCAATTTGTGCTTATTTGGCTGAACTTACTACAAGTACTTCAGTCATGCCTCAAGATCTGGATGAACTTGATCCTGATGATGTTGAGGAGATTGATATGCAATGGCAATTTGCAATGCTTACTATGAGGGCAAGAAGGTTTCTTAAGCGCACTGGGAAAGAGATGAAGTTCAGAAGGAACAAGAGTGTGGGATTTGACAAGTCAAAGGCTGAATGTTTTAATTGCAGAAAGAAGGGACACTTTGCAAGAGAATGCAAAGCACCAAAAAGAAGCAATGAAAATTTCAAGAAGTCTGCTGATGAAGAGCCAAATTCTACTACTGCTATGGTATCATGTGATGGGTTAGGTGATTTTGATTGGAGTGATCTTGCTGAGGATGGTCCAAATTGTGCATTGATAGCTGAAGAGGATCCTGAAGTACAGCATTTTGCTCTCATGGCCTATTCTTCTTCTGGATCAGACTCTGAGGTATCCAATGAATCATCTTGTTCTTTTAAATCATGTTCTGATACAATTGAGATACTTAAGTCTAGCAATGGAAACCTTAAAATGGAAAATGAAACACTTAAGCTAGATAATCTTAGTTATGCATATGATTTAAAGAACTTAGAAGAGAAACTAGAATTTTATAAAAAGGCTGAAATTGAATACCTTGATCAGATCACTATCCTGAAAAATGAAATTATCAAGAAAGATGATGAGATTAAGGTTCTTATGGAAAAAGTAGGAGAGGCTGAACAGGCTAGAGACTTAGCTAAGAGTGAGACTGTAAAACATATTATTATGGTGGAAAAACAACAATTTGCCACTGACATTCTCAGTAAACCATTAGGAAGACACTTTAATGGTATAGGATATAATGCTGTTGCTCACCCTAACAAACTTAGTGCCAATGCCCCTCCTACTAGGACATTGACTTTCATATCTGAGTCTGAGGCCAAACCTGTAGGTGAAACTAGTAAACCTGTAGTTGAATCTAGTGAAAAAGAAATAGAGTCACCTAAGGTTGAGGTAAAGAAGTATGAACAAGCACCCCTTATTGAAGATTGGATGTCTGACAGTGATGATGATGAAGTGGAATCTGATTCAACCCCTAAGAACAAAAAGGAAGAAATTCCTACTGTTGTTGAATCAAAAGTACCTAAGGCTAAAAAGTTTGAGTTTGTTAAGCATAGGTTTGGTAAAGGTATCTCTAGGAAGATGGCAGAGTATGATAACACAACCTAGAGTATATCCTAAAAGAACAAATAACTTGCCTAGGGAAAACCAGAGAAATTGGAACAACCTAGTTTCACAAAAATTAGGTACTGATTTTCAATTACTTAAGAAGGCATGTTATTGTTGTGGTAGTTTTGAACATCTGCAAGATGAGTGCTATAAGAAACCAGCTTGGAACCAATACACTAGGGTGAACCATAGAAACTTTGCTAGAAAGACTCACCCACACCCCAAAAGAAACATGGTTCCCAAGGAAGTTTTGATGAGAGATGGTGTGTCTAGAGTTATCTCTCCTATTGCACCAAAAGGGCCCATAAAGAAGGAAATAGTCGATTCTGCTGATAAGGCAAACTCTGCTGTTAAGGCAGACTCTGCTGTTTTGCCTAAAGTTGTTACTGATACTGTTGTGGGCAATCATTTTTATGCTGTTAAAGCCTCAGCTTGTTGGGTCTGGAATCCAAAAGTTAAAGTTTTAGATCATGTTCTCAGACACATCAGTGCACCAATGCAGTTGAAGAAATTTGACTACTTTGATGCACAAGGTAGATCCAAGTCAGTAATGGCTTGGGTCCCTAAGAGAAACTAATTCTCTTACTTTTTGTGCAGGGCAATCTACAAAAGGAGCTAAAGGATAAATGCATTTTTGATAGTGGATGCTCTTCACACATGACTGGAGACCAGAGCAATTTGGAAAATTTTGAAGCTTTGGATGGTGGATATGTTGCTTTTGGGAATGACCCCAAAGGAGGAAAAATTGTTGGAAAAGGCATAATCAGAACTGGAAAATTGGATTTTGAGAAAGTGTATTTGGTGAATGGTTTAAAGTTCAATCTTTTTAGTGTCTCACAAATGTGTGACAGAAAGAATTTTGTTCTTTTTACAGACACTGAATGTCTTGTCTTATCTCCCGACTTTAAGATACCTGATGACAAATTAGTACTTCTTAAAGTCCCTAGAAATGACAACATATACAGTGTGGACATAAAGAACATTATTCCCAAAAGAGATTTAACTTGTCTGTTTGCCAAAGCCACTATTGATGAATCCAAACTATGGCACAGAAGGCTTGGACATCTGAACTACAAGGCTATCAACAAGTTGGTGAAAGGGAACTTGGTCAGAGGATTACCTTCAAAGATTTTTGAGAATCCTGAAGTATGTGTTGCTTGTCAAATGTGAATAGTTTGAACAAAAAGATGTATGGCTTAGTGGTTACTGATGATTTTAGTAGGTTCACTTGGGTATTCTTCCTAGCTACTAAGAATGAGACTCCTGGTATTCTTAAGGCTTTTATTACTAGGATAGAAAACCTATTTAATCACAAGGTTAAGATCATCAGATGTGACAATGGAACTGAATTTAAGAATCAAGTAATGAATCAGTTCTGTGAGGAAAAGGGTATAACTAGACAATTTAGTGTGGCTAGAACTCCTCAGCAAAATGGTGTGGCTGAGAGGAGAAATAGAACATTAATTGAAGCTGCTAGGACTATGTTGTCAGAGTCTAAGTTACCCACTATCTTTTGGGCTGAAGCAGTCAACACTGCTTGCTATGTGCAAAATAGAACTAAGATAGTTAAACCTCACAATAAGACCCCTTATGAGTTATTGCATGGTAGGAAACCACTGATTGATTTCTTTAGACCATTTGGGTGTCCTGTCACTATCTTAAACACCATTGACCACTTAGGCAAGTTTAGTGAGAAAGCAGACATAGGTTACTTTGTTGGATACTCTACTGAAAGTAAGGCCTTTAGGGTTTTCAATCAAAGGACTGGGCATGTGGTGGAAAATTTGCATGTCAGAATTAGAGAAACCACACCTAATGTTGATGGAAAAGGTCCTGAGTGGATGTTTGATATTGATTCTTTAACTAAGAGTATGAATTATCAACCAGTCATTGCAGGTACTACTAACATGTCTGCAGGTACACAAACTAACCCTAATGCAGGTATACAAGCAAAGAAGGATGAGCCTGCAGAGGAGTTTGTTTTGATTGAAAGAAGCAAGTTTGATCAGTACTTCACTCCAACAGATAAAGAGGGAAAAAGTTCAGATGATGCTGCTGTTCATAAGGAAGTTCCAAAAGTTAATGTAGAAGGTGATGATGAACCTTCTCATGATGTCAAGAATGATGATAAGGAACGGAATACAGAGTCAGATGTTGCTGGGCAACAAGGAAATAAACATAGCAGCAGTTCTCTCAACTCTGCTGCCAAGCCAAAGCACTCTGCTGATAAGCCAAAGCACTCTGCTGTTAGGCCGAAACACTCTGCTGTTAGGTTTGGTAACTCTGCTGCTATGGACAAGGACTCTGCTGCTGATAAAGATGGTGAGGAAAGATTGATAGGTAGTGTGGATGGGGAGAATATTGTAGTAAGTGAAACAACCTTAAGAGATGTCTTCGTTTATCAGGCATACCAACACCACCTACTCTTACCCCAGAACTTGTTATGACTGAGCTTGAGAACATAGGATATGAGAGACCTGAGGCTGGTGGAACATTTTTGAAAGGTCGTCTTTGTCCTCATTGGAAATTTTTGTTGCACACTTTACAACACTGCTTAGTTCCCAAAGTAGGTGGTTGGAGTGAGTTTAGTGCCTCTCAGGCTATGGCTTTAGTGTGTTTGGCAACAGGGAAACCCTTTGACTTTTCTTCTATGATTTTCGAGGGTATGAAGAAGTTTATTAAGAAGAAATTATATTTGTATCCAAGGTTTCTTCAACTTGTTATCAACTCTCAGCTAAGAGAACCCTTGAGGCATACAAATGTTGAGCCCTGTAGTAGAATGGCCATAAAGATGTTTGCTTTTCTAAAGAAGAATGGTAAAGGATTTTCTGGTATGATAACTCCCCTGACTGAACATATCTTGAATGTTGTGGCTACAATGAATGAGGATGAAGAGGCTGGAACACCCACAGCTTCCCATCACACATCCTCGTCAACAAGTTTGAATGTATCAGTGTCACATGAAACCCAAAATACCCAATCACCTAGGACTTCACCACATAAAGACATTGTGCTACATCAGGCCAATGTTAGTATGGATGCAGATGAGGCTGATACAGGTGTTGGAGGTATCATGATGGAAGAGGCTGGCACTACTGTTTCCAACTTAGTAGTTGAGCAGGACAGTGTCAACATCATTAAGACCTCAACCATGGCAACATCTTTTGTAGAAGGTTCTCAAGAACCTAATACAACTGATGGTAACCCCAGCCAAATGGCTTCTATGGGGGGCTCAGATGTTCAACCTAGGGTTGAGACTGAGTTTGTGTCCCAAGATTCACCTCTCGGAGAAGGTAACACATCTCGAAGTGATGAGGACAGAGATGATACTATTGAATTGATGGACACTAATGTACATATTGACATTGCAAATGATACACCTCTCGGACCAGGTAACACAGGTCGAAGTGTTGATGCTAGTATTGAACATGAGAATGAGGATTTGACGGTTAAAACTCCTGTACAAAATGCCAATTCCAGTGATCAACCTCTCGGGTCAGGTAACACAGACCGAAGTTGTGAGGATATTATGCAACAATTGAACGAATTGACGGATAAATGTACAAAATTGTCACAGGAGGTTCTTGGCCTAAGAAAGGAGTTGTCTACAGTCAAAGCTACTCAAGGTGCTGAGATAAGAAGGCTTAAGCTCAGGGTTATCCATCTTGAGGGGAGGTTAAAGAAGAGTTCCAAACCAAGTTTGGAAGAGGATGCTTCCAAACAGGGGAGGAATGATCAAGAGGCTGTGGTGAATGCTCAGGATCAGGAGGAAGTAATAGGTTCAGGGGAGGTTGAAAAGGACTTTGTTGAAAATGTTGGTGATAAGAGTGGAAAGGTTGACTCTGCTGATACAGAACACTCTGCTGATAGGTTAAATGTTGGTGATAAGAGTGGAAAGGTTGACTCTGCTAATACAGAACACTCTGCTGATAGGTTAAAGGTTTCTGCTGATGATACTGAGAAGAGTGCAGCAGTAAAGGACTCTGCTGAATCAGATGATGAAAAGTTAACCTTAGCTCAAGTTCTGCTGAACATGAACAAAGAAACTAGAACACCCACACCATCTCAACAACAACCTGCTGCTGAATCTGCTGAAAAGTTTGAAAGAATGCAAAAGTTGGCTGATGAACAAGCTCAGATTGCTCAGGATGAAGAATATGCAAGAAGTGTTGCAGCTGATGAAGAAAGAAATCAGTTTGAACTTATGGAAAGCTCTACATTTAAAGAAGTTAATCAAGAAGAATTTGATGAACAATTGCAGTATTTTGTTGATTCTGATATGATTGTAAGAGGTGAAGCTTTCTTGATAACAAATGATGAGCAGTTGGATGGCAGTGAAAAGACAAAAGAGCTTGTTGAGTTTATACTCAGAAAGAATGGATTAGCTAAGTGGGAAGAGCTGATTATGAGGATTAAAGAAGCACAGAAACATGGTTACAAAGGAAAGTCATCTTCAAGGAAAGCATTGGTTAATGACATGAAGTACTATTTGAAGAATGCAAGAGGCTATCAGATGAAGGATTTCAAAGGAAAGTCAGATGCTTTAATTGAAAAGGAATTTTATGAAACTTATGCTAAGCTAAATCCAAGAAAAGTTTCTGAAAAGAAAAGAAAGCCAGAGATTATGGGATCTGACAATGTGAAAGCATCTGGAAGTGTTTCAAAGAAACAAGATGACAAGGAAACCATGGAGTTTGAGAGAGAAGAGGTTAAGAAAGTTATTGGTTATAAGAGGACAGGTAAGAGAATAAAGCAGATGGCTAGAAAGAAGAGAAAGACTGAGTCATTGGTAAAGAGTGATTCTGAAAAAGAAGACAGTAATGAGCATCATTTTGAGAAAGTGACTGCTGAGGATATGAAAAGAACAATGGATATCACAGTTCATGTACCACAAGAGGAACCAGAGATAGTTAATGCAGTTCCTTTAGATACAAAATATTCAATCATCTCTTATGCACATACAGTCAGGGATGGAAGTGAAGCTTACTGGGAGTTTAAGAGGTCTAATAATCTGTATTATGGATTTGTTAGATTTTCTCAGATGCTACATTTTATGGATAGAGATGATGTGATGCAGATGTGGAGGTTATATAAAGAAAAGTATGGTGATACTAGACCAGAGGTGATGTATGAAAGAATTCACTATTACTTTTTAAAGAACATGTTTGAACCTGATGAAAGAGATATTGAATGGAGAGATTTGTTGAACTCCAGAGTTGATAGGTGGTATTTGTATCAATCTTGTGGAGTACATGAATTGGTTTGTAAGGGTGTTAAAGTCTATATGCTTGTGGAGAAGGATTACCCTTTGAATAACAATACAGCAGTGATTACTCAGATGTTAAAGCCTGGAATGTTGACATTGCAGAATAGTTTCTTTTCAGATACTCAGGCTTATAAATTGATAACGAAATATGAGAAGATTCTTGAGTCAAAGATATCAAAACAGTAAAGTGTTTGGAAGCATCCTCCTGGTGGTTATCTGGGTTTAAGGAAACTTGATGATTTTTGAAGAAAAATATCAAGTTTAGGGGAGGATTGTTGGGTCTAAAATGCTGCTGATTCGAGAAACATAACTCTGCTGTATAGTTATATGACTCTGCTGATTAGTACATTAACTCTGCTGTTTTGATAACTCTGCTGAATTGGGATAATAGGCATAGTGTAACTCTGCTGCTAGCTCACGAAGACTCTGCTGCTAGAAGATTTACTCTGCTGCTTATTAGATATGTATAGTATGTTAAGGATAAGTATAGAAAAGATATGTATGAATATTTTTCTTGTATAGGAAGTCTTGTAAACCGACTAGGACTCCTTACGCTATAAAAGGAGGTTCTAGGGTTAGAGTTAGAGATCGATTATCTTAGCATACGTATTATTGTTTACACTTCAAGGTTTCTTGTAACCCTATTGCTGTTGAGCAATCGTATTAATATTGAAGTGTTGTTTGAGAATTCGTTTGTGTTTATTCTTCTTAAGATCAAGTATTAGTTTCCGCATAATATTTGATATACAACTTAAGATCAGTTTCTATACCGATTACTTTAGATTTATCTAAGGTAATTATTAAGATCGTGAAGCTCAACTGGGATCAACAATTATGAATCCTAACTAGAATTTTAACTGTTATCATATGTGACTAAATTGTGAACTCTACAAAAGACAACCCAAAATGCTTGGTATATCGTTACATTTAAAAGTTGACTCAACATTCTATTTCGAGCGTATAACAACGTAGCTCATCTTCATTTATAACTTGAAACTTATGATTTTTGGAAATCATACATGATTTGCTTGTGGATTTTTATACAACACAACTTGATATTCATTTCATGAAGAACTATTATTTACTTCGACAATCACTATACACCTGTTAAATTTAGTGAAAGAAAGTTATTTTCTATTAAACTACGCGAACTCACCAACCATTGTGTTGACGTTTTAAGCATGTTTATCTCAGGTAATTAACGGAGCAGGACAAGACACGGAGAGGGCATCTTATACTCTGATAAATAAACTGGTGTAAAATCAAATATGTCATTCATTTCAAATTATCAAACTTTTGTGGGATTTTCAAATAAGATATTTCGTTTTTATACCAAAACTATTATTTCGAATGACATATAACTTTCAAAATGCCTATTCTGGACCGTTTTTCTGAAATTTTAACTCGATCCTCACCGTAACACCCTAATTACTTTTCCGCTGCCACTAAACAAATTAGGGGGTGTTACACCCGCGCCTTGGAGTGCGCCTCGCCTCGAGGCTCTTTGACCCCCTTTGCGCCTTAGTGCGCCTCGAGCCTTTCAAAACACTGCTCTCAATCTCTTATGCTAGTTATGCCAAACTGGCCTTACATCTACTTCCTTATCACACAATCATTCAAACACTTTCAATAACCTTGTCATAACAATCATATAACACATAATGTAAGAAATCATTATAATATCAAATCATAACCGGTTTACTTACCTTGAATCCAAGTTATTCTAACAATCATTATTTCACCATCATCATCCTCCATTATCATCATTCTTCTTCATCACCATTCTTACTTCTTGTGGTGGATCGTTGCTAGGAAAGACCATAAGCATGAGGTCTTCATCTTCTTCTTCCTAAAACCATCAAGACTAACTTTTCCCTCCCTTTCTCTTACTCCCCCAATATACGCGTGTATAGATACGTGTTTTATGTGTGTTTTTGAAGGGAATTTCTCATCTAATGGCATATCACAAAGATTCAAGGAAGAATCAAGATGATGATAATGATGTTAAATTACAAGGTTATCAAGTTCTTATGAATATCCCCCAACAAGTTTTTATAGAAATATCGCTTCCGCGCGTTTTGAAAGTAAACTATGTATTTAGATTCTAAGCATTCATGTTTTTGATAAATGAAACTTGTTTTCAAGATTTGAGTCTTTAGCAAACTCTAGAAGTTCAAATTTGGAAAAGTGACAAAGTGCAGGAAAGCAGACTTCGAGACACAATACGGCGTAGAGACCTTTTAGCCTCTACGGTGTAGAGGTCTTTACGACGTAGCAACATTTTAGTCTCTGCGGCATATAAGGTATGACTAACAAATGGGCTATTCAAGATTACATACAATAAAAGTATCATACCATGCAGAGTCGATTGGAGCTTCAACGTTTTTAAGTCTATTAACATCAAGCTTGGTATTTCTATTAATATTAAAACACGTTTGATACGTTGCCGTTTCATCTCCTTAGCTACAGTAGCTACAGTAGCTACAGTAGCTACAGTAACGGGCCGGTTTGGCCCGGCCCGTTTACCACTAGCCCAAAATCAAGTTTCGCAAATTGGCAAAAAATACCCCTGAAGTTGACGCATCTTTGCGAAAGTAGTCCTTTTTCAAAAAAATTTTTTTTTTCCCCAAAATCAAGTTTCGAAACTTGGCAAAAAATACCCCTGAATCTGTCGCCTCTTTGCAAAAGTAGTCCTTTTTCCAAAAAAAATCCAAAAAAATTGGCGAAAAATACCCTCAAAATTCGCGGGTCTTTGCAAAAGAGGTTTTTTTTTTTTTTTTTTTTTTTTTTTTTTTTTAAACGTAAATTAAGGCTAAGATCACTGCCCTGCCGCAACGCGGTTATCCGTAGCCGGCCTCTTACATCAATATTCTGTCTTAAAATCTTAATTAAATTTTTTGTCAAATACAGCGCCCCGCCGCAACGCGGCGCACCGGCGCCCGACTCGTTTCTATTAATATTTAACATCGGTAATCAAATACGATATAAAAGTGTCAATTAATCAAGCCGGTTTAGATTGAAACAAACATTCAAACCAACACAAGTAAGCTTTTAAGTTTTGGGCATCTAAATGAATTCAAGCTAAAGTTTGGCAATATAACAACTCGACTTTATGAACAAATTTCCAAGAAAAAGATACAACTCAGTAGCAATCTAGCGATAACAGTATGGTAACCCTAATAAGAGGTTTCTACATTCCTATCTAAGTTTGAATCTCATGAGTCGAACGCTTCATGAATCTTGCAATATAGTATGAGAAGTACGGTGTTTACATGCCAAGTAACCAACGGGAATCTTTACGAGGTGGCATATGCAATCCAATGCTTACCTCTCAGCTTACAAAAACGATAGATAAACAGGCAAAAATAGAAAGAACCTTAATAAGGTTACCTAAAAAAAATCAAGTGTTTCTTCCTTATTTTTTCTTGACTTTCTCTAATAATCTCTCTAAGATATTCAACTAGTAAAGTTTGAACCCTCTAAGGGTGCTAGTTGCAGTAGTAGTTATAGGCGTGTTATTCACTTCATCACATCAATTTTTACCCTCTGACATTCTTATAACACACACCAAAAGGAACCATCGACTCTCATAACATTCCAGTAACACACAACAAAACGAACACACTCACTCTACCTTTTATTTAATTTACATTCGAAAAGAAAGGAAAAAAAAAAAAAAAAAAACAATTACACAAGTTATAGCCATGATATCACCCCTATAACACGCCTATGGTGCAGGAGGTGGTATAGATTGACGCAACTACATGAACCAAAGATGCCATATAATGGGATTTCAACCACCAAATGATATTCCTTCATACTTTTCATTCTTACTAATCTTCCTAATCACTGACTCCTAACAAGTGGCATAATTGAATGTTAAGATGAAAAGTGATAATAAGTGGAATACACGTATTTTTTTTTTTTGGTTAGGTAAATAGGAAAGGTAGAAATACAAAGTAACATGATATAACAAAAATCTTTTTTAAAATAGCTTATCATTGTACTTTTTTTTTTTTTTTTGAAACAACATATAGTAAACATAAAAAACATAGTACATCAATAATGAAGCATAGTATAGAGAGGACATAAAGAACAGGAAATAAAACAAAACTGCAAATAACAGATGTCTGATAACTTCCTCTGATGCAGCTTCCAGTTCTTTGACAACATAAAATTCTTCAATGTTCACCTTTATTCACCAACATCATAACCTCATGATATACAATCCTTGATACACGAGAGCTCATATCCATTCGGCCAACATCCACAATAGACTATGAGATCATATACAAGGCTTCATCATGTAGGTTATACCACCCAATCACTTAAAATAGAGGGCTATACCTATACTAGCTACATTTCGTAATCATATCTCTTAAAAGCAAACTAGCAGCCTAATTTGAAGATGGTTAAAAGATGAGAAATGATTTGCACATTTTAGTTTTTGATTGGGACTGCATTAACTGTTTATATATTATGCTTTAACTAGTTGTAGATAGGAGTGTGCGAATGAAAGTAGAATGTGTGCAAGTCATCAGATAGAAAGTAGATGGTATTTCGTTAAAAAAAAAAAAAAAAAGTAGATGGTAAAAAAATAGGAAAAAAAATAAAATAAAATAAAAATTTATTTCATTAATTTACTTAGTTGTAAACGCAAGGCATATTCTATGCAAGAATACCTCATCAATTGTAGATCCCCATTTCCTCATTCATTTTCATTCCATCTTCTTCTTCTTCGTTCTAAACAATTATCGAGTCAGCCGCCACCATAAAAAATGGCGGCACTCACCCGCCTGATGAAACCCACATCCACAATCATCAAAAGAAGATCCTTATCCACAACCACTGCAGCAGTATCCGATATCCAATCTAGTTTATCAGATGGAAAAGGTTGTGGGCCAAGAAACAACTTTCAATGGGTGTTTTTGGGTGTACCTGGTGTGGGTAAAGGGACTTATGCTAGTAGATTGTCTAACCTTTTGGGTGTTCCTCATATTGCTACTGGTGATCTTGTGAGGAATGAATTATCTTCTCAAGGACCTCTTTCTACTCAGGTATATATAAAAAAATTCATATAGATCTTGTTTTTTGGTTTTGTTCCGGTCTTCTTGTACCTTAATTTTATATAATATTTCATATTATGAATACATATAACTTTTTTTATACATAAATTTAACATGGTTGTCATTTTTATAAAGGGGTTTTGCTTATATAGTTACTCAGATGGGACACGATGACTCAAGTGTAAGGGGGTGTTTGTTTAAGCTTATTTGTGGGCCTATGAGCTTATGGATGTGTTTGGCGCGGGGTGCATAGGAGTTTATAGGGGCTTCAGCTTTTAAAATAAGCTAGCTTATAAAATAATCTTTGTTTGTCACACAGGCGTATGGAAGCTTTTATAAGCCATAAGCCTTCATAAGCCCAAGCCAATTGAACCGGACTTATGGGGGGCTTATAGATAGTCAAATTACTTAGATACCCTTCAAAATATAATGGATCATCACGCAAAAGCTGAAAATATATCTGAATCTAATTTGATGTAATTTTATGCGATTTCACATTAATAAGCTTTAGCTACAACTAATTCGCCAAACAGCTTTGTAAAAATATAAGCTCCAGCTTCAAACTTATAATATAAGCTGCAGCCCCAGCATCAGCCCATTGCGCCAAACATAACATGTGATTTCGGCTTATTTTTCATAAGCTTTAATTTTCCTGCTTATGGGCTTATATTACCTTATTATGATATAGTAAGCTATATAAGCCCATAGGTTTCATATTAAGCTGTAAATTTTAAGCCAAAATCGCATTAGCTCATAAGCCCACAAATAAGCTTAAACAAACACCACCCTAAAAAGAGGTGCAATGACTAAAATCAGAGAAATGAATAAGTTATATGATTTTGGATTTTACACGAGTAAAGCTGTTTAATTTATCATCTTACTACACTTGCTAGCCTTACTCTGGCTCTGTGATATTTTAGAACAATGGTTATATGTGTTATAAGGAGTTTAAAGTAATGTGTTTTAACTGTGTGTTTGCATATATGTAGCCATATAGAACTTTGCTTGAGGTTTAAAAAAATAATATTAATCATTTGTCACTAGGTACAAGGATCCTTAATTTGAACTTTGGTTGGATGTCTGCTTATTATGAAACTAAAACTAATCCCTTCGTCCCAGAATAAACGCATCAATATACGAGATTTACTCCAAAGTTACCTCTTAGATCCTCATATAGTTTGATGGTTTTGATCTTGGTCCACAAGTTTAATATATATCATCCTTCTTGCATACTGGTCAAAGTCTCGTAAAACTTGTGCTTATCAAAATTTTACATTGGTTATGAAATGGGGAGTATCTATTATTCGTTATTGAATCTGTAAAGATTGATAAACCGTTGGTATCAGCTTTTGACAAATGAATGACGGTAACTTTCTGATTCTTTCTTCGTTTCTCAATGTATGTTTCGTTGTATGTTTTGCAGCTTGCCGAGATAGTGAATCAAGGGAAGTTAGTCTCTGATGAAATTATATTCAACTTACTATCTAAGAGGCTAGAAGCTGGAGAAGCGAAAGGTGAATCAGGATTTATATTGGATGGGTTTCCTCGAACTATTAGACAAGCTGTAAGTATCTTATATACTACCAGATTGAAGCATATTAGCTCTTTGGATGCTCTGTAGTTTGTGACTCCTGAAACTAAAAACAATCCTTTTTTTTTTTTTTTTTTAATCCCATACTCCATGTACCTCTTGAGTGGCAATTTTGGGCTAGAAAGGGAGATGTTTATTTTTTTTGGTTTTTGCAAAGATAAATTATCCACAAAGAGTACTTATGATGTATACATTTGTGGCTTAGATAAGAATGACTGCCCATGGCTTCATTTTTACAAATAGAGGGACAGGAATTAAGGCTGTACCAAGTTTATAGATATGCCCTAAATTGTTAGAAGCTGTCATTTCAAGAGATGGTCTTACGAGTTAGGTCAATAGGTCAATAGTTTCAAGTTATATGGAGCGTGAACACAAAAACTTACTAGTTAACATTTATTGGAACATCATTGTTTTCTATATGTGCATGACTGTTGCCAAGAAGAAAGGAAACCTATTTTCTTTGTGTGTATGACCATTGCAATAACATTAGAGTTTCACCAAAGTAATCAGGGTTATAATGACGTTGGCGTCCATTTATCATCATTGTGTTCTTCAATATCTAATTTCTATGTTTTTGTATATGCAGGAAATTCTAAACGAAGTAACAGAAATTGATCTGGTGGTGAATCTGAAACTTAGGGAAGATGTATTGGTTGAGAAATGTCTTGGCAGAAGGATATGCAGTGAATGTGGAAAAGGTTTCAATGTGGCCTCAATTAATGCAAAGGCTGAGAACGGCAGACCTGGAATGAGCATGGCCCCACTTCTTCCACCTTCACACTGTGCCTCCAAGCTTGTTACTCGTGCTGATGACACTGAAGAGGTGGTCAAAGAGCGTCTTCGTATTTACCAAGAAAAGGTATTTATATTTGTTTGCTTTTGAAAGTCATTCTTTAACATTTTACTTGGAAATAGATACCCACCTATATTAATATTTTGTATGGAAATGGGTCAATTCGGGCTGTATTTGTTTGATAATGGGTCGAATGGGAAATAATTGGTTAGAATGGAATGGGTCAAATGGGTTCAGCGGGCATTGAAATGTGCTTATATCGTCCTAATAGATTTTTTAAAAGAAAGTAGATTATTGTTTAAATAATATAAGTTTTATGTAATCATACTTGATACTGATACGATGATCCAAAATCCAAAAGTAGACAAAACTGTTGATGGCCATTCTGACCCTACCTATTCTGATTCACAGTTGGAAATTACTCATTCTGTGTCTAAAATACCCTCACGACATTGAATAATGATAAATTGAAGGTGTCTTGAGTCCTGACTCTTGAGGAGTCAATGTAGTTGTTGCAACTTTTGGGTGACCACAATTAGAAGTTGGGAACTGTAATCTGCAAAGTTTCCAAATGGAAATATTTGCATTCTAACTTTGACAAATCTTGCATGGTGGCTCATGTCTCCATCTCTGAATATAGACTTTCATCTTATGAGAATGATGATTAATTTTTATACCCGTTTGGTTGTGCAGAGTCAACCTGTTGAGGGCTTCTATAGAGATCAAGGCAAGTTAATGGAGTTTGATCTTCCTGGAGGGATCCCAGAATCATGGCCAAAGTTGCTGGAAGCACTTAACCTCGATGAGTACGAGGTCAAGAGATCAGCTGTGGCATAGATTAGGCGATTTCCCTTATAGTCGATCATTATTTGCATGCATAATCGGCATGCACAGCAAATTTTGGATGAAAGAATAATGAGAATACTCTTGGTTTTTTCTAGTTCTTTTGGTTTTCTTTCTAAATAACCAAACATGAGGAACATTGATATGCCGTCAGATTATGATGGTTGCTCCCCCCTTTGAATATTTGTTGTAATTTGTAATATTATTATGAAAACTAACTCTCGGACAGAATTTTGAAAGAAGATAGACCTTAAAAGTGTTTGAAGCTTGTATTAGAAATGTTACTATATACAGCAGTGTTACGAGACCTAAACTCTTTTTGGTGATATTACCTTTTTATTTCCGAGTCTGTGATGAAGGACCTGGTGTTTATGAATTACTTCTTAGTTTTTTTTTTTTTTTTTTTTTTTTTTTTTGAACGGCGAATTACTTCATAGTTATTTAGAGTTAGACATCTTGATCAATCTCTTCGATCATACTAAATCTGTTCTTGCTTGTGATTAATATTTTTGACTGTTTTTGTTAGTTCAAAGTTTGTTTCGCTGACTTGATCCAAGACGTTAGTGTAAGGTTATTAAGTCTATAGGTTTGGAATGGTTATAATTCAAATTTTGTTTTTGCCAAAAAGAGAACATTCGGATCATCAAAAATGAAAGTTAAATATAAAGGCTATATCATACTATCATGATTCATGCAAATGTTC